>OZ012735.1:271965602-272389653 GCA_963859935.3 Lathyrus sativus
GGAGGCTGTTTGGAAATTTCTATCTCAATCCTGATGGAGATCTGTATAAGAGAAATCACGATCTCGTGCTACTCAAATGTGTGGATGAAAAAGAAGCTAGTTTGCTTATGGAGGAGGTCCATGAAGGCACATTTGGTACGCACGCCGACGGGCATGCTATGACGCGAAAGATACTACGAGCAGGATATTACTGGCTGACAGTGGAGTCAGATTGTTTCAAATTCGCGAAGAGATGTCACAAATGCCAGATCTATGCAGACAAAATCCATGTGCTGCCATGCCCGTTGAATGTCATGTCATCCCCGTGGCCGTTTTCCATGTGGGGCATTGATATGATTGGCAAGATTGAGCCCACTGCATCTAATGGACACCGCTTCATTTTGGTAGCCATCGACTACTTCACCAAGTGGGTGGAGGCAGCCTCGTACGCTAACATGACCAAGCAAGTGGTAGCCAGATTCATAAAAAGGGACATCATCTGCAGATATGGAATTCCCGAGCGGATCATTACTGACAATGGTTTGAATCTGAATAATAAGATGATGAAGGAGTTATGCCAGAACTTCAAGATTGAACATCACAACTCATCGCCTTACTGGCCGAAGATGAATGGTGCGGTTGAAGCGGCTAACAAGAACATTAAAAAGACAGTGCACAAGATGATTGTGACCTACAAAGATTGGCATGAGATGTTGCCATTTGTCTTGCACGGTTATCGTACAACGGTACACACATCAACCGGGGCAACTCCTTTCTCACTAGTATACGGTATGGAAGTTGTCCTACTATTGGAGGTCAAGATTCCTTCTTTGAGAGTTCTGCTCGACGTGAAACTCGATGAGGCAGAATGGATCAAGAATAGATTAAATCAACTCATCCTAATGGATGAGAAGAGGCTAGCGTCCATTGCTTATTGTAGGTTGTATCATAGCCGAATGAAGAAAGCTTATGATAAGAAGGTGCCTCATAGAAGCTTTCAGAAGGGTGATCTCGTCCTAAAGAAGATTCTCTCGCCACATTCCGATCATAGGGGCAAGTGGACTCCTAACTGTTGCACCCTAAATTTTGACCGTAAGATCTCACCTCTTCGTGCATTTCTTTTTATATCCCTTATTCATTATTCGTTATGCTGTTGTGTATGTTTACCATGGCTAACCAGCTCGTGCAGGTGTGGTAAGGTGGAGATGACACTTACAACAATTTGATTCTGATTCAGGATTATGCTTACGATATTTCCACCCTTTAAATAGCCAGTGGCAGGTTCAAAGAAATTCTCACATGGCTTATCCAATCTTGAACCAAATTTTATCGAAGCTTACAACAAGCTCTCAAGCTGTTTTGAACCCGAGGATTTTTATCAGACTCCGAGGATCAAAAGCAGTCTAGATTGATGTGGATTTTATTCCATCATGGAGGCTCAACACATTCAATCCCATGATTTAATTCTTACTATTGGGTTGCCACCCACTTTGGAAATAGAGGCGTAGGCCATGCAATTTGGAATCTCACAAAATCTAATTTCATGATTGGCCCACAATGCAAGCTCATATTAAGATCAAAGGTTGAAATTCAATTGGTAAAATGGCTATGGGAGCAAACTTTGAAGTTCAAACACGGGATGAATTATTTGCATGGAAAGTCATTCAAACTTCCCTAATTATGATTCTCCATCATGAACAATTTTTGTCTTTTAGATAACTCACGTGGTTTATCTCTTGACATTAATTTTGATTTGACTTGGTGAACACCAAAGTAGCCCAATTGCATTTACATTAGGCAGCAGTGGTTACAAAAGAAAGAAGCGGATTATAGAAGCATACAGTGGATTATAAAAAGAGTAGCAGTATTTTTTTATATTCATGTGAAGGTTACAATCTCAAGTTCTATCAGCAAGCTCGTTAATTTAACAACAAGAATTATCAAGGAAAGTTCGCAGAATTTCTCGCAAGTGCTTTGAAGTCCAAGCTCTCGGCCTCGTTTCTCTTGTCATTCATCGATCACACTTTTCCTGCAGCTTCTGACTCTTATTCTGGAACAATGGGAAAAGGCCGAAATCCGTTTCTCAGCTGGCATTAACCTGCAATCCCCTGCAAGTGTTCACACAACACCAATTATGAACAAGCTGTAAATTGCATTAGTAGTAATAAAGAAAAGCAGCATGCCAGACTCCAGGTCTCAAACCTGATATCTCTTCTTGTGATTCGAAATACAATCAACGCCTTTACCGCTGCCAAGTTCGTTGCGAGCATCAGCATCTTTACACCAACAGCCAAATGCTCTTGATCATTCACAAAGCGGCCACATCAATCCCAAAGAGCTCCTAAGTCCAGCTACCTAAAAGGAGGATAAAAGTAATCAACAACAGCAGCGCAAATTCCGTCGTGCCGCAACCAGGTGACAGGTTTCAAATCCAGGAAATTTCACAAGATACACATACATAGCCGCAAGACTTAAGGTCACGACATTCCCTCGCACCCAAACCTCATGTTCGTTCTCACCGTCCTACAATCATTGAGGGAACTTGGAGCAAAACCAATTTGGCCTTACGAATATCAGGTTTAACAGGAAAACCATTAGGATGAATCCCAAAAGCACCTGCGATGCGAGAGAGCAGACATAAAGCCAACTCCTTTTCTTTCAGTACTAGACTCCTTTCTCATTGAATTTCCAACATCACAAAGAGCACTTGTATTTTGAACAGGGAATCCTCGTCCATTGTTCAAGTACAGCAGCACCAGAACCTTGAAGAATGAAAGCAAGAGTCGGTTCCACACCTCCAGGACAATTGTCACCATCTGTATCCTGAACCAATTCAAAGTTAATATATGAATAAAGCTCTTGCGTAAGACAATGCAATTCTCTCCCTATCCTAGCATATGGTTCCAAGCAACGTTAGAATCAGAAAGACCAATATTCAATGACCAGAGTAGAATCAATACCTTTGCCACTTTGAAGTGAACCTTCCTTGTGGCTAATCATTAGATTTGCCAATAGACGTTTCCACATCAACTGTTTGACCAATCTCAGTGCACCCTTTATTGAGTCCACACGGCACAAGTGATGTAACCGTATCTACTTAAAGCACGAGAGACTTATCCTGGAATTCTTGGTCGCGCTTCCGTCCTATGCTCATATGAGCCTTGCCATCTGTTAGGCTGGAAACATGAGCACAAAGCTGATCAAAGGTGTTGTTCGATTAAGTTCATAATAATTATTAATCTACTGCAGATGTTACTACCAAAGAACAGACGCTCAAAGGACCTAGTGAGCACTTGTTGCCAAGGAAGTTTGGCTTGTTTAGAAGGAAATGTAGAGATAATTCCACTTACCAAAGAGAGCATGAGATACAATGCGCTTCATAGGCATAAAGTTGAAAATCCTCGTGGAAACTTCTGATGCCACCGCTACCTCCAATTCAACATCAAAGTCCTCATTGAATTACATGCACCTGTTGCTTGGCATGATCGAGATTAAAACAGAAAGTCAGGCCTGTTGATAAGGTTGCAGAAAGATTGCTCTAGCTGGGAACTACCTGCCCCGCCCGCGGTCCATTTTGAAACAAGGCCTTCCAAATCAGCTCCACTTTCTGCAAAACCTACAGGATGTTTATCATTTAGTGCACAAGGAGAGAAGATCTAAAACAAGAACTGGTAAGCTTGTGTGAAAAGGCATAGGACATATATCTAAGTCGTGCAGGCTCTGTATCAACATCTCACCAGTCTCATACACATCTCTAGCCATCTCAACACTGCAAGGTTTGGCCAGTCTGAAAGAAGATTCATCCTAGAGACGGGAACAAAGACGTATGATCTGAATTACTCCAAATACCATCATACACATGAGAAGAGAAGGATGTTTAGAAGAACAAAACCATACGATTAGAGAAAAGAATTGAGATTGCTACCCTTCACCACCAGCTCTCTTTTCCGCGGAAGCCCCTCTTCTCCCACACGCACCAACACGAGATTCTTCACCTGGGCCTCTAATCCTTCCCTGGCCCAAACCCATTTGCTTTCCACACCTACAAACACACGATCCAAAATCAGTAAATCGATGAAGAATATTCCTTGAAGAAATAGAAGATTCGATCCAAGATTAAATCAAATCCAATCCCCATTAAGTCACATATCAGAGATCGTGATTCTCCTCAACAACATTAACTCAGAAATAACGAAAAAGGAAGGATTTCAAATCTCAACTAAACCAAAATGGAAGGTCCAGAAATCCACAATCAACTTTAGTCAAAACATTGATTCTTAAGGGCCTATTTAAAGGGATCAAAAGAACACGAAGAAAAGAAGACCGATAGATACCAGAAAACCCTAAAGCTCGTAAGAAACTTATCTGTTCAAATTTTTCCACCACCACTCGCCGCAAACCTCAGATTGCCATCAACTGCAGCTTTCGCGAAACGTGAATCACCGTGAAGCTTCGATCACCATCACCGCTGCGGTCATCCATTGTCGGTAACACCCTATTCTTTTCACGATCTTAAACTATTGATGTTGCTTGCTTCGTTTTCAGGTTCGAGACATGGAAGGGATTGATAAAAAGAAAGGTAAGTAGCGATGGCGATTGGAGATGAGAAAGAGAGGGGCGCGATCGACGGGGAAAGAGGGCTAATTCGGGACCTAGGGTTCCCGTCTTTCTTTTTTGTTTTTTATTTATTTGTTTTTATTATTTTGTAATTTTTTAACTTAGTAATCACCTACACACACTCACATAATCACCTCACTGAACCTTTTTCGCCTTAATCCCCTTAATTAACCAATTTAATCAGTTTTATTAATCATTAACCGTAATTAACTTTTTTTAAATTAAATCCATTTAAATAACTTAATGATAACCTTTATTTAATAATTACTTAGTCCTTTAATTTGACTTTTTTTTGTCTTTAACCTATTATTATTATTATTATTATTATTATTATTATTAGACCTTTTATAAAATTTAATAACTTTTATAATTAACTTGCTTAAATCTTTTTTGTAAAATCACTAAATATAATTTGGTTAAAACTCATCTCTATAATTTGTTTTTATCTATTAATAATAACAACTTTGTTTTGCTACATAATATTAAAACCTATCATTAGTAACTAAGCTTTTATTTACTAATTAAATTTAATTGATTTATAACCTAAAAATCACTTTACTAAAAAAATCTAATATAACTTTTCTCAAAATTAATCTCACTAATAATAATCTAATACAATATTCTCATAAAATAAATCAACCTTGTTAAAAATCAACTTCAATCATCAAATTCAACTTTTATTAAAATCAAGCAACCAATTCACCCTCTAATTTCCCTTTTATAATCAAGTACAACTCTTTTATTAACATTAATCAATCTCGTCAAAAAATAATATTAACTTTTCCTAAAAAAAACAATTCGACCTCTTCCAAAACCAATTCACAGCGTAAAAACAACTTAATCTTGCACATCTACTTCACGACACATTCACTTACACTTCAGCGCTTTCATGCGTGCTTGTATGTTTATTTCTACTTTCCTTGCCATTTATTCTTCAGTAATTTGCATTATCAATTTAAATTCCACATCGCATTTCGTCCAAAGGAAAAACCTACACATGAGTCAACACTTGTGTGTAGTGCACATCATTTGCATCATACTCCCTCCGATCCTTGATCCCATTCAAGTTGATCACTTAGGATAGATCCTACCCCATAGGAAGGACTGTGTCTTTATCTTTACAACATAGAAACAAAACAATTAAACAACACTACACAACTTCTTCAAACACAATAGAGAAAGATGTCAATCATCTTAAGTGAGATATAATCTCCACCCCCACAATAATACAATCAAACATGTAGGAAATTTGCCATAAGAGTGATAAAGACTATTTTCCTACAACCCCCTTTACACTTGTGGTGGTTACATCTCCCTTAAAATGAAGACACATCTCTTCTCCTAAACCCAATCAAAACAACTACCCTAAACCCGTAGGAACTTTGACCACAGTCAAAGAACTCCTTAAACCCTTTAGGGGAACTACATATACTCTGATTCCACTCCCGTAAGGATATGTAGGCATAAGATGCGACATCTTATCGAGTATACTTAGAAATAAACCCATAGGTCTTTAATCCCTTAAGCAGATAAACACATAGCAATAAACAAATATACAACAAGAGGTTCCTGTAGAGTACTACAGAAACTTAGGATGCTAGTACCTTCCCTAAGTTTAACCAACCCCCGAACCTATAACTCTCTAAACCTTGCATTTGCATTGCATCGTGGGAATTTCGATCTTTATCCCTTCCTTTGGAAAAATCAAAGTTCGGTTGCAAAATGAATTAACGATTCAAAATAATCAATAGTTTGGTATCAAAATTTCATCGCGACAGAAATGGCGACTTCACTGGGGACCTCTCAGTGGGTCTCCCTATCTTGTTTTATTTCTTTATTGCTTTATATATTCGTTTATTTGTTTACTTGCCTATTTGTTTGTATTCGTGGGTTGATACCTCTGAGTGGTGAGACAAAGTCCTACACCCGGACTTAAGCGAACTTAAGATAGGATAGTGATATGTTCAAAGAGGCTTATAGGGGGTAGAATCCCGACCAAGCTGACTTGAAAATCACGCTCAATTGAGGCCCTCTCGAAAATTGTATTGTTAAACGAGTCTTTAATCGTGAAAACATGCACTATATTCGATGTTGGAGCCTATGATATTGAGGACCTTAGTTACCTTAACCCCACTTTGGCCTTTATTAGGACGTAGTGCGAGGCTATGAGGGGGTACCCCTGAAATAGTGCTACGCGATGCTACACTCAAAAGAAGTTCTCTTGAGAATATTATTAACCACCGAGTACTTGGGAAGTTGATAATATCCGAAAGATGGGCTAATGACTTTGGGGAACTTCATTAGAACCTTGTTCGGCAGGTATAATCAACCTTTAGTTCAAATCATTTGGGAATGGGTATACCTTTTCCCCATGCTCGTTGCTAACCTAGGATCCCCTTTGCTTGTTTATCTTTTTATGTGCCTACTTGTGTTTGTTGCATTCATAAAGCATCATACTACATTTGACTTCATGGGATTTACCTTTGTTTGTAAACATTGTAGGGTATTATGGATCCCAATAGAAGACACACTCTGAAATACACTTTTAAAAGTCCCAAGTTGGATGACCTAAAGAAGTTGGTGACCCTGATTGAAGACCAAGAGAAATTCAAGAGCAAGTATGGGAAGCTGATATCCTTATTGAGTCGACAAGTAGACGAAGGACTCTTGTCCACCTTATTGCAACTCTATGATCCACTGTACCACTGTTTCACGTTTTCAGACTTCCAACTATTACCTACGTTAGAAGAATACTCCTTTTTGGTTGGTTTACCCATCTTAGAAGAGTCTCCTTTCCCCTTCCTGGAAAAGGACCCCGATGAAAGAGAAATTGCTAAGGCCCTTTGCCTAAAGGTATCGGACGTCAAGGGAAATCTGATTAGTAAAGGCGGTATTTTTGGTTTGTCTACGAAGTTCTTAATCAGTAAAGCAATGTTTTATGCTGACTATACGAACAAGACTCCATTCGAGGTGATCTTTGCCTTACTTGTTTATGGAGTGTTTTTGTTCCCAAGTTTTGAAGGGTTCGTCGACCTCAACGCAATTAAGATCTTTTTGAAGAACAATCCAGTACCAACTCTATTGGGTAATGCTTACCATTCTATACACCTCCGAAACTTCTATGGTGGAAGAATGATCACCTGCTGTGTACCCCTACTCTACAAGTGGTTTATTTCGCACTTGCCGAGGTCTACTTCCTTTTTAAGTCTCGATAGGGGGCTTTGGTCTCCAAGAGTTATGGCATTGACCCACTCGGACATCATTTGGTACAACCGAGTATATGATGGAACCTTGATTATTGATGGTTGTGGCGACTTTGCTAATGTACCATTACTCAGTTTTAATGGAGGGATCAGTTACAATCCAGTCTTAGCCCGTCGACAATTGGGATTTCCATTGAAGGAGCCGCCTAAGAGTGTCCAAGTAGAGAATATTTTCTTTAGGGAAGACCAGGAACTCCTAGACAAGGTTTTAGTCGCATGGAGCCACTTGCACAAGAAAGGGAAAGAAAGCCTTGGGAAGCTTAATTGTGTGTCTTTAGAGCCCTACGTTCGATGGGTCAGAGAAAGGGCAATCAAGCTAAAAATGCCCTATTCCCGTCAGGATCCCATAGCTCCAAGGAGAGAGCCCACTTATGTCTTTATGTCTGAAGCTGAGAAGTTAGAAGTGTCCTTAAGGAAGTCTCAACATGAGCTGGAATCCTGGAAGAATAAGTACTATGTAGCAGTGGCAGAAAATGATGATTGTCAGAAGCAGAAGGCTGAACTTCAAAAGGAAAGGGATGAACTTCAGAAACAGCTACAATTGAAGGATGAAGAGCTACTCCCCTGCAAGAAGAGGAAAGTCATGGAGGATTTATTTTTCTCCGACCCACAATGCACTATTTGGAAACTAATTGTGGACAACCTCATCCGTGAGAAGACGCAACTAGAAGAGCAGCTCAAGCAACAGAATTCGAAACTTCTTTAGCGTCTTTACTAGCTTTTATTTAGCTTTTACTTGGGACTTTTAAAAGTAATTATTTGTATTCCGTTTTGAAATTAATAAAAAAAACGTTTTCTTTTATTACAATGCTTATAAATAGTTGGGATCCCATGAAGTCCTCCCCATATTGCATTACATTTTTTTTTTCTTTATTCATTTCAAGAAACTCAATTTTATTTCTCAGGTATTATAACCATGGATTTCAAAAGAGAAGTCTTGGATTACACTTTTCAGAGCCCTAACATTGAAAGCTTGAGAGAGCTAGCTGATCTAATCGAGAACCGATACGCCTTCGCAGCAGAATATGGAGAAGTCTTCCGTTTTCTCGGACTCAAGATGAAGGAAGGGTTGTTGGAGACCCTCGTTCAATTTTACGATCCATTGTACCACTGTTTCACTTTTCCAGATTACCAGTTAATGCCAACATTGGAAGAGTATTCTGATTTCCTGAGGATGCCCGTAACGGCCCGTCCTGTATTCACCGGCCAGGAAGACTCACCCAGTCATCAGGAAATTGCCAATGCCACTCATCTCAGTTTGGCAGATGTGCAAGCGCACCTAACCACCAAGGAAGGAGCCCTTGGGTTCCCTGCTGACTTTTTGATTAAAAAAGTTCACTACCATGCTGAAATAAAAGAAGTCCTTATCATGGAAGCCACCTTTGCTCTGTTGGTTTATGGGATTTTCTGGTTCCCAAAGGTTGATGATTTTGTTGACATGGACGCAATTAAACTGTTTATACTCAAGAACCCCGTTCCTACCTTGCTCGCAGACACATACTTTTAGATCCACTCGAAGAATGCCGAGGGAGGATGACACGTCGTTTGTTGTACCGCTCTGTTGTATTCATGGTTCATTGCTCGCCTAACTCGGCACCCGTCTATTTGGGAAGAGGAGGAGTCGCCTCGTTGGTCCGAGATAGTCATGGCCCTTACTCACTCTGACATTGTGTGGTACGATCCTACGTATGGAGGTATAGGTATGATCCACAACATCGGAGGTTTTACTAACATACCGCTCATTGCGAGAGAAGGATGCATAAGTTACAACCCTGCGTTGGCCCGTCTCCAATTTGGGCATCCCATGATTGAAGTACCTGACCAGACTCTGTTAGAAGGAATCTTTCTCAAGGAAGGAGAAGACCCAGACCTGAAGACCGTCATAATTTACTCATGGGAATACATCAACAAGGAAGGAAAAGCCGCTTTAGGATACCCCAATTGTGCTGTCTCTGAAGAATACCTACATTGGGTGCGAGCAAGAGCTCTCGACCTCAAAATGCCGTTCCCTTTCCATGAACCTATGGTGTTGGCCTTCCATGATCCAGATTGGTTTGATGTGAGTGAAGTAGATCAATTGAAGGCTGCTTTGGGTAAAGCTCGAAAATTGAAGGCCGCTTGGAAGAACAAGTTTTTTACGCTCAAGGTAGAGCAGGAGAAGTCCCAGAGGCTACCAGAAGTTGAACTCGCAAGGAAAAGAAAAGCGCAAGGGGATTTATTTTCCTCTCACGCCTCTTCAAGTGCTATCACCAGTGATGCTCTTCCCCCAGATACTATAGCTTGGAAGGAGTGTGTCGACCGACTCATCAGAGAGAAGGCCGAGTTGCAATAACACATCAATCAGTTGGAAAGAGAACTTCGCGCACAGAGGGAGCATAAGGAGTAGATCCTCGAGTTTCTCTTTTGCTTTTGATTCAATGTAATAAACTCTTAAAAGAGTACTCCGTTTTTGTAATGCTTCAATCATCAAAATAAAATAAGTTTTTTTCCAAGGTTACAATACCGGAGTAATTTGAGTTTCTTGAAAGTTTCACACTCATTTGCATTTTACATAAGCATAGCATCATTTGTGTCGCTACTGCGAAAATCGGCGCCGGCTGAACAGAAGAGTCGCCACCGTGCGTTATTTATCCCAAAGGAGGGAAAGGAAACGCTCAGAGTAAACCTACCGCAAAGACGGGAAAGGAATGGTCGTCGCAACCAAATCCTGGATTCAGGAGTCGGTTACGCAAGGGGAAGGTATTAGCACCCCTCACGTCCGTTGTACTCGACGGGATCCACGCTTGTTTTCGGTCGAAAAGATTGTTATTCTATCTACTCTACAGGTCTGGGGTTAAAAAAAGAAAAGAAAATGACTCGGCAAAGTATCGCACTTTATGCCTACGTATTCCCGTCTGGAACGAGAAATCAGAGTCAACGTAGTTCGCCTACCTACGGGAAAGGAGGGGAAGGTTGCTCGCTAGGATATCGCATCCTATGCCTACGTACTTTCATACAGCATGAAAGATCAGAGCAAACGTAGTTCAGGCCACTTACGACACAAGTCTGTTTTGATTGTTTTTATTCTTTCTGAAAAAGGGTTTTTTTGATTATTGGTCCAAGCGGACAAAAATGACGTTTTGATGAGTTCACATTCTTTTACGGAAGAAGTGTCTTTTATTGTGTTTGAAATATTACTGTGTTTTTCTATTTGTTTTAAGATGAGAAGAGACAGAACTCTATCCTATGGTTGCGAAGGGAATCAAACTGACCTAATGTTATCATGCATGGGTTAAGACCTAATGTCTATCATGCTCCTCTCTTGCGCAGAGAGAAACAGAGATCCTAAGGGATAAACAGAAACAACAGCATATATACAATAAAGCAGTAAAATGCATGGATGCAGCAATACAAGCGAGGCAAGGGAGTCCCACTCAACCTCGAACCTAGAAAACAACAGGCAAAAGCGAACAGAATTCACTTTCAACCTAACAGGTTAAACAGCAAGCAATACAGTCAGGGAAATTAAATCAATACATCAAGGATTAAACAGCTAAAATAAACAACAACAACAGTCTTCATCAGCATCCGTCTTCAAGTCATCTTCAACCATCTACAAGCTTCAAGCAAGCATCAGTCTTCATCTTCAATCCTACAATGGCTTTTCTTCAAATCCCAATCTCCAAGATGAGCATCAATCAACAAAATGAGATGGATGTTAAACAGTCAATTGCCTACCAAGGGTGGCTCACTGAATGTTAACATGATACTGACAGTTTTCCCTCAAAAGTTCTATCTTTTAAATACATTCACTAATCCTTCCAAAGGAAGGAGGTGGATATTTAAAAGAGACTTTGAATCATAGAGAAAGAATGGAGGCAAACAAGACCTTCCATGTTTGTGAATCAAGTTGCTATTCTAGGGCTCTGCCTAACTCCTAGATCCTACACTCCTCAACAGCTGCCAGCAAGAATTTCTCCATCAACTCTGGGAATTAGTCTTCATTCTTTGTCTTCAATGGCTTCATCAATAAAGTCTTCAGCTCAAACCCCAAAACCCCAAGCAGGCCCAATACCCCGCACAGTCAAATAATAACCCTAGAGAGGGCACACCACACAATCGATCAGGCACAAGAAATATACTAATAGTAATAGTAGAATAGGGGAAACCTAGTAATTTCTAAGGGTCTATTATCTACCCATAATACCCCTATAGTCCCATACCCCAAAATTCAAACTAACACTCCTAAGAGAAATGATTTATTACACCTATGTTATCTCTAAACCCTAGTTTTGATTCTCCTAATCACACCTAAACAAATCATCTAAAATTTAGTCCTAAAATCATGAATTAAATCTCACATGAAAATTAAAGTCCTAAGTGAAGTACTCTCAAAAGAATGGGTCCAAAATATACAAGGATCTAGCTAAACTAAAATCAACAAGATCAAGTGCTAAACTAAACATCATTTAAACCTATTTAAAAGAACAATATACTAAAAATGCAAAAATAAAATAAAATGCTAATTTTATTATATGACAATTTTCTTGACAGAAATATGAAAAAAATGCAAAAACAACCATTTAAAAATATGCAATTTTCAATTTGTTATGATTTTTCAAAGAATAAAAAAAATGGAATGAAATTAACATGAATTAAATTTGGTAGGGGTGCAGTTAGTGATTATTTGCGTTGAAACATGAATGATGGGCCCAGACTGGGGGTGCGCATAGCAAGGCGCGTCTGGGCCCAGTTGATCAGAAAAAAACACAAAAAGAAATAAACCAAAATGGTGCAATTAGTAATTAATTCAGTTCATTTCTCGTTGGGCCTTGAAACTATGGGTGTGAAAAGCAAGGGCAACTTAAGCCCAGCAGAGTGATTTAAATGAAACGGTGCGCTTCACATCCAGTCTTCCCTCCAAATTCAACTTCAAATTCCTGGCCACGCGATCTGAGCTTCAGTCAACAAGAAAGACTCCATCCAACGGTCATCATGCTTCTTCTCCAAAGCTAGGGTTTCCACCATTAATGAGACCTGAACAAGCTCGCACGAACCAGTTTTCAACATCCTCATACAACCTCATCTCTCCATGAAATTCAGATCTATAAAGAGCAAAGATGCTCTAGATCTTCTCCTCTACACAACCATGGTGTTGGTTTCCTCTAAAACTCACCCCAGCACCAAACCCGATAGGTAGAAAACCTTGGCTCCACCATTTTACACTGAGATCAACCCTGCTAATTCTTGCTAACTCTTACACTAATACATTCTACATGCTATGCTGATCATTTTCATCTATCTAGCTAAGATTATCATGCCCTAACCTAGATGTTCTAAGGCTCAACAGTTTTGGTGCTTCAATGGTGAACTCCATGAAATGTTCTCAAATTCATCAGAAATGATCCTCTACCTATGCCTAACCATTCTAACCTAAAGATTCTTCATCATGCTAACTAATTCTAACCAATTCGAAGAAAACACTAACCTGGTTTAAAGTTGAAAACAGATGGAGGAAATCACCACTTCAAGCTCAGCAATGCTCCAATGGCAATCAATTAATCAAGATCTTGATTCTGTATGCAGTAGTTCTTGCTCAAACCCCTTGGATTCTTGTAACCACTTTCTTTTGCAATTTGGATGATGCACTTGGATAGCACGAATTCTACTTCAATTAAGCCAGATCCTGATGGAAACTTGATCTATGATGGATGTAGATGATGATAGGATCAAGAATTGTGGAGAATGATGAAGATTTGATAGAGTTCTTATGTGATTTGCAAAGTTGAAGAATGAGATGAAACTTGGTGTTTTTGATCAAAATGAAGTGCAACCAAAGATTGGAGCCACTCTTCTCAATATATAGCTGATCATAGAACTCTCTAGAACTTGTTAGAACCTTCTTGTGCACAATTTCCTTGAATTTTGGATATGTTACTTCCTTTGTAAGCCAACTAGCATAACTTCCAAACTTTGAACCAAACTCAAAAATATACTTTTGCCAATGTTCTTGAAACATTTTTTCCAATCAAAATGACCTATAATTTCATCCCATTTGGCCATGTTATGAAAAATCCCATTTTTAGGTCACTTTTATTCATTAAATTCATCTTTTAAATGACCAAATTTGGAACCTTGAGCTATGGACATTTCCAAACTTTCATGATCACTTTTCTAGACTCAAAATGTCATTTGGAGCAAGTTTTATGTTGTGAAGTTTTTCATTTGAAGCTTCCTTGTATGAGTTTTGGGCATAGGCTTGAAATGACCTGTAATTCTCAAATGACCAAAATACCCTTTGCTTGCCAAGGCCATAAGTAGAGTTCCACAAATCAGATGAAGGCATACCATACCTTTCTATAAATCTAAGACAATGAGGAACAACTCTCATGTTGACCAGAAATCCATTTGAAAGCTCCTTGACGGGTAAAAGTTGCTTGGAAGACAAGTAACTTTCACAGACAAAATTTCAGATACCTCAGATGACCTGTAACTTGCAAGGACCATAACTTGAGTTCTATAAATCTCATTGATGTCTTCCACCACTCAAATTATAAGTCTTGAGATCCTCTACAAGTTTCCTGTTGGCCAAGGATCCATTTGAAGCTTGAATTTTGACTTATCTTGCTTGGAAGTTTGACCTAAATTAGGGGATTTTACACAGAAACCCTAATTTAGAAACTCCTCTTCTTCTTGATTTCTATTGATTTATCCTTGGCAAAACACCACATCCTCATCTACATGTCAAATTATGAACCCCACATCTCTCAAATAGACCTTGATGCCTTTCAATCAATCATTTGACCTAGGGTTGACCTAGGGTTGACCCAGATGAAACCCTAGTTGACTGTCTTCAACTGCAACTCTTGTGATCACATCAATGACTTGTCTTACTTTCAAAATGACCCTCTAGGTCCTCCATGATGTCTGTATACCCTCCATGACCTCAATTCACAGCTCACAACTTCTTTGATGGTCTTCAAATACCCTCAAGATAGGAGATAGATCCACTGCTTGGTCTACTAACTTCTCAGATTTCAATTTCTTTCTGATGACTTAGATAGGCCTGAATTTGAACAATAACCTCTTGATAGGCTCATAGAGATGAGAATAGTACTTGGTCCTTTGTTGGATAACTTGCTATGCTATGCTATACAGATGATTAGACTATGTACATGACTCTATATGCAAATGCTAATGTAATTGAAACATAAACCAAGTGAAATAGGTTGAGCAAATTTTAGGGTGCAACAGCTGCCCCTATTCAAGCGACTTGGACCCGATTGGGTGAAGAGCAAACGGCCTTCAAACATTCGAGGTACGAGACGGTTGAATACTAAGAACCTGGAAATTTGCCAATCGCAGAAATAAACTGCACAAACTGCTTGAATAACAACATCTGCTGACTGGAT
The DNA here is from genome assembly GCA_963859935.3 of Lathyrus sativus. NCBI lineage: Eukaryota > Viridiplantae > Streptophyta > Magnoliopsida > Fabales > Fabaceae > Lathyrus > Lathyrus sativus. The sequence goes on from OZ012735.1 coordinate 271,980,853, forward strand.
CTGGTTGTTACGGCAACAAACTGATCCATTAGCGACCGTGCTGGGGATTATTTTCATCAGCCTGAAAAAGATTCTATCATCGCAGGGATAGAACTTTGTCCATGTTAGGACGCCTGTTTCGTCAACACGAAGAAATCTCAACTAAAACTTGTCCACGTCAGGACTCCATCTACCGTCAACATGGAAAAATCACGGCGACTTCGCTGGGGATGACTCGTCTGCATTCTATCAGCACGAATGGATCCTATCAACATAGGAATGAATTGTCCACGTCAGGAATAAATCGTCTACGTTAGGAATAAACTTTCCACGTTAGGAATAACTCTTTTCCCCGTTAGGAATAAACTTTCCACGTCAGGAATACATCGTCCACGTTAGGACTAAACTTTTCCACGCTAGGAATATATCGTCCACGTTAGGACTAAACTTTCCACGTTAGGAATAACTCTTTTCCCCGTTAGGAATAAACTTTCCACGTCAGGAATACATCGTCCACGTTAGGACTAAACTTTTCCACGCTAGGAATATATTGTCCACGTTAGGACTAAACTTTCCACGTTAGGAATATATCGTCCACGTTAGGACTAAACTTTCCACGTTAGGAATACATTTTCCACGTTAGGAATAACCATCGTCCACGTTAGGACTAAACTTTTCCACGTTAGGAATACATTTTCCACATTAGGAATAACCATCATCCACGTTAGGACTAAACCTTCCACGTTAGGAATAAACATTGTCCACGTTAGGACTAAATCTTCCACGTTAGGAATACATCGTCCACGTTAGGACTCACACCTCGTCTTGATTTGTCCACGTCAGGACTCTCATCTTCGACCCGCTGAGGAAATAAAATTTGTCCACGTCAGGACACATGCTTCGCCAACACGAAGAGAGATAAATTTGTCCACGTCAGGACTCGCGCGTCTTGTCAACCCAAGGAACTATGAACTTGTCCACGTCAGGACACACATTTCACCATTACGAAGAAAGATATCTGCTGGGAATAAATGGTCCACGTTAGGACACCAATGCGAAGAGTAATCAATTTTGTCCACGTCAGGACTTCACATTCAATCAATACGGAGAAATCAAATCTGTCCACGTTAGGACTAGCACATCTCATCAACCCGGGGAAATAAATCTGTCCACGTTAGGACACCCACTTCTCTAGCACGAAGAAATCCCGTCAATATAGGAATAGATTATCCACGCCAGGACCCATTTCTCCATTGGTCCCAACCTACAAACTTCTCAGCACTGACGTGACAGCGACCTTGGGGCGGACTCTACTGAGGATATTCGGAAACCAAACTACCGGATGCCTGTTCTGATAACCGGTGGCAGCCTCTGACATTCTGATTCATATAACCCTTTGATGCTGACGTAACAACAAATTTGAAGACAATAACCCGCTGGCCGGACTAGAGAAACTTCAACAAGCAACTCCGGCGGGGAAAATAAAAGATATTTAACCAAATAACTCTGCTCGGGGACAAAGAGAACTTAACCCAATAACTCTGTGGGGAATAATGCCAAAACTGACATTATCGTTGCATGTCTCACGCCGAGATCTTGAATGTTTGGTAATTCATTTGAGCAAGAGCTCTCTCCGCCTGCAAGAGAACAATACTTGAAACAAACGGTTAGCCCACCTAGTTTATGTTTCAAAATGCATATGTTTGACAATGACGCAATGCTCCACTCGACATGGAAATGCTACGCATTTTTATTTGGTGGATGCAAGTATGACACTATATGCCAATGCAAATGCAGACTCGAACTGCTGGGATACAGAAACCGCTTCAGCAAAATAAATGCGGAAGAAAATGCCAACTCCGCTGGGGATAACCAGGTGTTACAGAAATATTCCAGCAAAATAAATGCTGGAAGAGTGAAGCCAACTTTGCTGAGGGAGAATTGAATGCGCCAATCTGATTGGACTTCCGCTGGGGAGTGAACGGGTATCACACGGTATTCCGACCAAATAAATGCCAGGACACCCAACCAACTCTGTCGGGGATAGTTTTAATCTTCGAGTTTCACTGGGAGGAAAGAGAACACTTGCTGGAAAGAGAACTCCACTGGGGATGAGTAAATGACCCTACGGGGAAGGGTAAACTGTCTGGGTACAACTCACAAGTTGAAATATTAGTCTCCTGAGGCTAAACCACTCGGCTCGCGATAGGGAATCTTTTTGGGGACACCACACTGTCTGAATACAGCCTACAATCTTAGAATCGCCAAAATCTGCTGAGGATAAATGACTTTGCTGGAGAATATCCTTTGGACAAGCTACGACTAGCTGGGGAATTTGATCCTTCTTCAGTAAGGAACATTGTCATCTTGGAAGCGCGACCTGCGTGGGGATCAAGTCTTTCCGTTATGAGCTTCTAGTCAATACTGCAATCTTTTGATCGTCCACTTCCTATGGCTACGAACCCTGCCACACCACAAATAAGACAAGACAAGTCTATGCAACCAAATCTATTCAGGTTAGTGTTAGTGACATTATTTTCAGTTAATTCAAAGTTTTAGCAATTATTAGCAAGGGCCAGCGACGTTATACACTTGCTAGTTTTATTAAACTCCGGCGTTTATCATGCACAAAACAGTAAAGAATCAGCATCAAATACTGAATAACATGTTTTATTGATTGGGCCCCTGAATGGGCAGAGTTTTGTACACGGGATGTAACTCCTGAAAAGAGGAAGCTACGCACAACAAATATACAAGTATGCACAAGAAGCATAAATATAATGACAAATCAAATTTGTACACATGTCGACAACGGGATACAGACGAACATCGTGAACTAATCCTCCTATGACTCGCCTGACTCTAATGCTTTCCCGGTATCCACACTTCCGAAGAGATTGTATCTGATAATCGACCCCTCGAGTATATTCTCCCGCACCAAAGCTCAACGCAGTATCAAATTCGGACCGCAGTCATTTGCTTTTCAAATCCCTAACTTTTGCGTGAACCGCCCTTTACGGGTTTTCAGTTCATCGGGATACCCTTTTTTGCCGAAGCCGCCCAGTGTAGGTTTTCAACTTCGCGGGTGTACATTTTTTCAATTTTATCCCTAACTTTTGCCTGAACCTTTCATTCTGTTTTTTGGTTCGCCAGGATGCCCCATTTTTGCCTGGACTCTCTTTTTTTCTGTCCAGCGGTTCAATTTCAAGCAAAGTATTTTTTAACTGCGTCCGAATTCACAGGCGACGTAAAGTCTTCACCGTCCATGGTGGACAACAATAAAGCCCCTCCTGAAAAGACTTTTCTGACAACGTATGGCCCTTCGTAGTTAGGGGTCCACTTGCCCCTGTGATCTGCCTGTGGCGGGAGAATCCTTTTCAACACAAGGTCGCTCGTCTGAAAGCTCCAAGGACATATCTTCTTATCATATGCTTTCTTCATTCGGCTCTGGTACAAACGACCGTATGCTAGAGAAGCTAGCCTCTTCTCATCCATTAAACTCAGCTGGTTCAACCTGTCTTTCACCCATTCTGCCTCGTCTAGTTGGACGTCTCGCAATACCCTCAGCGAAGGAATCTCAACCTCCAATGGTAACACTGCTTCCATTCCATATACCAACGAGAACGGGGTTGCCCCGGTTGATGTGCGTACCGTCGTACGATAACCGTGCAAAGCGAAAGGTAGCATCTCATGCCAATCCTTATAGGTCACCACCATCTTCTGAACAATCTTCTTTATATTCTTATTGGCCGCTTCAACAGCGCCATTCATCTTGGGTCGGTAAGGGGAGGAGTTGTGATGCTCGATCTTAAAATTCTGACACAGCTCCTTCATCATTTTGTTGTTCAGGTTTGAACCGTTGTCGGTGATTATCCGCTCGGGGATTCCATATCTGCAAATGATATCTCTCTTGATGAATCTGGTCACCACCTGCTTAGTCACATTTGCATAAGATGCCGCCTCCACCCACTTGATGAAGTAATCGATTGCTACCAGAATGAACCGGTGTCCATTAGAAGTCGTCGGCTCGATCTTTCCAATCATATCGATTCCCCACATCGAGAATGGCCATGGCGATGACATCACATTCAGAGGACTCGGAGGCACATGGATCTTATCTGCATAGATTTGGCACTTGTGGCACTTCCTCGCAAACTTGAAACAATCAGTTTCCATAGTTAGCCAAAAATAGCCTGCCCGCAGCAACTTTCTCGTCATAGCATGCCCACCAGCATGCGTACCAAAGGTACCCTCATGTATTTCCCCCATGAGTAGCTTCGCCTCTTTCTCATCCACACAACGTAGTAGCACCAAATCGTGATTTCTTCTGTATAAGACACCGTCCGGATTCAGGTAGAAATTACCCGTCAATCTCCTGAGAGTCTTTTGATCGTGACTGGATGCCCCAGCCGGATACTCTTTATTCTTCAGGAAGTTAAGGATATCAAAATACCACGGTTTACCATCAGATGCTTCGTCAATGGCAAATACGAAGGCAGGTCTGTCAAGCCGAGAGATAATAATTCTGGGAGCCTCATTCCAGAAATTGACTTTATACATGGAAGATAATGTGGTCAGGGCGTCAGCTATCTGATTCTCTGCTCGCGGCACATGATGCAATTCAACCTTGTCAAAGAAAGGCAACAATCTCCTTGCGTAGTTCATGTAAGGTATCAAATTGGGCTGACGTGTCTCCTATTCCCCTTTTATTTGATTCACCACCAGAGCTGAGTCTCCGTATACATCCAGATTTTTGATTCGCAAATCAATGGCTTCTTCAAGCCCATGATACAAGCTTCGTATTCGGCTTCATTATTGGTAACCGGAAAGGTCAATCGAGCGGTAAACGGGATGTGCGACCCGTGTGGAGTGGTGATGATTGCCCCTATTCTGCTACCATAGGTGTTTACAGCTCCGTCAAAGATCAACTTCCATTTGGAACCTAATTCTGGTCCTTCGTCTGGCAACGACTCTTCACAATCTTTCATCTTTAGGTACATGATATCCTCGTCAGGAAAATCAAACCTCATTGATTGGTAATCCTCAATAGGCTGCTCTGCCAAGTACTCAGACAGTACACTCCCCTTTATAGCCTTCTGCGAGACATACTGGATGTCATATTCAGTCAAGACCATCTGCCAACGGACAATTCTCCCCGATAATGCTTGCTTTTCAAATACATATTTGATAGGATCCATCTTCGAGATGAGCATGGTTGTATGATTCAGCATGTATTGCCTCAAACGCTTGGCGGCCCAGGCCAGCGCGCAACAAGTTTTTTCAAGCATTGAATATCGAGATTCACATTCAGTAAACTTCTTACTCAAGTAGTAAATCGCATGCTCTTTTCTTCCTGTCTCGTCGTGTTGACCGAGAACACAACCCATACTTCCCTCAAGAACTGTCAAATACATAATTAAGGGTCTCCCTGCCACTGGGGGTATCAAAATAGGAGGCTCCTGCAAATACTGCTTTATTTTATCGAACGCCTTTTGACAATTTTCATTCCACGTTACAGCTTGATCTTTTTTCAACAGCTTGAATAACGGTTCACACGTAGCTGTTAGGTGAGATATGAACCGAGCGATGTAGTTCAACCTCCCTAAAAACCCGCGCACCTCTTTCTCTGTTATAGGCGTCGGCATCTCTTGTATTGCCTTTATTTTTGCAGGATCAACCTCTATACCTCTTTCGCTCACGATAAACCCCAGCAGTTTACCCGATCTCACCCCGAAGGTGCATTTGTTAGGGTTCAGTCTCAACCTGAACTTCCTAAGCCTTTTGAATAACTTCAGCAGATTCACTAAATGCTCTTCCTCCGTCTGGGATTTGGCAATCATATCGTCGACGTAAACTTCAATCTCTTTATGCATCATATCATGGAAAAGAGTCGTCATTGCACGCTGATACGTTGCCCCAGCATTCTTCAATCCGAAGGGCATCACTTTGTAACAAAATGTTCCCCAACGCGTTATGAAAGTAGTCTTCTCCATGTCCTCTGGCGCCATTTTAATCTGATTATAGCCCGAGAAGCCATCCATGAAGGAGAATACAGAGAATTGAGCAGTGTTGTCAACTAGCACATCAATGTGAGGAAGCGGAAAATCATCTTTCGGGCTCGCTTTATTTAAATCACGGTAATCTACGCACATTCTCACTTTACCGTCTTTCTTTGGCACTGGTACAATGTTAGCGACCCATGAGGGATATTTTGTCACAGCCAGGAACCCAGCATCCCACTGCTTTTGAACCTCCTCCTTGATTTTCACTGCCATGTCAGGTCTAGTTCTATGAAGCTTCTGCTTGACCGGCAGGCATTCTTCTTTTAACGGCAGGCGGTGCACAACCATATCTGTATCGAGCCCGGGCATGTCTTCATACGACCAAGCGAACACATCACTATACTCTCTGAGCATTTCAACCAGTCTTCGCTTGACATCGCTCTGCAGCGCGGCTCCTATACGAATGTTCTTTTCAACCCCTTCCGACCCCAGGTTAATAATTTCGATGACCTCCTCATGAGGCAGAATGACTCGTTCTTCTTGCTTCACCAACCAAGACAATTCTTCGGGCACGTCGCCATCTTCGACAATCTCTTCTTCGGCCTGAAATACCGGGTGCTCAAAGTCGAGACGAGTCATAGGTGGTTCAATGATGTCATCTGAAAATGTTATCCTGTAAAAGGAATGGTTAAATGCTTCAAAATGCGTATAAAGCGAATAACCACGTTGCCATTTTATTGTAACCACAAAACAAGAAAAACAGAGATCGCAATATTTGTACATGAAAAAACGCCTTTTATTTAATGTTAAACACGCAATGTTCATAACAGCACAACCCTAAGCAAATCACGATGCCTCGGGTAAGACACCAGATTGTTCAACAATTAAGAAAACAAAGTATTACTGTTTGTGTGTCACAGGAACAATCTCCTGAATAGACCAATTGCACAATCCCTGTCCTGGCACGCTTGGCTAAATCCAGGCGTCCATGTCGCAGTCACTGTCTCCTTCTTCAGAATCTAAAACAGCGTTGATGGCCTCGTGACCCACCCCACTAGCGGTGATGGTTATCGGTCCTCTAAAACGGGGTGCCCCCACAGCAGGTGTTGATGACGACGGTTGATATCCCAGCCCAAATCGATCCATCTTCACAGGAATATCCAGCACCTTGCCCCAGCCTTTTGTCTCACCAGTCTCTACTAGAGCCTGAGCCTCCTTATATGACGAGACGGCTACCTCCGACGCTTTACTCGGCCTGGGACCTTTGTCTTTGATGCGCAACCCTTCAAATGCCTGACAGGGTGTTTCGTGAATCTCGCCGTCGACTTCTACGTACTTGAATGATGACAGATGGCTAACCAATATATCTTCTTCTCCACAGATCGTGACCACACTGTCCCCTACCATGTATTTCAACTTTTGATGCAAGGTAGATGTGACTGCCCCCGCACCATGGATCCAGGGTCGTCCGAGAAGGCAGCTGTATGCTGGCTGGATGTCCATGATATAGAATTCAGTTGCGAAAACCTCCGGCCCCACCTGTAGAGGTAATGTTATGGATCCAAAGACTGTTCTTCGTGTGCCGTCGAATGCCCTGACTACCAAGTCACTAGGCGTACACATGATTCCCCTGACATCTAGTTTCATCATCGCTTTCTTGGGCAGCACGTTCAAAGACGATCCAGTATCGACCAGCACGTGAGACATGACTGATCCTCTACACTCAACAGAGACGTGCAACGCCATATTATGCTCTCTCCCCTTCGTGGTCAAATCAAAGTCTGTAAATCCCAAGCTATGGCCTGCGTTCACATGCGCTAACACCCCCTCCAGCTGATTCACGGAAACATCTTGGGGTACGAAGGAAGTATCAAGAACTTTCAACAATGCATTTCTGTGAGCTTCAGAACACAATAGCAACGACAGTATAGATATCTTTGACGGCGTCTGTTGAAGATGCTCAACAATCTTATAATCACTTTTACGAATCAAGCGCATGAACTCTTCCACATCTTTCGATGCCGTTTCTTTTTCGTTTCCCTGCACCGGGACAGTCTCATTCATCTTTCCTTTTCCCTTTGCCAGTCGTTCAGCCTCTACCTCAGGCGATATGAAGATTCTCCCACTCCTCGTCATACCTCCGGTACCGACAACGTTGTCTACAACCTCCGCTGGCTGCTTACTAACATCAATTTTCACCCCATCACAGTACACTTCCAACCCATAGGACCAGGGGACTGCCTTAGTGCTCTCATAAGGGATTGGCCCTGCCTTGGTGATAGTGATCAGCGGTCGCTTGGCCGACGCTGTTATAGTTATTGTTTTTCAGGGAATCGTCACAGTAGCTACATCACTTTGCTTGTCTGCTGATACTTCTGCAGGTTCTTCAACTGCCGTTCTGTCGAATTGCAATGTGCCTCCATCTATTAAGGTCTGAATCCCCTTCTTTAAGTCAGCACACCCCCAGCTTGGGTCCAGCACTCTAAACAATACTCGTCACATCCAGGATACACACCATCTTGCAATAACCTGCTCTTTGTCTCATGCAACGGTGTCTTGAGGTCGTCGACATTCATAATCAAGTTCAAACCCTCCTCAGTTAAAATGGCGTTTGCCCCATGGTTGGGCATGGGCTTTTGCACTATGTTCGGACCCGCCTGTCCAAAATTGATAGCCTTACTATCCAATAGGTCCTGCACCACATGCTTGAACGCGTGGCAACCCTCTACATCGTGGCCAGGAGCCCCGGAGTGGAATTCACAGTGCCTGCTTGCATCGTAACCGTACGGAGGAGTGCCTGTTATTGGCGCCAGAGTTCTCTTCTCCACCAAGTTCAAACCTAGTAACGTCTGTAGCAATTCTGCATACGTTGAAGGAGGCTTTTCAAACACCCTCCTTGGTTTGCCCCCCTGGAATCTGCGCTGGGCAGTATGTGCCCCCTGTTGTGGTTGTTGTTGTTGTTGTTGTTGTTGAAATGGTTGTTGCTGAAACGGAATAGTAACGCTTGCCACCTGCTGCGGCTGATTGTACTGGTTCCGACCTCTGCCCCGGCCTCGGCCTCGGCCCCCAAACACTGCGCTTGCATCACCTTGACGGCACCCACCGAAAGCCCTTCTGTTACTGCCAGCTGCAGTGGATTTCTCAGCTTGGAATCTTCCCTGTTTAATGTTACTTTCAATCTTCTCTCCCATCCAGATTAAGTCTGAGAAACTGCCCAAAGAAGTGTGAAACAACTTGTCATAAAACATGCCAGTGAATGTTCCTATGAACATATCATTCATTTCTTTGTCCTCCAAAGGGGGATGAACTCTAGCAGCCATGTCGCGCCATCTCTGCGCATACTCTTTGAAGCTCTCGCCCTTCTTCTGGGACAACCCCTGCAATTGGACCCGGTTGGGTGCCAAGTCACTGTTGTACTTATAGTGAGCCACAAATGCTTCAGCCAGCTGCTTCCATGTCTTTATATGCGTTGGTTCCAATCCCATATACCACTCAAGGGAAGGACCGGACAAGCTATCTTGAAAGAAATGCATTAGCATCCTCTCATCGTTTGAGTACGCCGACATCCTTCTGTAATATGACCGCACGTGCACCTTTGGACAGGTGTCCCCCTTATACTTGTCGAATGTGGGAGCTTTGAATTTGATTGGCACCCTCAAGCCAGGCACCAGACCCATTGTTGACATATCTAAGCCAACAACACTTTGATTCACGACCCCCCTCATCTGCTCCTCGAGCATCCTGATTCTCTGAGAGTCATCCACAGGCCCTTCGAAACCTCCACCGGAGAAAGCATCCTCTTGCTGGTCTTCTTGCCAATTACCGTTCCCAGTTCCATATCCATCGTATTCGTTGTTAGGGCCAACTCTGGTATGATTCATTATCGGGCCTCGCCCCTTGTTGCCGTACCCCGGAGCGACCCCAGCAGGTCCAAAAGTCATTAACCCAGCGCCATTTCCATTTCCGAATCCGCCATAACCCTGATTAGTCATACCAAATCCGTCCTGTCCGAAGCCTTGAGTGTTGAAGCCGTACTTCCCAGCATGGTCAAACCCCTGGTCATTGAAGCCGAATCCAGTATTACCGAAGCCATTGCCTCCCATATTATCACCCAGGTTGACATCTCCGAGCCCAACGTTGTTGACGACAGTCTCGTTACCAATTCTGACGTTACCGTTCCCGGCAGCAGCGCTGTTGTTCACATTGACAGCAGGTATGTTTACCACAGGTGGAGCCACCGGTGTGGGGGTACCATCCCCGTGAATAGTGTCGACCCGCACAAACTGATGATCCTCATTTCCGTGCCCAGCATTTCTTACCAACAGAGGCTGTACCAAAGCTTGCAAATTCTCCTGTCCTTTCGCAATGGTCTCTATTGTCTGCATGAAGAGCGCCAGCTTTTCACGCATGTCCTGCATTTCATTCTGCATTTGATCCATAATTCTCCGGCAGTTGGTACGAGTGGAGCATCGGTGCGGGCGCTGATCTTCAATCCTGGAAAGACCTGGTACAGTGCAGGAAATGAGATACCATCCAATAATCACCTGTAATGCAATATGAATGGGAATGCAATGCAATATGTGTCTGTGCATTAGGGAATATCATTCCCCGATTCTAGTGCGGATGTGTCAGTGCGGTGATAGTGCTAGCAATACGGTGATCGGAGCTGAATCATAGAAAACCTCATATATTGCAGAGAAATCCATTAAGCCAAGAATACAATATCACTGAGTACAATAAGAAGGCATGACCTCAACCAACAATCCTGGTGATGGTCAGCGCTATGCAAATAAAGCATACATATTAATACATGAAACGATCAAGTACTCCCATATGCCTGGTATTCCTCTAACAACTTCTTAGTCTCTGGATGACCTGGCCGGGTAAGAAGACCCTCAACAAGTTGATTTCTTCGCTTGAGGACATGTCGCACATCACCATCGGTTTCCTCGCATGCCCTTTCTCCGAAGCGATCCTCTAGCTTCCGCTTCTGAGACACAGCTTCTTTCTTGCCTTCGATGGCCTTGTTCAATGCATTCTGGAGACTATACCTGGCCATTACCTCCTCTTCATGCTTCCTAATGCTAGCCTTCAACTGCTCTTCGAGTTCAGAAATTTGCTGCTTCAATTTGTCCTCCCTCTTTTTGTTGTTGGTTAGCGTAGCATTCCATGTCTTGTTACAAGAAGAGATTTCTCGGTGAGCGGCATCGAGTGCTTTCTTTTTGGACTCCAACATGTCATGAGAGCTTCTGAACTCTTTCCCCAGACGTTCACGCTTCTTTTTCTCTTCAGTCAATTCAGCACCTAGCCTGTTTACTACCTCGATCTGCTGTTGGAAAGAATGCACAACCTTGTTCTTTTCACTACGCATCTGAGCCAGTTCCCTTTCTAACTCTTCATTGATCTTCATCAAGGCTTCTTTTTCTTTTACAACTCGCTCGTAGACCTCCATAGTAACAGTGGTTGGTTCCTCTACCGGAATATGAACAGGGACTGGTGCAGCTGGAAATGGCATCAGCAACTGCCTTGCTCTCTCCTGGATCCAAACTTTGTAGGGTGTATAAGCCTGACAATCATTCTTCCCCAACAGTGGTTTCCCTTTTCTGTTAATACGCATACAGGCATGCTGAAGCTTGGCTAGTAACTCTCCATTCAAATCACCGGTGAAGTACAGAGATTCTTGTACTTCCCCCTCCTGAGGTGGGTTTTTCAACGCATATCCAAACTGGCGAATAAACAGAGATGGGTTGTAATTGATGCACCCTTTCCTTCCTATCAATGGAACATTAGGATACCCAGAACAACTGAAAATAAGCTCAGACCCCAGCAAGTCTCGGTCAAACCACTCAATGTCTTCAGAAGATAGTCTCATCATGCGCTCTGGCCAGTCAGCTGTAGTTGCACTATCCACAAAAGGTCCCTTCAGGGGAAGATGGCTCTTAAACTACATGTACAGCAAAGGCACACAACAAGAGACGTTCTTGCCTCTCCTGTTCTCATTTCTGTAGTGCATCGAATGGTAGAAGTCCCCGATCAATGTGGGTACCGGGTTGCCAGCAGCAAACAAATGAAACACATCCATGTCCACGAAATTCGGGAAATTGGGAAACAGCACTACCCCATAAATGCATAGAGCCAAAACAGCGTTAAAGACTACCCAACATCCGTTCTTGGCGTATTCTTGAGCCTTACCAACCAGGAACTGGAGAGAGAAACCTGGAACCCCTCGCCAAGAAGTCATCAACAACTCAGAAGCGTTCATGTGCAAGGCCTTAGCTAAATCCTCCAACTTGGGCTCAGCGGCAGAGTGAATAAAGGGAACCTTATTCTGTACTGGCAGCTCAGTAAACTCTACATACTCTTCAATGGTAGGCCCCAAAATAAAGTCAGCGAATGTGAAGCATCTCAAAGCAGGGTCGTAGAATTGCATCAGTGTATACAGCCCATTCAGTTCATCATCAGTTGGTGTGCGAACCAATCTCAACAACCGTCCGTAACTCTGCCTGAAGCTTCTACGGACATCCTCATCAGCAAGAGAAATCAGACCCAGGAGGGGAGTAATGTAAGGGATAGGTAGCTTGTAGGAAACTGTCATCCTCAAACCAGCCATGATCAGTACTCAGAAGTCCGGACACTAGAACCAGGGAATATGCAAATGCACCTGCAGCACAGACACACGTTAATGGGATGCAATGATAATGGTTATGCAAGCAATGCAATGCAAGTAACATGCAACAGGGACCAAATGCCATGGCTGAGAATCCTGAACCATATCAAAAGTCTCAAATAGACCTTCCAGAATTCCTCAAACCCTGGTCTCAGATAGACCCAATACAAAGCTCCAACACTGATCTCTGATAGACCCCACAACATAACTCTGATTGGTCTCTGATAGACCTCATATCATAACTTCAACTGGTCTCTGATAGACCTCTCAACTGTCCATAAATACTCAGGATCTCAGATCGAGAAACAACCGGTATCTGAAGGTCTAGTTACCTGCATAACCCCAAAACCCTCTCACAGGTATGTGTCCTAATAACTGACAAAGGTATGGCATCCTATGCGGTCGTCGGCGTCACAGACTTTCAGGGTTGATGATACGATTCCCAGAAGGAGTGGCATCATCAAATCCTAAAGAGGCCTCACTTAGCCAACTTCCAAATGATCGGTTCCCAGAGTCGACAATCCAACTAACCAGCAACCCGAGCCACCCAAAGGGCAGGATAGGAGGCCAACCAGAAGAACCTCGTCTGAGTGTGGATTTCGCGGGACACTAGGACATGCAAAGCACGTGCGCGCCCACTAATTTCCACTCTAATTCTATGTGCACTCAAGCCCAGGTCCGGCTTATCTCTCGATCATAGAACACCCGTCACACCCCAATACAGCAATAATAACAATAATATAATGCTGAAAGTAAATGACAAAAATATAAATCCATACAAAATCCTCGACGGGAAAACAAGCGTTAGGATTGACTCTCTTAAGGGACGTTGGATCCCAAATGCATAAGGAACTATCGCAGTCCTTAGCAGCCAGGGGACGTTGGGTCCACAGCAGAGTCGCTAGCTGTCGCTACTGCGAAAATCGACGCCGGCTGAACAGAAGAGTCGCCACTGTGCGTTATTTATCCCAAAGGAGGGAAAGGAAACGCTCAGAGTAAACCTACCGCAAAGACGGGAAAGGAATGGTCGTCGCAACCAAATCCTGGAATCGGGAGTCGGTTACGCAAGGGGAAGGTATTAGCACCCCTCACGTCCGTCGTACTCGACGGGATCCACGCTTGTTTTCGGTCGAAAAGATTGTTATTCTATCTACTCTACAGGTCTGGGGTTAAAAAAAGAAAAGAAAATGACTCGGCAAAGTATCGCACTTTATGCCTACGTATTCCCGTCTGGAACGAGAAATCAGAGTCAACGTAGTTCGCCTACCTACGGGAAAGGAGGGGAAGGTTGCTCGCTAGGATATCGCATCCTATGCCTACGTACTTTCATACAGCATGAAAGATCAGAGCAAACGTAGTTCGGGCCACGTACGACACAAGTCTGTTTTGATTGTTTTTATTCCTTCTGAAAAAGGGTTTTTCTGATTATTGGTCCAAGCGGACAAAAATGACGTTTTGATGAGTTCACATTCTTTTACAGAAGAAGTGTCTTTTATTGTGTTTGAAATATTACTGTGTTTTTCTATTTGTTTTAAGATGAGAAGAGACAGAACTCTATCCTATGGTTGCGAAGGGAATCAAACTGACCTAATGTTATCATGCATGGGTTAAGACCTAATGTCTATCATGCTCCTCTCTTGCGCAGAGAGAAATAGAGATCCTAAGGGATAAACAGAAACAACAGCATATATACAATAAAGCAGTAAAATGCATGGATGCAGCAATACAAGCGAGGCAAGGGAGTCCCACTCAACCTCGAACCTAGAAAACAACAGGCAAAAGCGAACAAAATTCACTTTCAACCTAACAGGTTAAACAGCAAGCAATACAGTCAGGGAAATTCAATCAATACATCAAGGATTAAACAACTAAAATAAACAGCAACAGCAGTCTTCATCAGCATCCGTCTTCAAGTCATCTTCAACCATCTACAAGCTTCAAGCAAGCATCAGTCTTCATCTTCAATCCTACAATGGCTTTTCTTCAAATCCCAATCTCCAAGATGAGCATCAATCAACAAAATGAGATGGATGTTAAACAGTCAATTGCCTACCAAGGGTGGTTCACTGAATGTTAACATGATACTGACAGTTTTCCCTCAAAAGTTCTATCTTTTAAATACATTCACTAATCCTTCCAAAGGAAGGAGGTGGATATTTAAAAGAGACTTTGAATCATAGAGAAAGAATGGAGGCAAACAAGACCTTCCATGTTTGTGAATCAAGTTGCTATTCTAGGGCTCTGCCTAACTCCTAGATCCTACACTCCTCAACAGCTGCCAGCAAGAATTTCTCCATCAACTCTGGGAATTAGTCTTCATTCTCTATCTTCAATGGCTTCATCAATAAAGTCTTCAGCTCAAACCCCAAAACCCCAAGCAGGCCCAATACCCCGCACAGTCAAATAATAACCCTAGAGAGGGCACACCACACAATCGATCAGGCACAAGCAATATACTAATAGTAATAGTAGAATAGGGGAAACCTAGTAATTTCTAAGGGTCTATTATCTACCCATAATACCCCTATAGTCCCATACCCCAAAATTCAAACTAACACTCCTAAGAGAAATGATTTATTACACCTATGTTATCTCTAAACCCTAGTTTTGATTCTCCTAATCACACCTAAACAAATCATCTAAAATTTAGTCCTAAAATCATGAATTAAATCTCACATGAAAATTAAAGTCCTAAGTGAAGTACTCTAAAAAGAATGGGTCCAAAATATACAAGGATCTAGCTAAACTAAAATCAACAAGATCAAGTGCTAAACTAAACATCATTTAAACCTATTTAAAAGAACAATATACTAAAAATGCAAAAATAAAATAAAATGATAATTTTATTATATGACAATTTTCTTGACAGAAATATGAAAAAAATGCAAAAACAACCATTTAAAAATATGCAATTTTCAATTTGTTATGATTTTTCAAAGAATAAAAAAAATGGAATGAAATTAACATGAATTAAATTTGGTAGGGGTGCAGTTAGTGATTATTTGCGTTGAAACATGAATGATGGGCCCAGACTGGGGGTGCGCATAGCAAGGCGCGTCTGGGCCCAGTTGATCAGAAAAAAACACAAAAAGAAATAAACCCAAAACGGTGCAATTAGTAATTAATTCAGTTCATTTCTCGTTGGGCCTTGAAACTATGGGTGTGAAAAGCAATGGCAACTTAAGCCCAGCAGAGTGATTTAAATGAAACGGTGCGCTTCGCATCCAGTCTTCCCTCCAAATTCAACTTCAAATCTTGGCCACGCGATCTGAGCTTCAGTCAACAAGAAAGACTCCATCCAACGGTCATCATGCTTCTTCTCCAAAGCTAGGGTTTCCACCATTAATGAGACCTAAACAAGCTCGCACGAACCAGTTTTCAACATCCTCATACAACCTCATCTCTCCATGAAATTCAGATCTATAAAGAGCAAAGATGCTCTAGATCTTCTCCTCTACACATCCATGGTCTTGGTTTCCTCTAAAACTCACCCCAGCACCAAACCCGATAGGTAGAAAACCTTGGCTCCACCATTTTACACTGAGATCAACCCTGCTAATTCTTGCTAACTCTTACACTAATACATTCTACATGCTATTCTGATCATTTTCATCTATCTAGATAAGATTATCATGCCCTAACCTAGATGTTCTAAGGCTCAACAGTTTTGGTGCTTCAATGGTGAACTCCATGAAATGTTCTCAAATTCATCAAAAATGATCCTCTACCTATGCCTAACCATTCTAACCTAAAGATTATTCATCATGCTAACTAATTCTAACCAATTCGAAGAAAACACTAACCTGGTTTAAAGTTGAAAACAGATGGAGGAAATCACCACTTCAAGCTCAGCAATGCTCCAATGGCAATCAATTAATCAAGATCTTGATTCTGTATGCAGTAGTTCTTGCTCAAACCCCTTGGATTCTTGTAACCACTTTGTTTTGCAATTTGGATGATGCACTTGAATAGCACGAATTCTACTTCAATTAAGCCAAATCCTGATGGAAACTTGATCTATGATGGATGTAGATGATGATAGGATCAAGAATTGTGGAGAATGATGAAGATTTGATAGAGTTCTTATGTGATTTGCAAAGTTGAAGAATGAGATGAAACTTGGTGTTTTTGATCAAAATGAAGTGCAACCAAATATTGGAGCCACTCTTCTCAATATATAGCTGATCATAGAACTCTCTAGAACTTGTTAGAACCTTCTTGTGCACAATTTCCTTGAATTTTGGATATGTTACTTCCTTTGTAAGCCAACTAGCATAACTTCCAAACTTTGAACCAAACTCAAAAATCTACTTTTTCCAATGTTCTTGAAACATTTTTTCCAATCAAAATGACCTATAATTTCATCCCATTTGGCCATGTTATGAAAAATCCCATTTTTAGGTCACTTTTATTCATTAAATTCATCTTTTAAATGACCAAATTTGGAACCTTGAGCTATGGACATTTCCAAACTTTCATGATCACTTTTCTAGACTCAAAATGTCATTTGGAGCAAGTTTGATGTTGTGAAGTTTTTCATTTGAAGCTTCCTTGTATGAGTTTTGGGCATAGGCTTGAAATGACCTGTAATTCTCAAATGACCAAAATACCCTTTGCTTTCCAAGGCCATAAGTAGAGTTACACAAATCAGATGAAGGCATACCAACCCTTTCTAGAAAGCTAAGACAATGAGGAACAACTATAATGTTGACCAGAAATCCATTTGAAAGCTCCTTGAGGGGTAAAAGTTGCTTGGAAGACAAGTAACTTTCACAGACAAAATTTCAGATACCTCAGATGACCTGTAACTTGCAAGGACCATAACTTGAGTTCTATAAATCTCCTTGATGTCTTCCACCACTCAAATTAAAGGTCTTGAGATACTCTACAAGTTTCCTGTTGGCTAAGGATCCATTTGAAGCTTGCATTTTGACTTATCTTGCTTGGAAGTTTGACCTAAATTAGGGGATTTTACACAGAAACCCTAATTTAGAAACTCCTCTTCTTCTTGATTTCTCTTGATTTATCCTTGGCACAACACCACATCCTTATCTACCTGTCAAATGATGAACCCCACATCTCTCAAATAGACCTTGATGCCTTTCAATCAATCATTTGACCTAGGGTTGACCCAGATGAAACCCTAGTTGACTGTCTTCAACTGCAACTCTTGTGATCACATCAATGACTTGTCTTACTTTCAAAATGACCCTCTAGGTCCTCCATGATGTCTGTATACCCTCCATGACCTCAATTCACAGCTCACAACTTCTTTGATGGTCTTCAAATACCCTCAAGATAGGAGATAGATCCACTGCTTGGTCTACTAACTTCTCAGATTTCAATTTCTTTCTGATGACTTAGATAGGCCTGAATTTGAACAATAACCTCTTGATAGGCTCATAGAGATGAGAATAGTACTTGGTCCCTTGTTGGATAACTTGCTATGCTATGCTATGCAGATGATTAGACTATGTACATGACTCTATATGCAAATGCTAATGTAATTGAAACATAAACCAAGTGAAATAGGTTGAGCAAATTTTAGGGTGCAACAATTTGCATTCCAGGGTCTTACTCTTGCTTCATCTCCGCAGAACAAGCTGAATCACCGATACAACACTCGAGCTAGTCAACGTCAGAAGATGGATCAACTAGAGCAAGAGAACAGGGTGCTCCGTGATGAAGTTGCAAGTATGAAGGAGAGTTTGGAGAAATTGAATGGCCTAGTGGAAGCTTTGTCCAGTCAAATCTCGATCAACAACCAAGAAGTTCCAAGGACTGTCGTATCCGAAGTGACACCAACACCGATCCCAGTGGTGTCTTCTGTTGCTGAAGTATCTTACAGTATGCCTCAAGGTTTCCCGTGGGGGATGCCTCCTTATTTTACTCCGGCTGGTTACCGTCCGCCTGTGTCTGAGACCCCTGTTGTGACCACTATTCAAGCTGCTCTTGTTGTTTCTGCTATGATGACTACTGTGTCTCCGCAGGTGAACGTTGTTCCGTATATTCTGGATGAACCAATTTTACATGGGTCGCCAACCGAAACCGTGGGTTTAGAAGAGAAGATGGATGGATTCCAAGACCAGTTTTCTGAAATACAAAAGGAATTGAGAGCCCTTCGTGGAAAAGACTTATTTGGTAAGAGTGCTTCTGAGCTGTGTTTGGTTCCAAACGTTAAGGTCCCACCGAAGTTCAAAGTCCCCGATTTTGAAAAGTACAAGGGGAATACCTGCCCTCAGAGTCATCTCATTATGTACGCCAGGAAGATGTCTGCCCAAACTGATAATGATCAATTACTCATTCACTATTTCGAAGACAGTTTGACAGGCGCCGCACTCAAATGGTATATGGGGTTGGACAGTACGAAAATTCGAACTTTCAATGATCTGGGAGGAGCCTTTGTCAAGCATTATAAGTACACTGTGGACATGGCGCCCGACCGAGATCAGTTGAGAGCAATGGCACAGAAAGGTAAGGAGAATTTCAAAGAATATGCTCAGCGTTGGCGCGAGTTGGCCGCAAGTAACACCACCTTTAGAAGAAAAAGAGATGACCAAAATTTTTCTGAAGACCCTGGGTCCTTTCTTTTATAAGAAGATGGTAGCCAGCGCGCCTAGTGACTTTACTGAAATGGTCAACATGGGAATGCGTTTAGAAGAAGGTGTTCGCGAGGGAAGATTGACCAAAGAAGAAAGCGCTCCTCAGAGGTATGGGAGCAGTTTTGTGAAGAAAAAGGAACAAGGTGTGAATGCCATTCAAAAGGGACAATTCAGAAAGAGGTACATGCCACCATATCAGGTTGCAGCGGTATCGCCAGTGTTTAATGCTCCGGCCTATCAGCTACAGTCTCCGCAACCCTATCAGCAAGCTCAGTCTCCCGTTGCTCAACAACCCCAACTTCAGCAGAGTCCACAGTATCCTCAGCAGAATCGGCCACCTAGCAATCAGGGTCTTGTGTATAGAAAGATAAACTTTGATCCGATCCCAATGACATATGCTGATCTATTTCCCGCTTTGATTAAAAAAGGTCATATTCAGACGAGAGTTCCACCTCCGGCTCCCACGAATCCCCCCCCCCCCTCTTATAGAGCGGATAAGTTTTGTCCTTACCATCAGGGTGCTCTGGGACATGATATTGAAAGTTGTTTCGGTTTGAAGATGGATGTCCAGAGGCTCATCAAGAATGGAATCTTATCTTTTAGGGATTCCGACCCTAACGTACAGAAGAACCCATTGCCACCACATGGTTCGCCCTCTGTCAATATGATTGAAGATTGTTTGGAAAGTGACGGCCAAGAAGTGTCAAATGAAGAGGCTGAAGAAGTTTGTGTCATAGTACCTCACTTTAAGGAAATGGAACGTATAGAGATTGTTTACAATAGCAAGAAGCCAACAGTTACTCCTTTAGTGATCAATGTGCCTGGACCTAATCCTTATACCTCTAGTAAGGCCATCCCTTACAGGTACAATGCTACTATGTTGGAGGATGGGAAAGAAGTACCTTTGTCCACTGTACCATCAGTCGTTAATATTGCAGACGTCAGTAGAGTGACAAGAAATGGTCGAGTCTACCCGACTGTGCCACCGAAAGAAAAAGAAGCTTTGACCGAACCATCAGGCTTAAAAGACCCAACTGTGGGGCAATCTGGTGGGTCTAATTTATCCAACTCCAATGAATGTTTAAAAATAATCAAAAGAAGTGAATATAAGGTTGCAGATCAGCTTCTGCAAACCCCATCGAAGATTTCTGTGCTACAATTGTTGATGAGTTCCGAGGCTCATAGAGAAGCACTTCAGAAGATCTTGGAACAAGCCTACGTTGAGCAGGATGTAACTATGGAACAATTTGACAACATAATTGGCAGTATTACTTCAAGTGATAATCTGGGTTTCAACGAAGACGATCTCCCAGAAGAGGGAAGGAAACATAACATGGCTCTGCATATTTTCGTGAACTGTGGGAATGACTCTCTGTCCAGTGTGCTGGTTGATACTGGATCATCCTTAAATGTAATGCCTAGAACTACTTTATCTAAGCTATCATATCAGGGACCACCGATGAGGCCAAGTCGCGTTATTGTCAAAGCTTTCGATGGGTCAAGGAAAACAATAATTGGTGAGGTTGATTTGCCCATGACTATTGGATTACAGACTTTTATGATCCCATTTCAAGTCATGGACATTCGTGCTGCCTATACCTGTTTACTAGGGAGGCCATGGATACATGAAGCTGGAGCGGTCACTTCTACTCTGCATCAGAAGTTGAAATATGTTTTTAAAGGGAAGATAGTTACAGTTTTTGGAGAGAGAGCTCTGGTGGTAAGTCACTTATCATCATTTTCGTATGTCGAAGCCGAGGAAGTGGTTGGCACGCAATTTCAAGCTCTGTCTATTGTGGGTGGGGACGTCCAGAAGTCTCAAGTTTCCATGTCATCATTCAAAGACGCACAGCGAGTAGTGAACAGTGGTCACCAAACAATGTGGGGAAGGGTGTTGTCTCTGCCAGAGAACAAAAACAAAGAAGGTCTTGGTTTCATCAGCAGTTCCGCTCAATAAACCACTAAAGGTCAAGGGTTCCCGCTGATCAATGAGGTGTTCCGTAGTGGAGGAGTCGTCCATCATCCTCAGATTAATGTTGTGTCAGAGGACGAACTTGAAGGCTACATATCCAATGGTTCCGCCAGGTCCTCCATTCCTTACGAAGACTATGAGCCTTATATGGAAGACCCAGGCTATGTTTCGGATGAATTTGACTATACCTTTGGAGTATATGCCATCACTGAGGAAGAGCCAGATGAAGACATCCCAGACTTTGTGACTCCGGGTGTTGTGGTCAAGAATTGGAGTGTGGTTGAAGCTCCTACCGCTATTCATATATCTAAGTAAAGCATTTGTTTAAAATTTTCGCTCTGCCCAAGGCGAAACTGCATTTATTAGGGCATTATTTTTAATAATTCTCTTTGTTCTCCCCAAGGCAAAGGTGACTTTGTTGGGCGTGTCTTTTCGGTTTTGCTATCATCAATAAACTACTTTCATTTACATATGTTTTTTTTTATAATTTTATTCACGATGTTGGAAAATAATAAGTAGCATCTCGCGTACACACACTTTCCACCTGACAAAACAAAAATTTATTTAAAGTCACATCACTTGCGCAGATTGCCACACAAATTACAAACTGGGAATAATGATCCACTTCCTCCTCCGAATTTCGAGTTTCCTATGTACGAAGCTGAGGACGCAGAGAATGATATCCCAGAAGAAATTTCCAGACTGCTTGAGAAAGAGGAAACATCTATCCAACCTCATTAAGAACTGGTGGAAGTAGTCAACTTGGGATCGGAAGAAACCCGTAAAGAAGTGAAAATTGGAGCTCTGCTCAAACCCGATGTGAAGAAACAGCTGATTGATTTGCTTGGAGAGTTTGTCGATGTGTTCGCTTGGTCGTATCAAGACATGCCTGGATTGGACACAGCTATAGTCGAACATCATTTGCCGTTAAAGCCAGAGTGCCCGCCGATAAAACAGAAGCTCAGATGGACTAGACCTGACATGGCTCTAAATATTAAGGAAGAGGTACAGAAACAGATTGATGCAGGTTTCCTTGTTACTGCCGAGTATCCACTATGGTTGGCTAACATTGTGCCTGTCCCGAAGAAGGATGGTAAGGTTCGCATGTGTGTAGACTACAGAGATTTGAATAAGGCCAGCCCGAAAGATGATTTCCCATTACCTCACATTGACATCTTAGTGGACAGTACTGCAAGATATGAGGTTTTCTCCTTCATGGATGGTTTTTCAGGTTACAACCAAATTAGAATGGCTCCCGAGGACAGAGAGAAGACGTCATTCATAACACCTTGGGGCACCTTTTGTTACAAAGTTATGCCATTTGGATTGAAGAATGCAGGGGCAACATATCAGAGAGCTATGACTACTTTGTTCCATGATATGATGCACAAAGAGATTGAGGTGTATGTGGATGATATGATAGCTAAGTCAAAAACCGAAGATGATCATGTTAAACACCTGGCTAAGCTGTTTGGTCGTTTGAGGGAATACAAGCTTCGTTTGAACCCCAACAAGTGCACATTTGGAGTACGATCAGGGAAACTATTAGGTTTCATTGTCAGTCAAAGAGGGATCGAGGTAGACCCTGACAAAGTGAAAGCTATCCGAGAAATGCCAGCTCCCGCCACCGAGAAACAAGTCAGAGGGTTCTTAGGACGTTTGAACTACATCTCCAGGTTTATATCCAACATGACTGCTCATGTAAACCTATTTTCAAGCTCCTGAGGAAAGAACAAGGGTACGTTTGGACTGAAGATTGTCAAAAGGCTTTTGATAGTATCAAAGAATATTTGCTCGAACCGCCTATCCTGATACCACCGGTTGAAGGGCGTCCTTTGATTATGTATTTGACTGTTTTAGAGGATTCAATGGGTTGTGTACTCGGTCAGCAAGATGAAGCAGGAAAGCAAGATCATGTTACTTATTACTTGAGCAAGAAGTTTACTGATTGTGAAACAAGGTACACTATGTTAGAGAAGACCTGTTGCGCTTTGGCGTGGGCTGCCAAGCGTTTGCGCCAGTATATGTTGAATCACACTACTTGGTTAGTCTCTAAGATGGATCCTATCAAATATATTTTTGAGAAGCCCGCTTTAACCGGGAGAATCGCTAGATGGCAGATGTTATTGTCTGAATATGATATCGAGTACCATACTCAGAAAGCTGTTAGAGGAAGTATTTTGGCTGATCATCTGGCTCACCAACCCATTTTGGATCATCAACCTTCCAACGATGACTTTCCTGATGAAGATGTTATGTTCTTGAAGATGAAAGACTGTGAAGAACCTATACATGGTGAAGGACCAGAGCCAGGTTCTCAATGGGGTTTAATCTTTGATGGAGCTGTCAACGCTCATGGAAAAGGGATAGGTATTGTTATTGTGACTCTTCAAGGGACTCATTTCCCATTTACCTCCAGATTAACGTTCCAGTGTACTAATAATGAGGCTGAGTACGAGGCATGTATTATGGGTCTTGAAGAAGCAATTGACTTGAGAATTAAAAATTTTGATGTGTTTGGCGATTCTGTAGTGGTGATCAACCAAATCACTGGTGAATGGATAACTCGACATGATAATTTGGCCCCATACAGGGATTATGCTAGGAGGCTACTACCATTCTTTGATAGGGCTGAGTTTCATCATATCCCTCATGATGAGAACAGAATGGCAGATGCGTTGGCGACTTTGGCCTCGATGATTGTGGTAAACTTTTAGAACGAGTACCCTCGGATTGAAGTAAAACGTCTCGATAGACCTGCCTATATCTTTGCTGTCGAAGAAGTTGAAGATGGAAAACCTTGGTACTATAACATCGAAGTGTTTCTTAGAACTCAAGAATATCCTCTGGGAGCTTCCAACAAAGACAAGAAAACTTTGAGAAGGTTGGCCGACAATTTTCTTCTGAGTAACGATGTGTTGTACAAACGGAATTTTGACATGGTCTTGCTGAGATGTGTTGACAAACAAGAAGCGGATGCGTTGATGTCGGAAATTCATGGGGGATCTTTTGGCACTCATACCAACGGACATGCCATGGCTAAGAAGCTTTTAAGGGCTGGATACTATTGGATCACTATGGAATCAGATTGTTACAAGTTTGCTAGAAAGTGTCACAAGTGCCAGATCTACGTAGATAAAATTCACGTGCCTCCGACTTTATTGAATGTTATTTCGTCCCCGTGGCTGTTCTCTATGTGGGGAATTGATATGATTGGAATGATAGAGCCGAAAGCATCTAATGGACACCGATCCACCTTGGTAGCCATTGATTATTTTACCAAGTGGGTCGAGGCGGCTTCCTATGCTAATGTAACTCGACATGTGGTTGTCAAATTTATCAAGAATCAGCTTATTTGCCGATATGGTGTGCCAAGCAGAATTATTACAGACAATGGTTCCAATCTGAATAATAAGATGATGAAAGAGCTGTGTGAAGAATTCAAGATCGAGCATCACAATTCTTCTCCTTACAGACCAAAGATGAACGGGGCTGTTGAAGCCGCCAACAAAAATATCAAGAAGATTATTTAGAAAATGGTTGTTACTTACAAAGATTGGCACGAAATGCTCCCATTCGCCTTACATGGATATCGTACGATGGTACGCACATCGACTGGGGCAACTCCATTTTCACTTGTTTACGGTATGGAAGCGGTGCTCCCGATAGAAGTTGAGATTCCTTCTATGAGAATTTTGGTAGAGGCAAAATTATCAGAAGCAGAATGGTGTCAGAATAGATATGATCAGTTGAACCTAATCGAAGAAAAGAGGATGGTCGCGCTATGCCATGGGCAGTTGTATCAGCAGAAGATGAAGAAAGCATTTGACAAGAAGGTTCGACCCCGGGTATTCAAGGAAGGTGACCTTGTGCTCAAGAAGATCCAATCTTTCCTCACTGACATCAGAGGAAAATGGGCCCCGAATTATGATGGACCATATGTAGTCAAAAGGGTTTTGACAGGAGGCGCTTTGATGTTAGCAACAATGGATGGAGAAGAGATCACTCGCCCCGTGAATACGGATGCTGTCAAGAAGTACTTTGTTTAGGAGAAGCAGGACATTATTCCCTTTATGTAATCGCTATCATTTTCCAACACTGTAATATCGGGTCACGCTTTTCCGCTGACCGCCGTTTAATAAAAAGTTTTTCATCAGTGGATCCTTCAACATTAGACAGTTACAGACATTTCTCTCAGGAATAACTTCCCCAATGAGTTCATCACACAAGTTCACTTCCGTCAAGTGGCATCTCCCCAGAGAAGTCAAAGAAATTTACCACAATAGTATCCATACTTGAGAAGACATACGTTACAATTCAACCGGCTCACATCTCTTCCGAAGATCCCCGGTGAAGCTACATCTACATTTACAATCACATTTACAAAATTACAACTACAGCTACAGATTACGTCAAATTACACCTACAGGGTTCTACAATGAACCACATCTACAGGGTTCTACAACGAACTACACCTACAGGGTTCTAGAATGAACCACATCTACAGGGTTCTACAGCGAACTACATTTACAGTCTACAACGACATCTACAATCTACAAAGTTACAACCCCTATGAAGGTGCTCTCACGAGTTTCCATCATTTCGGGAGGAGACTGAGACCAGCTCATGATTCCCATATCATGACGTTCAGGGAAGTCCTACATCAGAGACCGAGACCAGCTCATGATTCCCATATCATGATGCTCGGGGAAGTCCTACATCGAAGACTGATACCAGTTCGTGGTTCCCATACCACGATGCTCGGGGAAGTTCCACAACTACAACAACATTTACAACGACGTCTACATCCACAAACTACAGTGATTCTACCATCTACGAAGTTGTGACATTTCAGGCATAGATTGAAACCAGCTCGTGGTACCCTTATCGTGGCGCTAAGGGAAGTCACGCATTTTCAAGTTGAGTTCCAAAAGAAAAAAAAAAACACAGAAAGAAAAGGAAGAATACAAACAAAACTGGGACCATCGACTCAATTCATATGGATTATTACCAACCACTACACTATGGTAATAAGCTCCTCACCTATCGTCTAAGTCACCATATCCTTGGTGTACAAGTTGTTGTTGTGCTTTCAGAGATTTCTCTTTGGCAGTTGTTTCCTGTTCCCATGGAGTCTCCCCTTTGTCGAGCCTGTTTTTTCTCCCGTGTGCCATTTCTCCATGTGGTGCCATTTCACCACAGAACTCTTGTGTCTCGCATTTTCATATCCTTGCATATCATTTGCATTCGGTGGCTCTTAGGGCCAAAAATTCGTGCAATGTTTGTATTTAAGTCCCTCCTATCTCGTCGAGATGGAGATTACAATCTCCATATCTCCGAATAGAAGTAACTTAAATAGGGGCATCTGTTGCACCCTAAATTTTGACCGTAAGATCTCACCTCTTCGTGCATTTCTTTTTATATCCCTTATTCATTATTCGTTATGCTGTTGTGTATGTTTACCATGGCTAACCAGCTCGTGCAGGTGTGGTAAGGTGGAGATGACACTTACAACAATTTGATTCCGATTCAGGATTATGCTTACGATATTTCCACCCTTTAAATAGCCAGTGGCAGGTTCAAAGAAATTCTCACATGGCTTATCCAATCTTGAACCAAATTTTATCGAAGCTTACAACAAGCTCTCAAGCTGTTTTGAACCCGAGGATTTTTATCAGACTCCGAGGATCAAAAGCAGTCTAGATTGATGTGGATTTTATTCCATCATGGAGGCTCAACACATTCAATCCCATGATTTAATTCTTACTATTGGGTTGCCACCCACTTTGGAAATAGAGGCGTAGGCCATGCAATTTGGAATCTCACAAAATCTAATTTCATAATTGGCCCACAATGCAAGCTCATATTAAGATCAAAGGTTGAAATTCAATTGGTAAAATGGCTATGGGAGCAAACTTTGAAGTTCAAACACGGGATGAATTATTTGCATGGAAAGTCATTCAAACTTCCCTAATTATGATTCTCCATCATGAACAATTTTTGTCTTTTAGATAACTCACGTGGTTTATCGCTTGACATTAATTTTGGTTTGACTTGGTGAACACCAAAGTAGCCCAATTGCATTTACGTTAGGCAGCAGTGGTTACAAAAGAAAGAAGCGGATTATAGAAGCATACAATGGATTATAAAAAGAGTAGCAGTATTTTTTTTATATTCATGTGAAGGTTACAATCTCAAGTTCTATCAGCAAGCTCGTTAATTTAACAACAAGAGTTATCAAGGAAAGTCCGCAGAATTTCTCGCAAGTGCTTTGAAGTCCAAGCTCTCGGCCTCGTTTCGCTTGTCATTCACCGATCACACTTTTCCTGCAGCTTCTGACTCTTATTCTGGAACAATGGGAAAAGGCCGAAATCCGTTTCTCAGCTGGCATTAACCTGCAATCCCCTGCAAGTGTTCACACAACACCAATTATGAAGAAGCTGTAAATTGCATTAGTAGTAATAAAGAAAAGCAGCATGCCAGACTCCAGGTCTCAAACCTGATATCTCTTCTTGTGATTCGAAATACAATCAACGCCTTTACCGCCGCCAAGTTCGTTGCGAGCATCAGCATCTTTACACCAACAGCCAAATGCTCTTGATCATTCACAAAGCGGCCACAGCAATCCCAAAGAGCTCCTAAGTCCAGCTACCTAAAAGGAGGATAAATGTAATCAACAACAGCAGCGCAAATTCCGTCGTGCCGCAACCAGGTGACAGGTTTCAAATCCAGGAAAATTCACAAGATACACATACATAGCCGCAAGACTTAAGGTCACGACATTCCCTCGCACCCAAACCTCATGTTCGTTCTCACCGTCCTACAATCATTGAGGGAACTTGGAGCAAAACCAATCTGGCCTTACGGATATCAGGTTTAACAGGAAAACCATTAGGATGAATCCCAAAAGCACCTGCGACGCGAGAGAGCAGACTTAAAGCCAACTCCTTTTCTTTCAGTACTAGACCCCTTTCTCATTGAATTTCCAACATCACAAAGAGAACTTGTATTTTGAACAGGGAATCCTCGTCCATTTTTCAAGTACAGCAGCACCAGAACCTTGAAGAATGAAAGCAAGAGTCGGTTCCACACCTCCAGGACAATTGTCACCATCTGCATCCTAAACCAATTCAAAGTTAATATATGAATAAAGCTCTTGCGTAAGACAATGCAATTCTCTCCCTATCCTAGCATATGGTTCCAAGCAACGTTAGAATCAGAAAGACCAATATTCAATGACCAGAGTAGAATCAATACCTTTGCCACTTTGAAGTGAACCTTCCTTGTGGCTAATCATTAGATTTGCCAATAGACGTTTCCACATCAACTGTTTGACCAATCTCAGTGCACCCTTTATTGAGTCCACACGGCACAAGTGATGTAACCGTATCTACTTAAAGCACGAGAGACTTATCCTGGAATTCTTGGTCGCGCTTCCGTCCTATGCTCATATGAGCCTTGCCATCTGTTAGGCTGGAAACATGAGCACAAAGCTGATCAAAGGTGTTGTTCGATTAAGTTCATAATAATTATTAATCTACTGCAGATGTTACTACCAAAGAACAGACGCTCAAAGGACCTAGTGAGCACTTGTTGCCAGGGAAGTTTGGCTTGTTTAGAAGGAAATGCAGAGATAATTCCACTTACCAAAGAGAGCATGAGATACAATGCGCTTCATAGGCATAAAGTTGAAAATCCTCGTGGAAACTTCTGATGCCACCGCTACCTCCAATTCAACATCAAAGTCCTCATTGAATTACATGCACCTGTTGCTTGGCATGATCGAGATTAAAACAGAAAGTCAGGCCTGTTGATAAGGTTGCAGAAAGATTGCTCTAGCTGGGAACTACCTGCCCCGCCCGCGGTCCATTTTGAAACAAGGCCTTCCAAATCAGCTCCACTTTCTGCAAAACCTACAGGATGTTTATCATTTAGTGCACAAGGAGAGAAGATCTAAAACAAGAACTGGTAAGCTTGTGTGAAAAGGCATAGGACATATATCTAAGTCGTGCAGGCTCTGTATCAACATCTCACCAGTCTCATACACATCTCTAGCCATCTCAACACTGCAAGGTTTGGCCAGTCTGAAAGAAGATTCATCCTAGAGATGGGAACAAAGACGTATGATCTGAATTACTCCAAATACCATCATACACATGAGAAGAGAAGGATGTTTAGAAGAACAAAACCATACGATTAGAGAAAAGAATTGAGATTGCTACCCTTCACCACCAGCTCTCTTTTCCGCGGAAGCCCCTCTTCTCCCACACGCACCAACACGAGATTCTTCACCTGGGCCCCTAATCCTTCCCTGGCCCAAACCCGTTTGCTTTCCACACCTACAAACACACGATCCAAAATCAGTAAATCGATGAAGAATATTCCTTGAAGAAATAGAAGATTCGATCCAAGATTAAATCAAATCCAATCCCCATTAAGTCACATATCAGAGATCGTGATTCTCCTCAACAACATTAACTCAGAAATAACGGAAAAGGAAGGATTTCAAATCTCAGCTAAACCAAAATGGAAGTTCCAGAAATCCACAATCAACTTTAGTCAAAACATGGATTCCTAAGGGCCTATTTAAAGGGATCAAAAGAACACGAAGAAAAGAACACCGATAGATACCAGAAAACCCTAAAGCTCGTAAGAAACTTATCTGTTCAAATTTTTCCACCACCACTCGCCGCAAACCTCAGATTGCCATCAACTGCAGCTTTCGCGAAACGTGAATCACCGTGAAGCTTCGATCACCATCACCGCTGCGGTCATCCATTGTCGGTAACACCCTATTCTTTTCACGATCTTAAACTATTGATGTTGCTTGCTTCGTTTTCAGGTTCGAGACATGGAAGGGATTGATAAAAAGAAAGGTGAGTAGCGATGGCGATTGGAGATGAGAAAGAGAGGGGCGCGATCGACGGGGAAAGAGGGCTAATTCGGGACCTAGGGTTCCCGTCTTTCTTTTTTGTTTTTTATTTATTTGTTTTTATTATTTTGTAATTTGTTAACTTAGTAATCACCTACACACACTCACATAATCACCTCACTGAACCTTTTTCGCCTTAATCCCCTTAATTAACCAATTTAATCAGTTTTATTAATCATTAACCGTAATTAACTTTTTTTAAATTAAATCCATTTAAATAACTTAATGATAACCTTTATTTAATAATTATTTAATCCTTTAATTTGACTTTTTTTTGTCTTTAACCTATTATTATTATTATTATTATTATTAGACCTTTTATAAAATTTAATAACTTTTATAATTAACTTGCTTAAATCTTTTTTGTAAAATCACTAAATATAATTTGGTTAAAACTCATCTCTATAATTTGTTTTTATCTATTAATAATAACAACTTTGTTTTGCTACATAATATTAAAACCTATCATTAGTAACTAAGCTTTTATTTACTAATTAAATTTAATTGATTTATAACCTAAAAATCACTTTACTAAAAAAATCTAATATAACTTTTCTCAAAATTAATCTCACTAATAATAATCTAATACAATATTCTCATAAAATAAATCAACCTTGTTAAAAATCAACTTCAATCATCAAATTCAACTTTTATTAAAATCAAGCAACCAATTCACCCTCTAATTTCCCTTTTATAATCAAGTACAACTCTTTTATTAACATTAATCAATCTCGTCAAAAAATAATATTAACTTTTCCTAAAAAAAATAATTCTACCTCCTCCAAAACCAATTCACAGCGTAAAAACAACTTAATCTTGCACATCTACTTCACGACACATTCACTTACACTTCAGCGCTTTCATGCGTGCTTGTATGTTTATTTCTACTTTCCTTGCCATTTATTCTTCAGTAATTTGCATTATCAATTTAAATTCCACATCGCATTTCGTCCAAAGGAAAAACCTACACATGAGTCAACACTTGTGTGTAGTGCACATCATTTGCATCATACTCCCTCCGATCCTTGATCCCATTCAAGTTGATCACTTAGGATAGATCCTACCCCATAGGAAGGACTGTGTCTTTATCTTTACAACATAGAAACAAAACAATTAAACAACACTACACAACTTCTTCAAACACAATAGAGAAAGATGTCAATCATCTTAAGTGAGATATAATCTCCACCCCCACAATAATACAGTCAAACATGTAGGAAATTTGCCATAAGAGTGATAAAGGCACACTCGTCAAACAATCCGAGTACCTAAGCCCTTTTCTTAAGACGATGCAAAGACTATTTTCCTACAACCCCCTTTACACTTGTGGTGGTTACATATCCCTTAAAATGAAGACACATCTCTTCTCCTAAACCCAATCAAAACAACTACCCTAAACCCGTAGGAACTTTGACCACAGTCAAAGAACTCCTCAAACCCTTTAGGGGAACTACAGATACTCTGATTCCACTCCCGTAAGGATATGTAGGCATAAGATGCGACATCTTATCGAGTATACTTAGAAATAAACCCATAGGTCTTTAATCCCTTAAGCAGATAAACACATAGCAATAAACAAATATACAACAAGAGGTTCCTGTAGAGTACTACAGAAACTTAGGATGCTAGTACCTTCCCTAAGTTTAACCAACCCCCGAACCTATAACTCTCTAAACCTTGCATTTGCATTGCATCATGGGAATTTCGATCTTTACCCCTTCCTTTGGACAAATCAAAGTTCGGTTGCAAAATGAATTAAAGATTCAAACTAATCAATAGTTTGGTATCAAAATTTCACCGCGACACTAACTACGAAGATCCATATGTCTTCAGCAAGGTCTTATCGGGAGGAGCCTTACTGTTATCCACGATGGATGGCGAAGATTTTGCGTACCCTGTGAACGCGGACGTAGTCAAAAAATACTTTGCTTAAAATGACCCGCTGGAAAGAAAAAAGAATATCCAAGAAAAAATGGGGCATCCCGGCGAACCATAAAAAAGGAATAAAAGGTTCGGGCAAAAATTAGGGATATAAATGAAAAAAATGTACACCCGCAAAGTCAAAAACCTGAAAGGGTGGTTTTGGCAAAAAAGGGTATCCCGGTGAATCGAAAACCCGAAAAGGCGGTTCAGGCAAAAGTTAGGGATTAAAAAAGCAAATGATTGTGTTCCACGTGTGAACTTTCATTGTTTGGTGGTTTAGGAAGACCCGAGGCCCGTTTATCCAAATCAATCTATTCTAAAGCTGAAGCGTCGGAGAAGTATCGAAGTCGAGTAGGTCATAGAGGGATCAACTCATGGTGTTCTTCTACACCGCATTGCCGAAATTTGTGTATATATTGTTGTATATTTCTATATATACTTGCGCAGCTTCAGGAGCTTGCATATGTTGTAAAACATTTTGCCTATTTACAGGCTCGTTTATCAATAAACATATACTATTCAGTATTTCTGTTTGCTTGTTTCAGCTTTTATCTATTTTGTTTGCGAAAAAAACGCCCGATGTTTTTGTTAAAATGCACATACATAAACTTGCTGGCATAGGCTGATAATTGTTAAAACATTGAATTACCTGAACATTGTCCCAGATGATAACCTTGATAGGTCCCTTTGTGAAGGGTATCTTGTCTGTTTGTTCACTTTGTTGCAGGGCCGTTACCCTCCAGGAAGTATGCCAAGATGTATCCTAGGCAGGATCATCATTTCCCCAGCTGAGTCATGCGCAAAGGTGTATACTCGTTCCCAGCAGTGGGTCAATGTGCATTTTTCTCGTAGAAAACTATCCGTAAGTGTTCAGCTCTCGATAGTTCAGACTGAAGTCTCCAACAGATTTGAACTCCCCACAGAGTTGTGTTCTCCCCGGCAGGTAGGATTTATTTTAGCGTCTGGTTGTCTATCCTCAACCGAATTTGCAGTCCTCCAAGAGAGCCGAGTCCTTGGAGGCCGTTCAAGGGCATTATTTGTCTTCTCCAGCAGGAGAGAGTGTTGAATAGTTGTCACTATACTTCCCCATCGGAGTTCGTATCTCTAGGAAGATTCTATTTGTGAAGGCCTGACAGTTTATTTCTGCGATTGATATCGTTTCTTCAGCAGTTTGTGGTTCGTATACCCAGTTGAGCTAGTACAGGTTCTCGTAGAACTTTGTTTCCCAGTGGAAATTCATCTGAGGTTTGTTTCCCCAGGTTAAGTCCAATTGATATTGGTGTGACTTCTTCTCCTCAGCACGATGATTCCTTCTTCCCATCAGAATGGTTCTTTCTCCTTGACAGGAGGATTTTTGCTTCAGCATTTATTTTGCTGATTTGGTCGTAGCATTTTGCATGATTGCATAGCATCTACCCTAAACGCGTAGCATTTCCACCGTGTAGAGAATTACGCCATTGTCCAACATATGCATGTGAAACATGAGCTAGGTCATTATCGTTCTTGTGTGCAAGTGTTCCTCAGCAGAGTTGTTTGTTCAAGATGATCCTTGAATTCCTCAGCAGAGTTTATTCGTCTAGGATGATTCTTGAATCCCCAGAACAGAGTTACTTGATAGTTCTCCAGAATCCCTAGCGGAGATGTGTTATCCCCAGCAGGTTTCAAACCGAGAGGTTGAAACTTCCCTTGAAGACTTGATGATTGAAGTCCGGTAGTAGTGCCAAACTCCCCCTGACTTACTGATGAAGTCCGACTATGATGTCAAGGAGTTCTCCTATATGACGCGGAGTGCCTGACGGCAAAAGATTAGATATCCTTATTGGTTCATGATTGATTAAGGATTCTATTTCTTGACTTACTGACGAAGTCCGACAGAGATTGTCAAACGTTCCTAATGACTTGATGAGCCCAGGAGTGATTCTTCTGCCGTGCCGCAGAATTCCTGACGGCAATATCAACTATCCTTCACTAGTTACCGTGTAACCAGTGATCCCTTGATGACTTAAGGACGAAGTTCTACAGCGAAATCAAATGATCATCCTGACGGAGATTTGAGATTAATCATTCACCAGTAGGTTGCCGTGCAACTATCATTTTAGTTTCCGAAGATTTTCCTACCAATCAGAGTATCGTTTACTTGTGAGGTTGGCAAATTTACGAGTTTATTAGTATTCAAAAATCTTTTACCATGATTATTTGAGAGTCGTTCGCTTCTCACCCAGTCAGGTCCAAGCCGTTTGAATAGGGGTAGATGTTGCACCCCAAAATTTGCCTACCCTTTTTCTGTACCTAGCTTGTGTTTCATTGCATTCATTTTAGCATTATCATCTGCATTGCATTGACATGTGTGCAGGAGATCAAGAGGTATGACTACCAACAAAAGGCTACCAAAGTTATGAAGCTATCTGAGAGTCTTCATTCAAGTATCCAAGGGTTGATATCCTTATCAAAGAAGCCACAAAGTTCCTCAGAGGGAGGGTTGGACACAAGAATGCATATCTCCTAACTTGAAGGTTATGGGAAGCTATTCAGATGATTCTGAATCCATGAAGTTGGACTTGAAGCCTTGAGAGAGCTCATGAGAAGTATTGAAAGTCATTTTGAAGCCTAGACAGGTCAATATGCAAAGTATATGAAGCTACTACCAGGATTGGTGCCATTAGGGTTTCATCTGGTCAACCCTGAGTCAACAATTGATTTGAAGAAGGTTGAGACCTAATTTAAAGGCCATGTGATCATGAATTTCTGTATTAAGATGCCCAATGGATGATTCCAAGGTCAACTCATCACGAATCAAGAGTGTGAGGAGTTCCTAGGCTAGGGTTACTGTGCTTGACAGTGTAAAATCCCCTAGTTTAGTGCCTAACTTCAAGACCACATGACTCAAGATTTGATTTTCATATCACCTTGACCCTAACATGATTGTTGTATATCATGATCATAACTTTAATTTGAGTACTAGAACTCCTTGATAGGGTTTATAGAACTCAATTTATGAAGCAAACAAGTTACAGGTCATCAGATGAATGTGAATTTGGAGCTTGAAAGTCAACCAACTTGCATGACACTTTTGCCCTAGAGGAAGTTTCACATGACCTTTTGACCAACATGAATGTTGTTCCTTATCTTCTTAGCTTTTCAAAAATTACTAGAAGTCCATTATTGGACTTTTAGAACTCAAGATACATTGCTTGCAAGACAGGGGCATTTTGGGCAGTTGAGATTACAAGTCATTTTGATTATGGGTCAATTTCACCATCTTACACACCTCAAATGAAGATTTGTCCAACTTGAAAGTTGTTCAAAATGCGGTTATTTACTCCACCAAGCATCAAGAAGTCATTGACATGGATTGGAATGAGAAATGTGTGAAGAAATTTTCATGAATGAATCATTAAAGGCATTAAAATGAAAAAATTGCAAAATAATTCATATTGGTTCAAAATATTGCAAGTTTGTGCAAATTTTGAATGTAAAGGATATTTGGAACACTGTGGCATTTTTAGATTTTCAAATTGAAGTTTGTTTCATGGCCAAATCCAAGGTTTCTTAATATTGAAGTAACATCAATTACACACACCGTTGATTGGAATTAAGGAATTAATCTTGACCCTTCATCCTCACTACCATACAAGCAATGCATTTGAGCTAAATTGGAAGGAAAAACAGAGTTGTATGCGTGCATTGCCATGAAGAAAAAGTAAGGAAAATTGAAAATTGAAATGGATTGAATGGGCCATGATTGGGCCTGATACTGATCCAAACATCATCTATATAAGCTATGGATCAGCTTCAGATGAAAGATGATGCAATTTGGAGGGAAAAACTGTTAGAACAGTTAAGATTTTGAAGCTTGAAGAGTGAGATTCGAGTTTGGAGATTGAAGCAATTCCAAGAGCAATTGAGCATCAAGATTGACCCAGCATTGGTCAGTGACTGATTCTGCACAGTTTGGAGCAAGGATTCACACTTGAGAGGGCCACATTTGAAGCTTCTGTTCAGGTTTCTTCCATTTACCATTGCTCTTAATTTACGCACAATTAGGTTCGATTAAACATGTGGTTAGGTTGCTGGTGTAGCCTAGATGCTTTTAGGATTAGTTTGGTAGAGTTTGGTGATGATTTGCATAAGTGTACCATTTCTATTTAGACTCGATTAGAGCTGATCTTGAGAGAAAAGTGAAAAAGAATAGGATCAGGTTGTTCCTTGTGAGGAGAGGAAGATATCCATGTGATTTTCTTTGAGTTTGGTGAAGTTTGGAAACTTGGCACCGTTGACACCACCGGAGAAGATGACCGGAATCTTCTCCGGCCACCATAGAGTTCCCCCCCTTTTTATTTTCAGTTCAAAGGTAGAAGACAACGTATTGGCCATTAGATCTCGTGGACTTGGCTGACTTGGTATGTTGATCTGGCGCTTGTTGTTCAATCCTGAGAGGGTTGAGTGTTGACCTGGGTACGTGGAAAGGGGAGAGGCGTGAGATTGGATTACTTTCTAAATGAACCATCTAGATTAAGACTCACAGTGAACCATAGTCAACCAAGCACCACACAATCACAAGGAAACGAACTGTTTCATTAAACTCCCTCAGGTGCTATGTGGCGCTCGCTTCTCCTTTATATGTGTTGACCAGTAGGTGCATCCAAAGGCTCTGTTATTTTCTAGCCGATTTAATTCTTTTATTCATTTTTGGATTTTCTTTTATTCATTTTATCATTTTTAATGCTTTAAAAATAATAGAAATTGCTAGAAAATCATAAAACAATCATGAATGATCCCTGACATTTTTAGCATTTTTCCATACCATTTAATTAAATTTTTGGTTGATTTTCCATTTATTGCTATTTTTCCATTTTAGTTAGATGATTAAAAATGTTAAAAATGATTGATTTCCTTTCTGATTTTTGTACTAGCTCATGGATTTGAATTTAGTTCTAATTTTTTGCATGATTGCTTTAGACATCTTGATAGAGTTGTGTGATTTTTCTTTGGTGTTTTAGAAACTTTTAGGTATAGGTTTGAGATAGATTTCTAGGGCCTTTCCCTTGTGGATTCCCTTAAGCATGCCTTTAAGCGTGGAATTTTTTTAGAACCTTTAAACTTGGAGTTAGGCTCTGATTTTTCTACCATAGATTCATAACTACCCTAGGAGACACTAGGATTTTTGGTAGAATATTTAGGGATGATTTCCTATTTTAATTAGATTTTATATCTTGGTTGTATTTAGGATGACCCTAACTTAGCATATCAACTAGTTTGGTTCCAAAAGTGATTTTTAGCCAACATTAGGTTCCCCAATTCTTCTTGCTAGTATAGAGAATAGGTTGATACCTTTGTGGAAGAATTTTCAGTGCTTGATAGTGTTCATAGATCCCTTAGGATAGATATTCTCTGGTGCTTAGATATTAGGGTTTCTTAGAAGTTTCTGTGATGGCCTCTTTCCCCTGTGTGGTTTCTTTCCTGGGCTTTGCCCTATCCTCATTCCCTAAGTCTTGATAAGGATCCATCTTGGGAGAGCCTAATCCTTCCTTTGGTTGGATTCTGTGCATTCCTCAAGAGGTTGAGCCTTGGATTGACATTCATTAGCATAGTATATTCCTTTGGTTTATACTATCTTTCTCCTCCAAGTCTTGATGAGGATCCCTTTTGGGAGAGCCTAATCCTTCCTTTGGTTGGATTCAGTGCATTCCTCAAGAGGTTGAGCCTTGGATTGACATTCATTGGCATAGTATATTCACTTAGTTTATATAATCTTCTTTCTCCAAGTCCCTTTCTTAGGATCCCTCTTGGGAGAGCCTAATCCTTCCTTTGGTTGGATTCTGTACATTCCTCAACAGGTTGAGCCTTAGATGGACATTCTATGTTGATACACCTTAACCAGATACTTTAGATTGACATCTAGGACCAACACTCAGTTCCTCTGTCCTATTGACATAGGATTCCTCTTGGGAGAGCCTAATCCTTCCTTTGGTTGGATTCTGTGCATTCCTCAGAAGGTTGAGCCCATGATGGACTCTTGTGTTGATACACATCCAGCCTGATGTAGCCTGGGATGTTTTCCTTGTTGCTCATCTAGTTTACACTTCTCCTCCCTGCTTGATTGATTTGCTTGTTGCATTAGGATAGAGTTGCATGATTAGAGACTTTTGTTTAGGTGCATGACTGCATTGAAAGGTTAAGGTGGTCCTCCCTTTGCTTGGTTGCTTATTTGCTTCATACTTGCCTCTGATGTTTGCGTTGAAGGTTGAGGTGATCCTCCCTTGCTTGTGTGTTATTTTTATTTTATGTTTGCATTAGAAGTTGAGGTTTCATCCTTCTGCTTATGAAGATGCATTTCATATCCATCCATGTTCTTATTTCAGTAGTTTGATAGCTGTAGTTATCTGCTTAATGATTTTTGCTGTTTTTGTTTCCCCTTTAACATGTTCCCTTAGGATCTCAAGAGAGGTTATGATAGACTTTAGGATGAATCCATGCATGATAACATTAGGGTAGATTCCCTTTTCAAACTCAACAATAGGATGAATCCATTGCATGACAACAGTAGGATGCTTGATAGTTTCCCCTGTAGAGTTCTTTCTCCTTCTCATCTCCAAAACAACAGTAAAATACGTAATAAAGGCAAGTTCATACCGTATGTTACGAGCCTTAAGCCACTTGGGAAACTATAATTAAGCGATCTCCTATCAATCCTCTAGAGTGTTTAGTATACGTCCTTTGGACGATATGCGACGCATTCACTCCTAAGTCATAGTCTCTAGTGCAATATGAATTACAGACATTCATAAAAAACACTTCTTTCGTAAAAGATTCAAAATAAACTTCAAACCTCTTTTTGCCCCGTGAGCTCTTAATTCAAGGAAAACCTTTTCTAATAAAAAGTGTGTTATTAAACTTTCGTTCTACCGTAAACAGGCATTGTCCCTAACTGCTGGAACTGTTGTTTAACTTTACTCGGGTAAAAATAGATGAATCAACCTGCGTTCCGTTTTAGCCTGAACTACGTTCACTCTGATTTCTCTGATGAGAATATGTAGGCACAAGACGTGATGTCTTGGCGAGCAACCTTCTCTTCACCCGTAGTTAGCCGAACTACGTTGAATCTGATTTCTCGTTCCAGACGGGAATACATAGGCACGAAGCAGCGAGGCTTCACCGAGTCATTTTCTTTTTTTTTAAGCATGCCTTGATAGGTAGATAGATAACCAACCCGTCAGATAAACACAACAAGTATGGATCCCATTGAGTACAACGGACGTGAGGGGTGCTAATACCTTCCCCTTGCGTAACTGACTCCCAAACCCAGACTTGGTTGCGATGACCTTGTCTTATACCTTTTCGCTAGGTTTGTTCCGATCGTTTCCTTTCCCTCCTGTGGGATAAATAACGAAAGGTGGCGACTCTTCTGTCTTTTCCGACACCTTTTTTTGCAGTAGTGACATGCACGTTGTTTGGTGTGGTGAGAGTTTTAACCAGTGATCCACAAAGCGCGAGTTCAACACTAGATGGGTGCATCCCTTTCTTTTTAAATACTAGTTTTTCTTGATTTTCTTCAAAACTTCAAATTAGTATAACTTTTTCATTTCTCCTCATTTTTGAGTGGTTCTTTTTTCATTTTGCTCCTAATCTTGCCTATTTTCATATGGTAATTAAATAATTCAAGGATTATCATCTTAGAAACACTTTGTCTTTTGAAAGTCTTGCACTGTTTTAGGGTTTTTACCCTCTTTGCTTTCAAATCTCTTCTGATTCAATTTCATGAGATTTATTTGCACTTGATATGTACATGTTTGTTAACTCTTTTTGTGTGTTTGAACCAAAACCTCTTGCATTCAAATATTTTCTTGTAAACATTTGTGTTCAATCATTTATTAAAACTTGAAAGTTTTTCCCCATTGAAGTTTTTGAACTTTTGTATACCATTATTGTGACATTATTTGTTTAGGCATGATGCCTGTAAGTATACATGTCATCTTGTAAGCCCTATAAAACCTCATCTTTATTAAGATACTTCTTTATCTTTGTTAAGACCCCCTTCCATCTTTGTTAAGATATATCCCCATCTTTGTTAAGATATGTTTGTGGTTGTGACTTCCTTATGCTTAAGTCTTGTAAGAACTTACCCCTTCCTAATATTATAATATCTTGATACTTGTTTTGGTCGTAACCATTTACCTTGATTGAAATCATTGATATCGTAATATCTTAATGTTTGCTTTAGTCGTAACCATTTATCTTGATTGGAATCATTGATATCGTAATATCTTAATGTTTGTTTTGGTTGTGACCATCTATCTTGATTGAAATCATTGATATTGTAATATCTTAATACTCGCTTTGGTTGTAACCATTTACCTTACTCATAATCTTGGCATTGATATTGTAGTATGCTTGCTTGCTCTTGGTTGTAACCATATCCCTTATATTCATCATGTGTGAATGTTTATGCTTTGTTAAGTTTACTCTCCCCAAGTGATGGAACTCTTTAGTTCTCATCCAAGTTTCCTCATATTTTCCCTTCCAAAGGAAAGTCTCTCTATTGAACCTTGGGTCATAGATAGCTCAATAAACTCATAGGTCTAGATAGAACCTTCTCCCCCTTTTGGTCTAGATAGAACCAATAGGATTTAAACTCATAGGTCTGGATAGAACCTTCTCCCCTTTCGGTCTGGATAGAACCAATAGGATTTAAGCTCATAGGTCTGGATATAACCTTCTCCATCTTTTGGTCTAGAAAGAACCAATTGATCCTTATTTTGTAGTTCGTGTCGAACTACAGCCGCTCTGATTTCTCATTGGATAATGAGAATACATAGGCACAAGATGCGATATCTTGACAAGCAACCTTCCCCCTTCTTCCTCCTTTTGGTCTGTGTTGTGAATCAGATACCTTTAAACAAAGTATAAACGGTTTCTTTCTTATCAAGAAACTCACAAGGGTTAGGGTTAACAAAGAAAACAAGGTAAAATAACAAGGAACAACAAGGATTGGTTATTAAACTGCTATTCTTTCCTTTCTCTTAGAACAAGATTACAAGTATACAAGAATAACAAAATAACCTCTCTCCCTTGAAATTAGGATTTTATCTTCCTATTTTTCCTTATTCTCAAAATTGAGAAACTAGCATCCTATTTATAATAAATAGCACACTAACCTAATGGGCTTTTTAACAATTACCCATTACAAGCTAACTTAGGGTACAAGCTAACTTAAACAATTGGGCTTACAAGCAAGACCCAATTCAACATGCTAACAACCCTAGCAATATTTACTCATGCTAACAACCTTAGCAATATTTACTCATGCTAACAACCTTAGCAATATTTACTCATGCTAACAACCTTAGCAATATTTACTCATGCTAACAACCTTAGCAATATTTACTCATGCATGTTAGAACAAACTTCGACTACAACACGCATTACTTGCGAACAGACTTCGACCACACTAGAGTTCGATCCAATGTCTCACAAATCTCCACCTTGGATCTAACTCTATAACATCAAGAAACTAGCTTTCTTCATGCAGCTTTATTAACTGCATACAGTGGAAAAACTTGCAACTGGGCAACATCTTTTCTTTTTCCGTTAACGCAGCGTCCATGACTACCTCACCCTTCAACGCTTTCAAACAACCTGCTGAACCAACAGGGCTTTCATCTTCAAGCGCCACAGACTGAAGTCGTTCACTCCGGTGAACTTTTCAATCTCATACTTTGTTGAAGGCATCTTCTCCACGCTCACCGCACCAATTTGTTGTGAATCGGATACCTTTAAACAAAGTATAAACGGTTTCTTTCTTATCAAGAAACTCACAAGGGTTAGGGTTAACAAAGAAAACAAGGTAAAATAACAAGGAACAACAAGGATTGGTTATTAAACTGCTATTCTTTCCTTTCTCTTAGAACAAGATTACAAGTATACAAGAATAACAAAATAACCTCTCTCCCTTGAAATTAGGATTTTATCTTCCTATTTTTCCTTATTCTCAAAATTGAGAAACTAGCATCCTATTTATAATAAATAGCACACTAACCTAATGGGCTTTTTAACAATTACCCATTACAAGCTAACTTAGGGTACAAACTAACTTAAACAATTGGGCTTACAAGCAAGACCCAATTCAACATGCTAACAACCCTAGCAATATTTACTCATGCTAACAACCTTAGCAATATTTACTCATGCTAACAACCTTAGCAATATTTACTCATGCTAACAACCTTAGCAATATGTACTCATGCTAACAACCTTAGCAATATTTACTCATGCATGTTAGAACAAACTTCGACTACAACACGCATTACTTGCGAACAGACTTCGACCACACTAGAGTTCGATCCAATGTCTCACAGTCTGGATAGAACCAATTGGTCTTACAACATAGAGTTAGGTAGAGTTTTGTTAACTCTATGTAAGAATCATGGAAATGATTACTTTCTCCCCTTTCTTGAGTGTACAATGTAGATCTAGAGAGTTTGGATAAACTCTACACAAGCATGGATATGTTTGCTCCCCTTGGAACCTTGACCAAATCAAGTGTTCTTCATCCCTAGTGACGTGAACTTTGATTGCTTTGATTCTATCCTAGTAAGGATACGTAGGCAGAGGATCCGGTATCCTTGTGAGCAAACTTAGAAACTATCTTTAGGTCTTTACCTACACCTACACCTTTTACCCAATTCCAAAACCATAGCAAACATTTAGCAAGTATTAGCATGCAAGAAAACAAAAGGTTCCTTTAGAGTACTACAGATGTTTAGGATGTGAAATACCTATCTTAGGCATAACCAATCCCCGATCCCCGAATCTCTTAGCGTTGTTGTTACAACGCGCAAAGGGTTTTTCTTTCTTTAACCTTTCCTTTGGATAAATTAAAGTTCGGTTGTGAATTTAAGAATTAAGATTCAAGTTAATCAATAGCTTGGTATCGCGATTCTCACTGCAACAGAAATGGCGACTTCACTGGGGAAAGAGCAACTTAAACTTGAGGGTTTAGCCTATTTTGTTTGATTGAATTCTATATTTGTGAATATTTGCTTAACATGTATATTTGTCAATATATTTTTGTGTGGAACATTGGGTGCCTTGAGTGGTGAGATGAATCCTAACCCAGATTTGAGTGACACATAAGATAGGATTGTGATATGATCAATAGTTGGGCTATTGGGAGTAGTCCCAATATGTCTGACATATGATGTAATCACGCTCAGTGGAGACTCTTTGAGAAGGTTAGTAATGCATGAGTAGTCGTGTATTCACTAATTGTTTCAATATGATTCTGTGAAGCTGAGGACTTTTAGTGACACTTTTACCCCACTTGGCCTTTTTAGGACGTAGTGCGGAAACTGTTAGGGAGTAGTCCCTCAATAGTTGTCACGTGGTGCTACAGTCAAACGAGTTTATCTTGAGAATATTTTTGACTGACGTGAGTAGTCGCGTTAGTTGGCAATATCCGAAAGATTTACTATGACTTTGGGAACTTTGTTAGAACCCGTTTGGCAGGTACAAACAGCTCATAGTACAAATCCTTGGGGATGGGTAGACCTTTGACTCCTTGCTTTGATCTTGAGCCTAGGAGGTCTTTGTGTGTGCATGTAATTGGGAATACTTGCCTTTGTGTTATGTGTACATCATCCCATCATATCACCACGAGCATATCATGTCGCAATTGGTTTTGTAAAGCTCAGTCGTTTTCTGGTATTTTTAAAAGTTGTGACTTTCCCAACGGTTAATGAAACGAGGGTGTGACTTCCTGCAAAATGGTTTAGTCCAGAAGGAGATTCCGCCAATTATCCCTCAACCCCACCAGAGTTATTTCACGACCGATGCTTTCTGTGCCTTCCACCATGGAGCGCTTGGTCATGATATTGAGGAATGATA
The DNA here is from genome assembly GCA_963859935.3 of Lathyrus sativus. Taxonomy (NCBI): domain Eukaryota; kingdom Viridiplantae; phylum Streptophyta; class Magnoliopsida; order Fabales; family Fabaceae; genus Lathyrus; species Lathyrus sativus. The sequence goes on from OZ012735.1 coordinate 272,024,813, forward strand.
CATCCTCAAGGGCAAGGTGAAAGAAATGATTGAAGCAGAGGTCATATCTTTCAAGTTATGCAAACCTCAAGTACAAGTCAACCTTTTGCTTGACAAAGAAGCAATCCCTTCCCTGCATATAGTGGACTAAAAAAGAAGACCCTAGATTCATGATATCAAAGGGTAGTACTTTTTCTATTGTTTTGTTAAACAATTTTAATTCCCTAAGGCTAGCAGCTATAGACTGTTTCAGCATTTTGTTGTATTTTCTTTGCATTTGAATTGCTTGTAAGTTGTTGTTCATTTTGAATAGGCAAGATTAATGAAATGTTTGTGCATCTTTTGATTAAGTCCATTCGTTTCACTCTTTCTCTTTCCTTTCATTGTTATGAGATGACGAAAAATGCAAAAAATTATTTTCTTTACTAAACTGTTGTTTAAAGCAAAGGTTGGGGAGGATGATGAAAACTATATCCATAGTTGTTGTTGATATGCTTTGAATCTAACTTTACCGATGATGTAAGGCATTATTTCAATCCCTAAACACTTGAGAAATAAGGAAGATAATCCCTCGTTAACCCTTTCGAGCCTAGAAGTAGGAGTTTTCTTTCTTTACAAAAACAAAAACCTTAAATCTCAAACCTGGGGCGGGTAGTTCTCGATTAACTTGGATATATGTGCATACAAGACACTTTTCATATAAAAGTGGTGCATTCAGGTTTTTCCTTCGTTCACAACAAGCAAGTGTCGAAGACGATGATGGTTCACTGTAACCATTAAACTAGGTAGTCACCTGCTTTCTCAAATAAAAAATTGAAAAGCCCGCTAAGTCAAAACCTATGAAGAAGACTTAGGCAAAAATGGGGCATCCCATCGACTGTATATTCGAACAAAGAAGTTCAGCCAAAAGTTAGGGATAAAAAGAGAGGAGTTCTGTAAGAGTCATCACTCTTAAAAATCCTCAAATAGCAAAAGATATTATATATCTTAGGGAGTTGTGACTACCTTTAGGTTTGTAAACCATCCCTAACTATCATCAGTTCAAATTCTTAAGCCTGTAAGAACCTGAATGTATAGTTTGAGTTAACTGGGCATAGGATTGGAGTTCATCATGGAGAGTGGGTGGGACAAATAACTTTGAGCCTTTATCCTTTGTTTCATGAACCATGAACCGAGCCACGTTACAACCTTTAAAAGACCTAATTGAGGTAAGGTTGTTTTGAAAGCATATTACAGCAAGGTTGGATAACCTGACTCCTAATGATCTTTGAGGTTTGTGTGTGGTAATCACTTTATCCATCATTTGTAAAATGTTTGGGTCACTTTCACTTTGATCACTTGATCACTCCACCGTGTGTGTTTCATCAAAAAATGTTTTCAAAAGATTGCATAAATTTTACATTGAAAATTTCCAATTTTTAATGAACAATATTGTGTGCAAAACATTCCAATGTCAAAGGAATCCCAACAAAAGCTGCCACCTAGGGAATTTGATTTGGTAAAGGAAGCTCAGCCTGAGGCAACCAAGTTGAAGGATTTTTTAATCATTTGTCATAATATTCAGCTAATCATCAGGTCAAGATCAGATGAAGCTCTCAATGAATATTTTAGTCTGGGGAAACTATGTTGCAGTTACCAGCTAGAAGGGGCAAGTTTGTTCCCCAGTCGTTACTTCCACAGTCCGAGACTTTATTGTGCAAGCATCGTTAAACTGGGGCAATCACGTCGAGATTTGTAAATATCTCTCTATAAGAGTTTGAAGACATTGAAGCATCTTTATGCCGATTCTTTTATAAAATTCTCTTGATGGTTTCTTCCCACAGACCATGTAATCTGGGGCAGAAAAGTTTGAAGATTGTTTGTCGCAAGAGTCGTTGCTCACTTAAAGAGGATTGGTACACTATCATAGGGCATAAGTGTTTTGTCCTCATGATACCTTTTTGTCAGCTCTCCGATTAAGTTGTTACTTCGGTTGATCTTGGAGCTTCCCTTTGTGATTTTTCCTTCAACAAAGAATTCAAGCTCATGATGGCAATCTGAGTGAAGTCATGATGTTGTGTCCTAAGTAGATTACTCTTTCCCATAGAAGGTTGTAACTTTGAAGTGGAACTGTTGATCTTTATGATCATCCCCGTTGATGTCCAATTTTGGTGAAGTCGTTTGGGTATCCGTGTCGAGATGTTTATTTCATCTCATGTTTTGTTTTGTCTATTTTGTCAGCATAAACATAAGCATGACATAAAGCATATGCATAGCATCCGTGCATCTTTGCTATCTCTGGTTATTACCTGTTTTGTTTCACTTTGGTGTTTTTCATCAAATGACCGGGTGTTGTCTCTCTCAATAGAGTTTGTCAGCCTTTAAGCATAAAACGTCCATCTTTTCTCAATTCCCTACAGAGTTTAATCCTTGTGGATGATGGTTGCTTCAGTTATCTGTTTCCATGATTGGATAAGATGTGTCCCCATTAGATTTCATTTCTCAATGGTCGGAGTCTTGTGCGACAGTTTCTTTCTAGCTTGGTTCTAGATTTAACTTCGGTCCCTGTCGGTCGCCGAACGTACTTGGACGTGCATTTATTTTGCACTATCTATCAAGAAGAACATTTTGCGTTGCCTAACAATGATAAGTGGAAGTCTCTGTAGAGAAGCTTATCTATAAGTGGCAATCTCCGTAGAGAAGCTTATTCATCTTCAACGATAAGTGGCAGTCTCTATAGAGAAGCTTATCCATAAGTGGCGATCTCCGTAGAGAAGCTTATTCATCTTCAACAATAAGTGGCAGTCTTGCCTGAGGAGCCTATCCTGTTTCATTATATCCAGCAACAAGTGGCCATCTCCCTCGAGAAGCTTGTTTCTAGTACATTTTCCAGATAAGTGGCATTCTCTCCAGAGAAGCTTATCAGTTTATTCGTATCCCCAGATAAGTGGCAGTCTTCCATGAGAAGCTTATCATTGTTATCTTTTCAGATAAGTGGCAGTCTCATTCGAGAAGCTTATCTTAAGGACGTTGTGGCACGGTTGTGACCAACATTGTTTGAAAAATCCAATGGATACTGCTATAGTTAATTTGGTGGTGACCAATCATATTTTGTGTAAGGCCAGTTGGTAATTGGCATTGGGAAAATCCAGGGATAATAGGTACTAACGATTTCGTTGTGTATCATTTCAAGTGAAGTCATGCTTTGTTTCCATTCCAAGCTCAGGTTTCGTACCTTTGGATATGTTTGCTTCCAAGCTCAGGTTTCGTGCCTTTGGATATGTTTGCCTCCAAGATCAGGTTATGTACCATTGGAAGTGTTTGTCTCCATCCCAAGCTCAGGTTTTGTACCTTTGGAGATGTATACTTTGGATTCTGAGTTCAGGAATTTCCAGAGACTCGAATGTTGCATTTGCATGAAATCTTTAATGTATCCTAATGCTTTGAGGATATTTGACTTTTGTTCCTAAGGTTTTGAGGGATATATATGTACTTCCTGTTTGAAGAGTTGGTCGTCACCAAATCATTTAAAGAGCCCAGTGGTTACTGGTATTGCCTAAATCCATTTGTTATTAATACTGTAAGTTGGTCGTCACCAATGTTTCCAGCAAAGTCGTTGCTTTCCCCATTAGAGTCTCGGAGATCTAGTGGATACTAGCATCCCCAGTGCGTCTGGTCTTGTTTCTAGTCTTTTCCTGAAGATCCCGTTCGAACTCTTCGTTATAGGAAACTCCTCATTTGGTTATTACCAGTGAGGTTTGTGTCTCTTATCTTTCGCTTCCCTGGTGGAGAATTGCTTTCTTCCCCAATGGAGTGTGTTCCCTTTTCCCCAGTGAAGATTTGTCTTCCTCGGTGAATTTTGCGTCCCCTGTGTGAAAGATTCCCCTTGAGTAGCATCATTAGTCATGTATGAACTATTTTTCTTGTTTTACCTTGGATCTTTCCCTAGTGTGTTGGGTCCCCCGTGAGTGGTTACTCGTTGTCTTGCCATTCTTTTATTTTTGCTCGTGTGTCTACATTTGTCTTGCACTCAAGCATCCTTTAGACTCATTGCATTTCAGCATTTGTCCTTTTGCATACCATCGGATCTAAGGGACAAAATTTATGGTTTGCTATATTTAAATACCTTTCACTATGATTCTATGAGGATTGTCATCTCTCATTGCCATCTAGTGAAAATATTTAAATAGGGGAAACTGTTGCACCCTAAATTTTGACCCCTTAGATCTTCATCATCATTTTAGGATCATATTAATTTGATTATCTAACCTTAACCTATTCCAAGTTTGTCTTTGTCAAGATACATGTGAGTTAGGATTCCGTACAGCCGGGAATCGAGGTTTCAATGGTTTAATCAGCCAATGTATTGGATTGATTCTCCATGAAATAAGTCTCCACAACATAATATACTCCACTGGGTCAAGTATGTATCCAATTTGAGGTTGTCATCCAAAGATCAAGAACAATGCAGTTCAGGATCCCTGATTAGGGTTTTCGATCAGGAAAAGTCAACCGTAGTTTGACTTTTGATTTAAATAGTGTTCCAATGGTCGGATTGTGATCCATGAAGTCCATATGGCTTAGTGGAGTCCACTCAAGAAGTTTCAAGGCCTCAGAAGACCTGGAACATCAACAGTCAACTCGGTAGTCATCGATCGATCGTTCGGTTGACCAAAAAGTCAACTCCTCAACCATAAGGAATTTGACCTCAAAGTATGAAGAAAAGATGTTCCTAGTAACATATTACACCTATCCATGAAGTTTCATGATCATCGGATCAAGGATTGAGGAGTAACCAAGAAATCGGGAAATTAGGGTTTTGAAAGGGGCAAGACCATAACTCCCTAACCACACATCCAATTGAGTTGGTTCAAGGCTTGTTGGAAAGGTCTTGACAAGTCCTACAAAAGTCTCACAGTGGTCTATGGGTATAAAATACATAGATTTGGAGTTATGGCAAAAATCATCACAAGAGGGAGAAAACACTTAGAAAAATTCTAAGTTGTTGGCCTTTTTAGGCATGTTTTCAGCCAACTTTGAGGGGATTTTTGACCTAGTTCCACTTGGAATATGAAGATCATGAAAACACAAAAGTGGTAGAGCTCCATTAGGGATTTCCAAAGAATACTAGAACTCTTCCATAGCCCTTGTGAGCTGAGAGTTATGAAGTGAGAAAGTTAGGTCTATGCACTAGTTTGTCAAATTGCCAAAACCCAACATGAACTTGATTTCCAACTATGAACTTCATCTCTAACCATGGATTGACATCTGATATGATGTTTAAGAGTGCATAATGAACTAATTCAAAAGGGAATCCAAGCAAATCCCAAAGAATCATCCAAGGCCATTGTTTAATAAAGAAAAAGTACAAAAGTACAATAGGAGAGAGATGGTTTGTGGCTGCAGCATGGGAGATTTGTCCTTGCTATCCCTATAGTCATTTCATACAGCTCAAGATTATCTGGTTTTAGAGGTCTATGACCCTTGAAAGCATGCACCAGCTGCAGAAAGCAATCACACTTGGAGTTGCTAAGATTTTCCATCCAAAAAACACCTTGAAAACCACTTGAGCAAAGTTGTCCTCACCTTTTCCTTGCCTATAAATAGAGGTTTCCTCTATTTTAAAACACACACCAGATCACTCTAAAACCCAAGAGAAAACCATAGCTCTCTCATCCTTGCCTTGCTCTTACTTGAAAGTGAAGAAAAACCATTCAAGAAAACCTCAAAAATCTTTTTTGTTCAAGTTGCATACCAGAGCCATCACCAAGAATTTAAACACTTCATAAACCATTCACACAATCCATAAACCATGTTTTTAAGGTGTTCCAACCACTAACTCAGTCAAAAACACCATAACTCAAAAAGTCAACTTCCCACACCATGAATGCTGACTTTCTTGCACAAAACATCACCATTCACTACCTAGATCAGTTTTAGGTCCATTGACACCTTGGACACCTTGAATATATGTTTTACTAACTACCCAAGACACTAAAAACCAGCTGCAATATCATCTATTGAAACTGTCGTCAAGGGTCACTTATTGCTTCAAAAGGAAGTAACTATATCTTGCAAGAAACCAACTTAAGGAGAGTTGTTCTGAGTTTGCATCAAGAGGGTGGATAAATTGCTCAAAGTATTCTCAATAAGAAAACTTGCCTACATTGGAAGTCTACAAGAGGTAGGTGACCCCTTGCTCTATTTTTTTGATATGCACTAGTTAGAATTGCCTAGAATCTAAGTCATGTGCTTGTGATTATAATTGCATATTTGTAACTATCATGTAAAGTGCACATTTGAGTTTATGTTTGTCACTCCCTTTGAGGTATATTGTTGTTTCTATTTAGATTCAACTTTGAGGCTTATGTTAGGTTTAGTTATAGGTTTTGACTCATGAATGAGACCTCAACATAGCATGTATGTTTATTGCTTGTTTAAATTGTTTTGAGACTGCTAATACACTCCAAGAGGACAGATCTGTTTGGTTTCTGCCTGAACCAACTTGGCCTTGAGTTAGAAATTCTGTGTGCATGTGTTTGATTTTGTGGTGTGTTGCTGTTTGAAATTTGTATGCATAATATTGAATGTTTGAGTGATCTAAAAACTCAGTCATGTGCTTGTTTGTATTGATTAAAACATGATGATTAAGTGATGATTTGTTTATGCCACAATTTGTTTAAAATTTACCATTGCAACATCTTCAACTCAGTGGTCACACCCTATCCTAACCTGATTTTGATTTCTGCTCATGATTAATGTTAAAATGTGTGCAAGTTTGTAATTTGGTTCAAATAAGACTTGATTGGAGGCTGGATTTTTGCTGTCAGTTATTATGAGTTCACTTTGCATCTCATAGCATAACTTTACAAGTTTAAGTTCATTTTGCATTTAAGAAATATGTTTGTCTAAACTCTTGATGTATTGGTTACTTAGAATTCATTCACATACTGTCATTGAATCATGCTCAGTTGGATCTGTCATAGGCCAATTTGAATTTGTACTTACCACTCATAGGCAACATTTATGACTTAGGTACCACATCCTGTTTTAATTTAAGCTTGAGCCTCAATTCTGTTGGAACTACTTGTATGTGGTATTTAGAGTGTGTGCATACCTTCCTTTAATCCAAGAATGTTTAATCTGAACTCAAATTGTGAAAATGCATTTCAAGCTCTCATTTTGCAGCTGCCTTCGGATTTCACCATATGTGCATTATTTTTTAAAACTAGTAGCACCATCGTGTTCCTTGTTGAATTTCACATAAGAGACACCCAAATTTTGTTAAATTTGACTTTATTTTGAATAAGTTTGAGATCAATCCGTTTTTGCATCTTGCTTGCTTGGTTTGCTTTGATTTTGGCCCAGAAATCATGCCCAAGGCTTATGTATTTCTGGGGTGGCTTGATACACTGGATGTATTGCCACCCCAGTGGTTGTAACTCGCACGCTCATGTACCTATCACCCATGCGTTCCTGAGTTCGATCCCTGTGGGACAACTCTTTTGTTATTTTTGGATTTTCTTCACATCTTGATATTTTATGTCTCTTTTCCATAAGTTTTCACTTGTGCGCGTTGGTTGGTGTGGTGAGGGTTTTAACCAGTGATCCACAAAGCGTGAGTTCAACACTAGATAGGTGCATCCCTTTCTTTTTAAATACTAGTTTTTCTTGATTTTCTTCAATACTTCAAATTAGTATAACTTTTTCATTTCACCTCATTTTTTAGTGGTTCTTTTTTCATTTTTCTCCTAATCTTTCCTATTTTCATATGGTAATTAAATAAGTCAAGGATTATCATCTTAGGAACACTTTGTCATTTGAAAGTCTTGCATTGTTTTAGGGTTTTTACCCTCTTTGCTTTCGAATCTCTTCTGATTCAATTTCATGAGATTGATTTGCACTTTATATGTACATGTTTGTTAACTCTTTTTGTGTGTTTGAACCAAAACCTCTTGCATTCAAATATTTGCTTGTAAGCATTTGTGTTCAATCATTTATTAAAACTTAAAAGTTTTTCCCCATTGAAGTTTTTGAACTTTTGTATACCATTGTTGTGACATTATTTGTTTAGGCATGATGCCTTTAAGTATACATGTCATCTTGTAAACCCTATAAAACATAATCTTCATTAAGATACTTCTTTATCTTTGTTAAGATCCCCTTCCATCTTTGTTAAGATATATCCCCATCTTTGTTAAGATATGTTTGTGGTTGTGACTTCCTTATGCTTAAGTCTTGTAAGAACTTACCCCTTCCTGATATTATAATATCTTGATACTTGTTTTGGTCGTAACCATTTACCTTGATTGAAATCATTGATATCATAATATCTTAATGTTTGCTTTGGTCGTAACCATTTATCTTGATTGGAATCATTGATATCGTAATATCTTAATGTTTATTTTGGTTGTGACCATCTATCTTGATTGAAATCATTGATATTGTAATATCTTAATACTCGCTTTGGTTGTAACCATTTACCTTACTCATAATCTTGGCATTGATATTGTAGTATGCTTGCTTGCTCTTGGTTGTAACCATATCCCTTATATTCATCATGTGTGAATGTTTATGCTTTGTTAAGTTTACTCTTCCCAAGTGATGGAACTCTTTAGTTCTCATCCAAGTTGCCTCATCTTTTCCCTTCCAAAGGAAAGTCTCTCTATTGACCCTTGGGTCATAGATAGCTCAATAAACTCATAGGTCTGGATAGAACCTTCTCCCCCTTTTGGTCTAGATAGAACCAATAGGATTTAAACTCATAGGTCTGGATAGAACCTTCTCCCCTTTTGGTCTGGATAGAACCAATAGGATTTAAACTCATAGGTCTGGATAGAACCTTCTCCATATTTTGGTCTAGAAAGAACCAAATGATCCTTATTTTGTAGTTCGTGTCGAACTACGGACGCTCTGATTTCTCATTGGATAATGAGAATACGTAGGCACAAGATGCGATATCTTGACGAGAAACCTTCCCCCTTCTTCCTCCTTTTGGTCTGGATAGAACCAATTGGTCTTACAACGTAGAGTTAGGTAGAGTTTTGTTAACTCTATGTAAGAATCATGGAAATGATTACTTACTCCCCTTTCTTGAGTGTACAATGTAGATCTAGAGAGTTTGGATAAACTCTACACAAGCATGGATATGTTTCTTCCCCTTGGAACCTTGATCAAATCAAGTGTTCTTCATCCCTAGTGAGGTGAACTTTGATTGCTCTGATTCTATCCTAGTAAGGATACGTAGGCAGAGGATCCGATATCCTTGCGAGCAAACTTAGAAACTATCTTTAGGTCTTTACCTACACCTACACCTTTTACCCAATTCCAAAACCATAGCAAACATTTAGCAAGTATTAGCATGCAAGCAAACAAAAGGTTCCTGTAGAGTACTACAGATGTTTAGGATGTGAAATACCTATCTTAGGCATAACTAACCCCCGATCCCCGAATCTCTTAGCGTTGTTGTTACAACGCACAAAGGGTTTTTCATTCTTTAACCTTTCCTTTGGATAAATTAAAGTCCGATTGTGAATTTAAGAATTAAGATTCAAGTTAATCAATAGCTTGGTATCACGATTCTCACCGCAACAGAAATGGCGACTTCACTGGGGAAATAGCAACTTAAACTTGAAGGTTTAGCCTATTTTGTTTGATTGAATGCTATATTTGTGAATATTTGCTTAACATGTATATTTGTCAATATATTTTTGTGTGGAACATTGGGTGCCTTGATTGGTGAGATGAATCCTAACCCAGATTTGAGTGACACATGAGATAGGATTGTGATATGATCAATAGTTGGGCTATTGGGAGTAGTCCCAATATGTCTGACATATGATGTAATCACGCTCAGTGGAGACTCTTTGAGATGGTTAGTAATGCATGAGTAGTCGTGTATTCACTAATTGTTTCAATATGATTCTGTGAAGCCGAGGACTTTTAGTGACGCTTTTACCCCACTTGGCCTTTTTAGGACGTAGTGCGGAAACTGTTAGGGAGTAGTCCCTCAATAGTTGTCACGCGGTGCTACAGTCAAACGAGTTTATCTTGAGAATATTTTTGACTCACGTGAGTAGTCGCGTTAGTTGGTAATATCCGAAAGATTTACTATGACTTTGGGAACTTTGTTAGAACCCGTTTGGCAGGTACAAACAGCTCATAGTACAAATCCTTGTGGATGGGTAGACCTTTGACTCCTTGCTTTGATCTTGAGCCTAGGAGGTCTTTGTGTGTGCATGTATTCATGAATACTTGCCTTTGTGTTATGTGTAAATCATCCCATCATATCACTACGAGCATATCATGTCGCAACTGGTTTTGTAAAGCTCAGTCGTTTTCTGGTATTTTTAAAAGTTGTGACTTTTCCCAACGGTTAATGAAACAAGGGTGTAACTTCCTGCAAAATGGTTTAGTCCAGAAGGAGATTCCGCCCATTATCCCTCAACCCCACCGGAGTTATTTCACGACCGATGCTTTCTGTGCCTTCCACCATGGAGCGCCTGGTCATGATATTGAGGAATGATACATCCTCAAGGGCAAGGTGAAAGAAATGATCGAAGCAGAGGTGATATCGTTCAAGTTATGCACACCTCAAGTACAAGTCAACCTTTTGCTTGATAAAGAAGCAATCCCTTCCCTGCATATGGTGGACTAAAAAAGAAGACCCTAGATTCATGATATCAAAGGGTAGTACTTTTTCTATTGTTTTGTTAAACAATTTTAATTCCCTAAGACTGGCAGCTGTAGACTGTTTCAGCATTTTGTTGTATTTTCTTTGCATTTGAATTGCTTGTAAGCTGTTGTTCATTTTGAATAGGCAAGATTAATGAAATGTTTGTGCATCTTTTGATTAAGTCCATTCTTTTCACTCTTTCTCTTTCCTTTCATTGTTATGAGATGACGAAAAATGCAAAAAATTCTTTTCTTTACTAAACTGTTGTTTAAAGCAAAGGTTGGGGAGGATGATGAAAACTATATCCATAGCTGCTGTTGATATGCTTTGAATCTAACTTTGCCGATGATGTAAGGCATTATTTCAATCCCTAAACACTGGAGAAATAAGGAAGAAAATCCCTCGTTAACCCTTTCGAGCCTAGAAGTAGGGGTTTTCTTTCTTTACAAAAACAAAAACCTTAAATCTCAAACCTGGGGCGGGTAGTTCTCGATTAACTTGGAGATATGTGCATACAAGACACTTTTCATATAAAAGTGGCGCATTCGGGTTTTTCCTTCGTACACAACAAGCAAGTTTCGTAGACGATAAGGGTTCACTGTAACCATTAAACTAGGTAGTCACCTGCTTTCTCAAAAAAAAAATTTGAAAAGCCCGCTAAGTCAAAACCTATGAAGGAGACTTAGGCAAATATGGGGCATCCCATCGACTGTATATTCGAACAAAGAAGTTCAGACAAAAGTTAGGGATGAAAAGAGAGGAATTATGTAAGAGTCATCACTCTTAAAAATCCTCAAATAGCAAAAGCTATTAAATATCTTAGGGAGTTGTGACTACCTTTAGGTTTGTAAACCATCCCTAACTATCATCAATTCAATTTCTTAAGCCTGTAAGAACCTGAATGTATAGTTGGAGTTAACTGGGCATGGGATTGGAGTTCATCATGGAGAGTGGGTGGGACAAATAACTTTGAGCCTTTATCCTTTGTTTCATGAACCATGAACCGAGCCACGTTACAACCCTTACAAGACCTAATTGAGGTAAGGTTGTTTTGAAAGCATATTATAGCAAGGTTGGATAACCTGACTCCTAATGATCTTTGAGGTTTGTGTGTGGTAATCACTTTATCCATCATTTGTAAAATGTTTGGGTCACTTTCACTTTGATCACTTGATCACTCCACCGTGTGTGTTTTATCAAAAAATGTTTTCAAAAGATTGCATGAATTTTACATTGAAAATTTTCAATTTTTAATGAACAATATTGTGTGCAAAACAATCCATTATCAAAGGAATCCCAACAAAAGCTTCCAGCTAGGGAATTTGATTTGGTAAAGGAAGCTCAGCCTGAGGCAACCAAGTTGAAGGATTTTTTAATCATTTGTCACAATGTTCAGCTAATCATCAGGTCAAGATCAGATGAAGCTCTCAATGAATATTTTAGTATGGGGCAACTATGTTGCAGTTACCAGCTAGAAGGGGAAAGTTTGTTCCCCAGTCGTTACTTCCACAGTTCGAGACTTTGTTGTGCAAGCACCGTTAAACTGGGGCAATCACGTCGAGATTTGTAAATCTCTCTCTATAAGAGTTTGAAGACATTGAAGCATCTTTATGCTGATTCTTTTATAAAATTCTCCTGATGGTTTCTTCGCACAGACCATGTAATCTGGGGCAGAAAAGTTTGAAGACTGTTTGTCGCAAGAGTCGTTGCTCACTTAAATAGGATTGGTACGCTATCACAGGGCATAAGTGTTTTATTCTCATGATACCTTTTTGTCAGCTCTCCGATTAAGTTGTTACTTCGGTTGATCTTAGAGCTTCCCTTGGTGATTTTTCCTTCAATAAAGAATTCAAGCTCATGATGGCAATCCGAGTGAAGTCATGATGTTGTGTCCTAAGTAGATTACTCTCTCCCAGAGAAGGTTGTAACTTTAAAGTGGAAATGTTGATCTTTATGATCATCCCCGTTGATGTCCAATTTTGGTGAAGTCGTTTGGGTATCCGTGTCGAGATGTTTATTTCGTCTCATGTTTTGTTTTGTCTGTTTTGTCAGCATAAAGCATATGCATAGCATCAGTGCATCTTTTCTATCTCTGGTTATTTCCTGTTTTGTTTCACTTTGGTATTTTTCATCAAATTACCGGGTGTTGTCTCTCTCAATAGAGTTTGTCAGCCTTTAAGCATAAAACGTCCATCTTTTCTCAATTCCCCACATAGTTTAATCCTCGTGGATGATGGTTGCTTTAGTTATCTGTTTCCATGATTGGATAAGATGTGTCCCCATTCAAGTTCATTTCTCAATGGTTGGAGTCTTGTTTGACAGTTTCTTTCTAGCTTGGTTCTAGATTGAACTTCGGTCCCTGTCGGACGCCGAACCTACCTGGACGTGCATTTAGCAAGTATTATCATGCAAGCAAACAAAAGGTTCCTGTAGAGTACTACAAATGTTTAGGATGTGAAATACCTACCCTAGGCATAATCAACCCTCGATTCCCGAATATCTTAGTGTTGTTGTTACATCGCGCAAAGGGTTTTTCTTTCTTTAACCTTTCCTTTGGATAAATTAAAGTCTGGTTGTGAATTTAAGAATTAAAATTCAAGTTAATCAATAGCTTGGTATCACGATTCTCACTGCAACACCAGCGCTTCGCTTTGGTAAGAACATAACACTGTCAAAAGGACCCACTGTATCAAAATCACAGGTTCACATTGACGAGAAAACCGAGTAGGTTGGAGGTCAAAGTTTCCTGCATAACCCTCCCCACTCACAGGTATGAACCTATCTCTGGTAAGGTCTGACATCCTATGCTATCATCAGCGTCACAAACTTTCGAGAAACGATGATACGTTCACCATTTCTAGTTTGGCATCATAGTCTAACGAAGCGGCCTCACTTAGCTGACTTCCAAATGATCGGTCCCCAGAGTCGACAATCCTCAGATCCAACATCCTCTAAACTGTCCAAAACATACTGGAAAGGTAGTCATCAAAGAGAATCTCGTCTGAGTGTAGATTTCATGGGAACTAGTGCATGCCAAACATATAGGTTCACCACTACTTTCCACTTCTAATGCTATGGTTATACTCAAGCCTGGGTTTTGGCTTATCTCACAGTGGAACATTCCCACCCAACAACACAACAATAATGATATATAACAATGCTGGAAAGTAAAATGCAAAAGTAGATAAAGTACAACATATATATACACACCGAAAGATAAACGCACAAGTGCTAGGATTGACTCGCATAGGGGATTGGGAAGAGTCCCCAGCAGAGTCCCCAGCTATCGCATCGCTGCGAAGAGGGGGCCGATATGGACAGAAGAGTCGCCACCGTTCGTTATTTATCCCAAAGAGAGGGAAAGGAAATGATCAGAGAAAACCTACGGAAAAGGAGAAGACAAGTCATCGCAACCAAATCTTAGGTTCGAGAGTCGGTTACGCAAGGGGAAGGTATTAGCACCCCTCACGTCCGTCGTACTCAACGGGATCCACGCTTGTTATCTATCTAAAAGGGTGTTAATCTATCTAAGCTACAGGCCACAGGGACAAAATAAAAGAAAAGAGAATCGATAGAGCATCTCAGCTCTATGCCTACGTACTCCCTCGTGCAATGGGAGAGTCAGAGTCAACGTAGTTCGGAAAAACTACGGGTGAAGGTCGGGGAAGGTTGCTCGCCAAGACATCGTCGTCTTGTGCCTACGTATCCTCGTCTAGTATGAGAAATCAGAGCAAATGTAGTTCGGGCTGACACGACCACGGGTTGGTTAAGTGTTTTACCCGAGTAGGGTTAAACCTTAGTTCTAGCAGTTAGGTGTATGCTGCTCGACCATTGGAGACTTAGGCGTTACCAGTTTGCGGTAGAACCAAGAGTTAACAACACTCTCCTTATGAAAAAGTTTTCCATTAATCCCGGAGGATAAAAAGTTTGATGTTTGTTTTTGAGTCTTTTAAGAAGAAGAAGTGGATTGAATTATGTTTGTAATCCATGTTGCACTAAAGACTATGACTTAGGAGCGAATGCGTCGCATATTGTCCAAAGGACATATGCTAAACACTCTAGACAATTGAGAGGAGGCCCCCCAATCATCATTTCCTAAATGCTTAAGGCTCAAAGCGTACAACACTTTTTATCCTTTATTATGTGTTTTGAAAGAGTTTTGAGATGAGAATAGAAGACACACTCTAAAAGGAAGACTAAACTCAACCTAATGCTATCATGTAATGTACACCTATGATTGAGATGAGAAGGGAAGACTACCCTAATGTTATCATGCTGGGATTCGAACCTAATGTCTATCATAATCCATCTTGAACAAGAAAGATTAGAGATCCTAAGGGAACATGGCAAAGGAAGACAAAAATAAGAAGAAATCAAGCACAAATGAGAGAAGAAAAGTATGCAAACATGCAATGCAACACAAAGATGAAGAAAGAGGGAGGAACAAAGTGTGGGGCAGTAGCCACCACAAGCACATCTCAACCTCTTAAATGCAAACAAGAATATGAAAAACAAATAAGGAAAGCAAACTAAAGAACTTAAACAAGTTCAAGCCAAAAGTGAGATGAAATGGGAGAAATAGAATTCCTACAATCATTTGCACATCAATCACTAAACCAAGAGGCAAGCAAATAAGAAAAAAAAGAAGACAGGATCAAGATGAGTATGGGAGAAAAAGCTTGGGCAGAAAGCAACATCAAATGAAATCTCAACCATAAACATCAAAATGATCATGCAAGAAAGAAAACAAAAGAAGTTCTCAAAGTGGTCTCTCATCCAAGTCAAACTCAAAGTGCAAATCAAAGGCACCAAATTAACTTGGATGAGTCCCTAAGGTCCTACGATAGAAGTGAGAGCAAGAGAAGAAGGTTGGAAAACCAAAGAAGGAAGCAAAGCAAGGAAAGTTGCAAGATGAGGCATGGTGAAGAACCTAAGTTCTAAACACTTTCAACATTCAACATCAAATGGAAAGCCTTAAACAAATGCAACTTGTAACACAAATCAAGCAAGTGTAGGACCTATAAATTTTCAACCAGCCACTTCAACATGTTAGAAATGTGAATCAATAGGAGTTGGAAGCATATGGGATCCACAAGGGTCATTTCCCACAAGAACTAGGTCAACTAGTATGTGTGAACCATCATTAAGGTGACTTGACTTGCAAGGTACACAAAAAATAGGAAAATGATTCAAATAAATCTAAATAAAATGCACAAAGCTCTCACACATGTTGGAAACCATAGGCCAAAACACCACAACCAAAGTCCAATCAAAGCATCACCAAAGGAATTGATCCACTAGGGTGCTCCACTTTGAAGGAGGGTTGTCGAGGGTCAAACAAATGGAAATGAAATTCAACCAAAAAGAAGCTAAACATTGACCAAAACCATCCTCTAAGACACCTCAACTCATCATAAAAATGAGGAGGAAGTCTCATTCATTAGTGGTTTCCATTGGTCAACAAAACCAAGCAAGAATAGAGAAGAACAAATGAAAAACATCTTAAAAACCCTTCCAATCATTAAATTCAAATTTAATTGAAAAATAAATGGAAAATGAAATTAAAAATTATAAAAATTTAAATAACACATTAAAGTGTTAGAAAGTACTTTTGGTTGAATTTTATCATGATTGGAAGTATTTTTAATCAATTAAAATCAAAACAGAAATGAAATTAAAATAAAATAAAACAAATAAAATGGTAAAGGTGCAAATAGCAAGCAGATACATTGTAAATCATTGGGCTTCCAAAAGAGGGCGTGCAAATAGAAAATGAAGCCCAAACCAAACACAACTCAGTTCATAAAGCCAAATGATGCGTTTAAATAAATGATGTGGCATTCAACTGAGCCACGCACACAAGTCAAACAAATCTGGTACGTTCATCACACTTGGTCAAGAGGTCAAACAATGACACATCAGATCACCTGAGTTTGAACCAGACGCCGGAGCCCTAGCTCCGGTCGTCTTCTCCAGCGAGGTGGTCGGAGACTAGATCTGCAAACCTCATCAAAACATGCCAAATCTTATACCAAATTGAAGCTAAACTCATGTACATTCCAAATCCGTGTTCTATTGGTTTTAAACATGCTTAGATAAAGAGATTCAAATGGATTAAGTTTGGAGTGCACATCTGCAAACTTCATCAAGCATCACAATCAAGCACTCAAACATTGCCTACACGAGGTAGGGCTTCAGATGTAGCCAACAATGACCTAAATCAGTGCCTAACATGAGAGAAAAATGGATTGGAAGTTTACCTAACGGAGACACTTCATTGGTGCTTCAATTGAGTGCTAGCTTGCTCCAAAATGTACAGATCTACTCCAATTAGCTTGAGGAAGAGGAAGCTTACTTCAATTTGAGTTGAAATGCTCTGAATTGTGATTCACGATTTTGAATTTCTCTCTGAATTTTCAAAACCGAACTTGAGCTCTCTTCCACGAAATTACACTTCTGAGCTCTCAATCTTCATTTGGAGCTTTTATATGTTGGATATGTGATGGAATTGGAGGCCCATGAAGCCTGGTTGTGGGGAATTTTAAAAATGCCCAATATGGAAATGCTTCCCATACACACGTGAATATAGCTTGCTACACACATGGAATTCATTTGGTCTTGCAGTTGGGGACTTGAATTTTACATTAGGATTGAAATGGGCTTGGTTGGTGATCCATTTAGCAAGTATGAAAGACAAACTTCTTTATGAAGTAACTTGAAATTCCACGTGATTTTGACTTCATGAACCAAAGTAAAATTGTGTATTTTACTTGTTGGAATATTATGGGCCAAATTGGATCAAAACATGGCATGAAAAGACCTCTAACTAATTCAATTGGAATCACCCTTTAAAGTTGCATTTTCACTTGAATTTTCTTCTAATTATCCATGACCAATCATAATTCACACCAATATTGAGTTCCATGATGTAATTGAAGTCATTTGGAGAAACTTTCATGTTGGTTGAAGTTCCATTTGAAGTACTTAAGTGCATGAGAATGACCCATAATGAAAATGGCCTATAATAAAAGTTTCCCAAAATACCCTTGCCTTGCAAGCTTCATAACTTGAGTTCCATAAATGATATCAAGGACTTCTAGGATTTTTTTGAAAGCTACGATCACGAGGAATAACTTTCATGTTCATCAAAAGTTGAGAAGAAACATGATTCTAGGTCAAAAGTGCCTTGAAAGTGAGTTGACTTTTGTTGACTGAAAAATATGTTCATCTGAGGCCTATAACTAGATGGCATCATAACTTGAGTTCCACAAACCCAATGGATGAGTTCAAGTACTCAAACAAAAGCTTAGAACATGCCTTACAAGTCTCATGTTTACATGAAAATGAGATTGAACTTGTATCTTGAGGTAAATGGCCCTTGAAGTTAGGCACTAAAGAAGGGGATTTTACACTGAAACCCTAATTTAGTAACTTCTTAGAATCTTGATTCTCCTTGATTTGAACTTGGCATGACATACCAGATGTCTCAACATAACTTCCCATGACTCCAAAGACATGAAACCAAGTCTCCAGCTCCTTCAAGCCCACAGTTGACTTTGAGCTAAGCAGATGAAACCATAAGTGCACAACCCTTGACTGCAACCTCTTGCAAGTGAAATGAATGCATAAATAAGCTCCACAATGACTTCAAAAGCACTCAATGGGCTTATCAAACACTTCTTATCCATAACCATGGCCTTGTGAACCCCTGATGATCCCCAATTGCCCTCCAAGATAGGAGGCAATCAACACTTGTCAATCCCCTCTCTCAGAAAGCTTTGACCCCTTCTTGATGATTGTAAGCATTGGATAACTTGAGTAAGCACTCTTGGTTGAGCTTGATACCCCTGATAACCTTCTCTTGGATGGAACACTTCCCTTGATCCCCTGCAAAAGATAATGCTATGCAGATGCAAATGCTAAAGAATACAATGAACCATAAGCCAAGCAGAGAGAAAAGGTTGGGCAAATTTTGGGGTACAACAATATTTAAAGATTGAGAGAAATTGTGAAAGAAACACGTAAAAATTCGCCAGAGAGTCTAGATTTTCCAGAATTCATCAACAAAATAATGATATAATGACTCATAAAAGGTGATACAACAACAGATAATATTTTCATAAGGATTCAAATATATGGTTCAGTTTTGTAAAAAAATGAAAACTTAATTGAATTATATCTATAACTATATATAAAGGGGATACAAGTTTTTGGTGTGACTTATTTTTGTTCCAAAATTACCCTTCATCTTTTTTATCAACAAAAAAATAGTTTAATTTAAAATCTTGAGTGGTTAATAACTTTTGTTGGTTACCAATTGAAAAAGTAACTTCCATCTCTCACAAAAAATATCTCACACCTATAACTTCCATTAACTACTAAGTGGTGACAGAAGTTAAAAATTCTCTTCTATTTTTTATGTAAATTTCATCTCTTTCTCATTGAAAATACTTTTTATTTTATTTTTTTCATTCTATAATATTTTCATTTATTCAATTTTAATTAGTGATCTTTTTATTTTTGAAAAATAGATGAAACTTATTTCCAGTCAAGATCGCGCCATCACCCCCGGTAGAAGTCCTTCCATTATGACTGAAAATTGATTGTTGTATGTAGATTTTTTTGTAATTGCTTTTATAGTAATAGTTTTTGTATGACTTTTGTAATTGAATCTCTTTTAGAATTTTACCATTTACGAAACTTTCCTTTTTTTTCAAAGCAGAGTTATTAACTATGGAGTAAAAAAAATCATGTGATACTTGTAAAAATTTCATACTCTAAAATACAATAAAATTCAAGTATTTAATGCAACCGCAATGGGTATGAGTGGTTTTCTACTGCACTATTATTTTCTTACAAAAATTATATCTTACTCTTGTTTCAAAACATTATTCATTAATAATATAGTTTTAACTTTTTACTTTTGTTGTTATGTACATCATAAAATATTCATTTTTTAAACAGTATAAACACATCATAAAATATGTAATTTAGATTTTCATAATACAAAAAATTATTTCATCAGTATTATTTTTTAAAATGGCATGGTTTTTAATGATGTTAGTTCTTTTGAGTATCTACTTGTTCTTTGATGCTAGTTGCTCTTAGTTTATAAAAGAAACTTTATAATCTTATCATTTTTTAATATTCTAATACATTAAATTTTATAATTTATTAATTTTTTTCACCCTTCTTATTTTATGATCATTCTATGATTATTACAATTTGTATTGAAATTCATTTAACTATGAGTATTTATGATAATACAACTAATATAATTGACCAAATAAAACAGGAATATATAATTACATAATAATTTTATGTTTTTAATCATAAAATAATTATGAAAAGTTCATATTATCATAAAATTCAATTCATACATTACTTATGTGATTAAAATTCGTAAGATCGTGAAATTTATTTTATATCACTCATTCTAAATCTCGCTATTTAGATATATGATAATATTATTTTATAAAATCTATGTACAAATATCTATATTGTAAGATATGTATGTGTTGCACCCCAAAATTTGCCCAACCTCTTCTTTACTTGGTTTATGTTTCATTACATTGTTCTAGCATTTGCATTGCATAACATTTATTCTCGAGGCAGGGGATCAAGGCGTTCAGGTGGCTCCAGGTGCAATTTTCAGTGCAAGAGGCTAAACAACAAACATCAGAGGCTTCAACACTTGTTTTGCCCTGCGATCGAGCAACCAGTTTTATTTTGCAGGGCATTTTTCATGTCAGAAGCAGCATTCAGGTTATGTACAGTGTCCCAATGGTCTGAGCAATTAAGAATGGCTTTTAGCAGCTAAACAGAGTTCAGAACGGCAGGAAACGGACAAAGGGGGCAGGTTTCCCTCCAAAAAGGCGTCAAATTCAAATTTTTGAATGTGTTAATCGGTTAACTCATAGGGTTAATCGATTAACCATTTGAAAATCAGTCCAGATTTGAATTTTTAGCAGTGTTAATCGGTTAACCTATATGGTTAATCGATTAACCACAGCAGGTTTTGCCTTGCACGTGAATTTTCAAGTCCAGCCACTTTTGGGGTCCAATTTTGGTCATTTAAATTGCATTTTCACACTTGGGAAGGATCTAGAACACTATCAAATTTCATTTTCCCTCCAAATGCCCAAACCTCATTCCATACCACATTTTCCAAGCTATTTTCCAATCCTTGCTTTGTATCCAAACCAAGAGTGTATATATTTGATTCACTCCAAACCTCAAGGGAAAATCCTCATAATTCACTCTCATTTTCAGAATTTCTCTCAATTTTCTCTCAATTCTCTCTTAATTTTCCAATCTCAAAAACCTCACTCAAAGCTCTTCTCCTTGAGATCATTGATTCTTCATTGGAATCACTGATTTCTAAGAGCTAAACCTCCATTAATTCACTCCATCAATTCCATTTCATCATCCAATTTTCATGCACAAGCAGATCTGAATTTTGAAGTGTTCTTGGAAGTGATTATTTGGCTTATTTTGAGTTGTTCTTGGTGGATCTACATTGCTACTACAAGAATTGGTGTGGATCTTGAAGAATTATGGTTTTCTTTGCTTAGATCTACTCATTTACAGTTGAATCAACAATTACCGGATCAAGTCTCCGATCCGAAGGTTAGAATTCTGATCCGATTTTGTTTTCGAACTTATTTGCACAATTTGCATGTGGATCTTTGCATTTGATTGAATATGTTGATTTTGATCCATGATCTTGTTGTGTTATTGTGCTTACATGTTGTTTAAATCAATGTTTGCTGGTTTAATTTCGTGCATGATCAATCACATGATAATTGAAGTGTTTGCTTAAGTGATAAGCTGCTGAAAAGTGATTCTGAACTGCTGTTTTTCACCTCTGGCACAGTGTTAATCGATTAACCTATATGGTTAATCGATTAACCAACTCAAATATTCAAATTTTCAAGCATTTTTCAATGGTTAACCGATTAACCTCTGGCGTTAATCGATTAACACTGTAACAGAGGGCCTGTTTTGCTGTTTTGCCTGCTTGTTCGCGTGCCGGTTCGATCCGAATCATCATAGATCATTGTGTTGCATTAGGATTGAATTATTTTGGATGTTTGTCACTGTTTTTGGCTGTGCCTTGAAGATTGGAGCTTGGAGTTGAACACTTTTTCCTCTTATGGAGCTTTTTTTTGGGGAGCTTAGGAAATTAGGGTTTTAGGAAGTGCCTTAGACTTAGTTTTGATTCTTTCTTCAAACATAGAGTGCATTATTTGCCTCTATTCCATCCAATGACATAAAGTCCTTCTTGGGAAGCTCCATCTCCCCTTAGGAGGGATGAGTGGTATGCCCAAGTGAGTAGAACTTTGAGGATACCTTTCATTTGCAATGTTGAGTTCTTAGTGATTTCCTTTGGTTGTCATTAAGTTTCTTAACATTATAACTTGATCTTGATGATTAATCCTCCTCTTGGAGTGTGCTTATTGGAGCTTGAATATTGATGAAGCTTGAAGATAGAAGCTTCCTTGAAGATGAGGCCTTTGCTGTCAACCTTGTTGTCTTTCCAACTTTGTTGTTTAGAGCTGCTGTTGCTGTTTGCTGTAGGAGTTTGGTACTACTGCTTGGGCTGCCTTCTCTGTGTCTTTTGTTTTTCTCTATATTGTCTGTTTGCTTGTGTTGATTACCTCTAGGTTTGAGGTGGAGCTTGTCTCTTCTTGCCTATTGTTTTCTCCTTTGCCTCTCCTGTATTGTTGCATTGCATATTGTTTACTGTTTACTGTAACTGCTTGCTTTCTTTTGCTGTTTATCCCCTAGGATCTCTGATTTCCTCTGTTCAAGAGGAAATTATGACAGACATTAGGTTTTGACCCATGCATGATAACATTAAGTTAGTTTCCCTTTCAACCATAGGCTTTTTAGAGCGTCTTTCTCTTCTCATCTCAAAACAATTCAAAAACACAGTAATAAGGATAAGCGTGCTGTACGCTACGAGCCTTAAGCTATTTGAGAAAAGGTTGCTGGAGGGTCACTCTTCAGTAATCTGGATACTTAGTATGGTACCCTTAGGGTGACATGCGATGTAGTCACTCTCAAATCACAAGTCTTTAGTACAGTACAAGTTGCAAACAGACTAAAAAACATTTCATTCGTAAAAGACTGAAAACAAACATTCAAACTCCATTTTTGTCCGCTTGGACTCTTAATCAGGAAAACCCTTTCATAAGGAGATAAAAACTGTCAGACAAACTTGTGTCTTCAGTAGCCTGAACTATGTTTGCTCTGATCTTTCATGCCGTATAAAAGTACGTAGGCATATGATGTGATATCCTAGCGAGCAACCTTCCCCTCCTTTCCTGTAGGTAGGCGAACTACGTTGACTCTGATTTCTCGTTTCAGACGGGAATATGTAGGCATAAAGTGCGATACTTTGCCGAGTCATTTTCTTTTCTTTTTTAACCCACACCTATAGAGTAGATAGAATAACACACCCTTAGATAGAAAACAAGCGTGGATCCCGTCGAGTACGACGGACGTGAGGGGTGCTAATACCTTCCCCTTGCGTAACCGACTCCCGAATCCAGGATTTGGTTGCGATGACCATTCCTTTCCCTCTTTGCGTTAGGTTTACTCTGAGCGTTTCCTTTCCCTCTTGTGGGATAAATAACGCACGGTGGCGACTCTTCTGTCATAGTCGGCGCCGATTTTCGCAGTAGCGACAGTATGTTTTCTTATTATAACAAAATTTTATGTGA
Source organism: Lathyrus sativus (assembly GCA_963859935.3). Taxonomy (NCBI): domain Eukaryota; kingdom Viridiplantae; phylum Streptophyta; class Magnoliopsida; order Fabales; family Fabaceae; genus Lathyrus; species Lathyrus sativus. Next base: position 272,048,174 of record OZ012735.1, read on the forward strand.
TATATATTACTCCTTTTTTTTAATTATCATTTTAATAGTTTATGCATACTATAATATATAACCGTATCTTTTTTAATCTATAAATTCTTCTTCACTTCTTCTATTATGTTAAATTCTATTAATGTGTGTATTGAAAATAATTTAACTCATTTAAATGATGATGATTATACAACTCACACATTTATTTATGAAATATAAATATAATATCATATAATAGTTTTATTTTCGTGAACATATCATAATTGTGAATTAATTTATATCGTCATTGTTGTACCCCAAAATTTGACCAACCCTTTTCTTCTACTTGCCTTGTGTTTCATTTCATTTTAGCATTTGCATTTTCATAGCATTATTCTTAATAGGGGATCAAGAGAGGTGTTCCATTCAAGAGAAGAGTCTCAAAGGTCTCAGGCTCAAGCAAGAGTGCTCACCATCAACAAGAAGTTGTCAAAGTTCTTTGAAAGGGAGGACTGATGGTTGTTGTTTGTCTCCTATCTTGAGGGTCAACAGAGGATTATCGGGGCTTGTAAGTTCATTGTTATGGATAAGAGGTGTTTGAGAAGCTCATTGAGTGCTTTGGAAGTCATTGTGGAGCTTATCTAGGCATTTATTTCATCTGCAAGAGGTCACAGTCAAAGGTTGTGCACCTAGGGTTTCATCTGGTCAACTCAAAGTCAACTGTGGACTTGAGGGAGTTCAAAACTTTGTTTTAAGTCGTTAAATCCATGAGAAGTTATGTTGAGACATCTAGGATGTCATTTCAAGCTCAACTTAAGAAGAATCAAAAGCTCAAGAGGTTACTAAATTAGGGTTTCAAAGGGTCTCAGTGTAAAATCCCCTTCTTTAGTGCCTAACTTCAAGGATAATTTACCTCATGATACAAATTCAATATTATTTTCATGCAAACATGAGACTTGTAGGGCATATTCTAAGCTTTCTTTTAAGTACTAGAACTCATCCATTGGGTTTGTGGAACTCAAGTTATGATGCCAACAAGTTAGAGGTCTCATATGAACTTATTTTTGGTCAACTAAAAGTCAACTCACTTCCAAATCACTTTTGACCTAGAACCAAGTTTCTCTCTGTTGCATCCCAAAATTTGCCCAACCTTTTCTTAACTTGGTTTATGTTTCATTTCATTTCTTTCTAGCATTTGCATTGAATAACATTTTTCATTGAACATGGGATCAAGAGGTTGTGCATAGAAAGAGGAGTCTACTCATAGGGTTGAGCCTAAGCAGGGGTTGTTACTCAAGTTTGAATGGTCATCAGGTCATCTAGAAGTGGGCAATAGTCTTGTGAAAGGATGGATGGATGTATGGGGGTCTGCTCCTAACCTGGAGGTCAGTCCAAGATCATCATAGGATTGTGAATTCATGATTATGGGTATTAGATGTTTAGAGAGCTCATTGAGTGCTTTAAAAGCCATGTTGGAGCTTATTCAAGTTATTGTGTGATGTGAAAGAAGCCATAGTCAAGAATGCTGCATCTACGGTTTTCATCTGGTTAATCCTCAGTTAACTATGAAATTGAAGGAGATTAAAACTCAATTCCAAGTCTCTATGGTCATGGGATATTGTTTTTAGATGTTTAATATATCATTTCAAGATCAATTCATCAAGAATCAAGAGTGTGAGAAGTTACTAAATTAGGATTCTCAGTGTAAAATCCCCAATTTAGTCCTCAGCTTCAAGACCACCTTTCTCAAGATACAAGTCTCACCTAAACTTTTGACCAACATGAAACTTGTAGAGCATGTTCTTAGCTTTCTTTTGAGTACTAGAAGTCCTTGATTGGATCTATAGAACTCAAGTTATGATGCACACAAGTTACAAGTCATCAGATGAATGTGATTTTGGTCAACAAAAGTCAACCAATTTCCGATCCATTTTTGACCTAGAAGGATGTTTCTCCTAAAATTTTGATGAACATGAAAGTTGTAGGTCTTGATCTTAGCTTTCTAAAAATTACTAGAAGTCTTTCATCTGATATGTAGAACACAAGTTATGAGGCTTCCAAGTCAGAGGTATTTTGAGAAAGTGAGATTATAGTTCATAAAATTATAGGTCCATTTCACCAACTTGCACACTTCAAATGGAGATTTTTCCAACATCAAACTTGCTTCAAATGGTGTCAATTGTTCAACCAAGCATTGAGAAGTCATGAATTTGCCTTGGAATTATAAATTCCTAAATTGATTTTCATGGAAAAGGATTTAAAATGAGAAAATTGAATTTAATTCATTATGGATCATTTTTGTGGAAGTAGATACATATTTTGAGTTCAAACTATATTTCAAACACATTGGCATTTTGAGAATTTTGATTTGGTAAGTTTTGATAAGCCATTTTCAAAATTACTTCAAGCATAAGTTACACAATCAGTGCGCACCATTAAGATCAAACAAGGATGAAATCCCAGCCATTCACACTCCTCATGTTACCATCAAGTGATTTGAGTCATTTTGGTGCCAAATTGGAAGGATTTTCGTGCACATGGCCAAAGTGAAAAAATCAAATTCCATGGATTTCAATTGGGCTTTAGGGACTGTCGTTGGCCTTTATTCCTTTCCAAATCCATCACATAAAAGCTTTCCATCATGAACAAATCATCAGAACACGAATTGGGTGTAGAATTGAAGCTAGAGAATTTTGAAAAAGTGAAGAACAAGTGAAATACGATTTTTGAGATTTAGCAAGATTCAAGCAAAATTAAAGGTTGCAAAGGCTTCATTGAAGATCACTGAACGTTTCTGGATACTTTTCTTCAAGATTAAGCACCAATTGAAGGCTCAGTAGAATTTCTCCACTAGGTATTTACAAATCAACCTTACTCTCTGAATATGTCATGATTCTCTGCCATTTTTACATATTTGAGACCTAGACAACATGTAGATTATTAATCACTAAAACAAACTGGCATTTGTGATGATTGTTGGATGAAGCTCAAAACTATTTTGATCTGGTATGGCTTGCTCTTGTGTTGTTTTGCTTAATTGTTGATGGATCCATGATCTCCATAATCTGTAGTTGATTTCTGGACAAAATTGAGTGAGTTTGGTGAACTTTTGTTCTTGATGCACAAACCGGTTTGTCTTCGATTTGAATTTGTTATGAGGAATTAAGTAAAACTAGCCATGGATTCGTGATCCTCATGAGTTGTAGATCAATTTTCATATAAGGTTTGTTAGTTTTTGTGAGGTTTTGCATCTGAGCCCTGTTCCCCTCGCCGGAGAAGACGACTGGAGTCTTCTCCAGCCACCACTGAGCTTCCCTCCATCTCAGGTTTGAATTGGAGAAGATGATATCCTAGCCACACGATCTAGCTGACTCCCTTAACCTAGTATGTTAATCTGATGCGCGAGATTTGTTTTCATTAGGTTGACTAGGGTTTCACTGACGTGGCAAGCTCTAGTTCATAGGATCAGTGTACTTTTTGAATGAACGCATTAGATCAAGACGTATGGTAGGCTGAAGTCAACTGAACCACACATGAGCATGAGTGAAACGCTCCATTTCATTTAATCCCCCAGGTGCTACATGGCGCGCCCTCCTCCCCTAGATCCATTGACTGGTAGACTGATCCATTGCCTGTTGTTTTTTCTTGCATTTTCTTTTTCTTTTATTTTCTTTTAGTTTTTTCTTTTATTTCTTGTTTGAATTTAATTCATTAAAAATAGCTCCAATGTTCTAAAAAAATTCACAAAAATATTTTTTACAAAACTTGAGATGTCTATTATTTTTAGACAATTTTTATTTTATTTTTCAGATTATTTTTCATTTTTAAATATAATTAAACATTGGAGGTGTTTTTAAATGATTTAAATTGTGATTTGTTTGTTCTTTTATTTGTTTCTCTCATTCCTTTGGGTCCAATGAATGAAAATTGATCCTCATACACATGATGAGTTGAACATTTTTTTAGGACCATTTTGCCCCTGGTTGATTGACTTTAGGGTTGACTTTTGAAGCTTTTCTTTTGACCCTCGATTCTCCCATTTCAAAGTGGTACATCTTGAATATTATTTTCTTTTGATGGTGCTTTGAGGGGATATTTGCTTTGAGCTTTTGGCCTCTATTTTCCAACATGCTTAGGTACCTTGTGCATTTTATTTGATTATTTTTGAACCATTTTCCTATTTTTGAGGTAACTTGCAATTCAAGTTACCTCCAAGGGAGGTTCATACATGTACCTTGACCTAGTTTGACTTGGATATGACATTTTTGGATCCTTTGAATTCTCAATACCTTTTATTTCATGTTGCTAACATGTTAAGGATTATTTTTGTTCAATTTTAGGTCATGATATGGTTTCTTCCTTGTTCATTTGTTTGTTTTGTTTTGAACTTTCAATTAGGGTTTCATTGTGAAGTATGCTTGCATCCTCTTATGTTTTGGTTTGCATTTATATTTTTTATGATTTGCTTTTGCTTTTGAGCTTTCCTCTTCAACTTTACCTTCTGTCCAATGACCTTGGAGTGTCATTTAAGGTGGCTTGGTCCCTCCTTTGGAGGTATTTGAAGCATACCTAGAATGATGAATCTTTGAGGACCCTTTTGGTGCTTCTTTGTTTTGATGGGTGATGCTTATGGTTGAGTACCTATTATGAGTTCCTTGCTGCCCTCATTTGGTCTCCCATCCTCACTTGGCTTTGGGTTTTGTTTTACCTTTCTTTTGGTTTAGTTTTGGTGATGTGGTTGAGGTTGTTTGACTTAGGTCATTTCATCTCACTTTTGGTGTATCTTTGTGTGGTTTGCTCTTGTTTGGTTGGTTTCTTCTTGTGCACTTCTTTTCCTTCTCTTTTCTTGCATTTCCATATGCGTGCTTGGTTGATATGAGCTTGTGGAGGCTAATGCCCCACATTATTTTCCTCCCACTTTCGTTCTATTTGTGCATCTTATGTTTGCATCTTCATTTGCATATGCATTCTTCTTCTTCTTCTTATTTTGCTTTTCTTTGCCATGCTCCCCATAAGTTCTCTAACCTCTAGAGGTTATGATAGACATTAGGTGCCTAACCATGTATGATAACATTAGGTAGTTCCCTTTTCAAACTCAACTCTAAGTCCATTTTGCATGATAACTTTTAGGATTGATTAGTCTCCCATTAGTGTTCTTTCTTCTCTTCTCATCTTCAAACATTCTTAAAACATCTAATAAAGAATGACAAGTGTAGCACGCCAAGAGCCTTAAGCTACTTGGGAAATGGTAATTGAGGGGCCTCCTCTCAATGACCTAGAGTGTTTAGTGTACACCCTTTAGGTAATATACGACGCATTCGCTCTTAGGTCGTAGTCTCTAGTGCGACATGAGTTACAAATCAAGTTCAAAACACTTCTTCTCTAAAAAACCACAAAAACACTTCAAACCTTTTTCATCCTTCGGGATCTTAATCAGGAAAATCTTTTCAGATAAAAGAGTGTCGTTAACTTTTAGTTCTACCGCAAATGGTAACGCCTAAGTCTCCAATGGTCGAGCTGCATACACCAACTGCTAGAACTACTTGTTAACCCTACTCGGGCCTATAAAACTTTTGAAGCAACTTGTGTTCTCTTTAGCTCGAACTACGTTTTCTCTGATCTTTCATACCGGATGAAAGTACGTAGGCATAAGATGCGACGTCTTAGCGAGCAACCTTCCCCCCTTTCTTTACCTGTAGTTAGTCGAACTACGTTGACTCTGACTTTCCCATTGCACGAGGGAGTACATAGGCACAGAGTGGCGATGCTCTGCCGAGTCAGTCTTCTCTTTTCTTTTTCTTTTGTCCCTAAGCCTTTAGCTAGATAGTATCAACACACCCTTTTAAATAGACAACAATACGTGGATCCCGTCGAGTACGACGAACGTGAGGGGTGCTAATACCTTCCCCCTGCGTAACCGACTCCCGAATCCAGACATGGTTGCGATGACCTTGTATTTTCCCTTTTCTGTTAGGTTTTTCCAATCGTTTCCTTTCGCTCTCTTTGGGATAAATAACGAAAGTGGCGACTCTTCTGTTTTTTTCCGCCGATTGTTTTTCGCAGTTGTGACAGTTGGGGACTCTGCCGGGGACTGGTTCCTTATGCGAGTCAATGCTAGCGCTTTTTTGTTTATCTTTGGGTGTTGTACATATGTGCTTTATTTACTTTCGCCTTTTACTTTCCCGCATTTATTTTCCGCAACATATATCATTTGTGCTGTGCTGTGGGGAGGGAAGTTCCATTGAGTGAAAAGTCAGACCCAGGCTTTAGTATACACCTAGCTTTAGTAGTGGAAATTAGTGGTGGATGTGTTTGCTTTGCTCGTACTAGTTCACCATGAAATTCACGCTCGAACGAGATTCTCTTCGACAATTTTCTTTCTGGCCCTTTGAGCTCGAAGGAATTTTGGATCTGAGGGTTGTCGACTCTGGGAACCGATCATTTGTGAGTCAGCTAAGTGAGGCCTCTTCAAGAGATAATGATGTCAAACCAGAAATGGTGAACATATCATCATTTTTTGAAAGTCTGTGATGCTGAAAAACGCATAGGATGCCGTACCGTATCAGTGAATAGGTCCATACCTGTGAGTGGAACTGGGGTTATACAGGAAACTTTTACCTTCAGATTACCCAGTTTTTTCTACAGTTTGAATCTGGATTATGGGTATTAGTTGGTGTCTATCGGAGCAGTGCTATGTTCTTGCTGAAGCAGAGCTTTGATCTTCATCAGTCTACGGCACATCAGTCTTGATCCCTTGTGTGTGCATTAGCATTTTGCATTTAGCATTGTTTGCATTTGCATTTCATTTTTGCATATCCATCCTTAGCCGGAACAGGGAGCTCACCCATCTTTTGTCTGCTTCGTCAGTTGATTTTTCGACATTTGCATTAGACTTGAGTTAGCTTCTGGAAGGATCATGGACTCAGGAGAGCAGAACTTGGTTGTTACAAGGGCAGAGTTTGAATTATGAAGGATCAATTGAGTCAACTCATGGAAGCCATGTCAGCTATGACTAGAGGAGAGACCGGTATTCAGAGGACTCTAGTGAAAAATGTTGCTCAAGCTCATCCTGTGTCGATTCCTGTTGAAGAGCATCCCATTTCCAGAGATAGAGATTCATCTTCTCTTCATGACACAGACTATCAGAGTTTCACTTTCCCTGTGCCAGATTCTCAGAGGACTGTTCTAGAGGCTAATGTTGAAGACCTGCAGACTGTTGAATTTATGGGAAAATGCCAGCTGTTGGAGGAAAAGCTTGATGCCCTGATGAGTCAGGATACTTTTGATTTGAGTGTGGCGAGCATGTGTTTAGTGCCAGGTCTTGTGATGCCGTCGAAGTTTAAAATGTCGAATTTTGAGAAGTTCAAATGAGACAGTTTTCTAAAGCAGTATTTGGTAATGTTCTGCAGGAAAATGACCTCACATGTTCACAATGATCAGCTCATGATTCACTGTTTCCAGGATAGTCTGAGTGAAGCATCGTTGAGTTGGTATACGCAGTTGGAGAGTGGTTGTATCAGATCATGCTCATATTTAACCAATGCCTTCGTAAAGCAGTACGACTACAATCTCAACATGACTCCTAGTCGCGTGTAGTTGCAAGAATTATCTCAAGCGGACAAGGAATCCTTCAGAGGATATGTGCAGAGATGGAGAGAATTTGCTGCTCGTGTTCAACATCCACTTCAGGACAAAGAGTTGATTGATATATTCTTGGGTACCTTGAAAGGCCATTACTTTGACAAGTTGATCAGCGGTGGAATGTCAAACTTTGCTGACTTGGTGATAATGGGTGAACGTGTCGAGAGTGGACTCAAGAATGGAAAGATTCGAAATATCCCTTATATCTCAGTTGAGGAAAATGTGTCAATTGTGAGTTCTCAAGAAGAATGAGAAAGAGGAAGAGGTATTCTCTCAGAATCTCCTATATCTCAAGTTCAGTTTTCAGATACTTCGAGTGTTCAGAGTCAGCATTCTGTTGGGTCTGTGTATCAGGTATCTGTCTCCTGCCAAAGTCAACAATCTTATCATTGTCAACCGCGTCAGCACGCTAGACGAAGACCCAGGAAACCAAAAAGGCATTTTACTCAGTTGCCGGTATCGTACAGTCAGTTGTTTCCAGATTTGATTAGAGGTGGGTTGATAGTACCGAAGAAGATTAATCCAGAAATCCTGCCATATCCGCCAGGCTTCGATGTCAGCGCCCACTTTGAGTACCATGCTGGGGCACGGGGGAATTCCACTGAAGATTGTAAGGTGCTTAGGAGCCAGGTTCAGGCCTTGCTGGATTCCAACAGGATCTCAGTCACATTCCAGGGTGTTCAAATCAATGATCCTCTCTTTTCTAGCCAAACGGGTGTGTCAGCTCATGTTTTGGAGGAGTTCACCGAGAGCATTTGTTCAGAAGAGTATCAGACTGAAGACTCAGTCGAGGGTTGTATCCCTGTGTAGATTTCGTTCATTACTGTATGCTGACCACCGCCAGGCTGGTTGGTCGAGGTCACTATGTTTGTATTTAGTTACTCTTGTATGGTGCATATATGTGTGATGGTTATCCCTGTTTGGATATTGGGTTCCTTTTTGCTAGTCTGAGATTTTCCTGTTGCATGCTTGTTTGCATCTTGCATATTATTTTTGTGTAATAGCTACCTCGAAGCTGTTAATCTGATTTCATAAACTCCACTAGTTTATTGCAGGTTATACACTCAGATACAGGAATTCCCACAAAGTTATGGAGCAAGTCCAAGAAGAGCTGAGAGAAGTCAAGAGCCATATGAGGCAGTTCATTGTGGACATGCAAGCGTTTCGCTTGGATCAGAATGCGCTCAGAGAGGAAAACCAGCAGTTGAAAACTCAGGTGGGCTTAATCATGGAAGTGATAAGAAACGTGCTCAGGAAAGAAGGTGATCAAGTGCCCAAAGCTGCAGCAAAGATGCTTGTTCCACTTGTGTCTGTGGAACCTATGCCAGAGCGTAATGTATGTCAGAAATCTTCCGTGCAACCAGAGGTTCCGAAATTTTCGTGCCATCAGCTGCATCCTGTTTCTCAGGAGAGTCCCAGGATTAGAAGATATGGTCAAAGGATAAAATCTCAAGATAGAATCTTCGATCAGATCCCCATGGATTATGCTCAGTTGGTGCAGCTCTTGCTCCAACTTCAGTTGGTTAAGCCTCGGACTTTAGCTCCACTTACTGGCCAACCACCACCGGGCTTTGATATCAATGCTTATTGTGATTTCCACTCTAGGGGATAGGGGCACAACGTCGCGAACTATATAGCTTTTAAGCATAAGATTCAGGACCTGATTGATTCGAAGACAATTGAATTCACACCGAGCGGCATGAAGGTATCAGGCGAATTTGCTCCCTGTCGTAAAAAAGAGATGGATACTCCTATTCCCGTCCTTAAAGCTGCAGTAGGTCAAGGATATATACTACAATCTTTGGTGTCAGAATCCCCCTGCCCACAGTTGATGCCTTCTCCTGGATCAAGTTTAAGGATGAAAGCGCCTGAGCAAGGAGAATCCTCAAGAGTCTAAACCCAGTCGCCAGACATTTATGCTGTTCAGAGTCCACGACCTTTTGTGTCATCGCAGCAGGATTACGGTCGCCAGATTCAGAGTAGGCCCCGCAGCAACAATTTGAAAAGAAGGAGTGATTCTCTGTGTCCAGTGCCTATACCACATCGCTCGTCTGATTGAGTGTGAAGACTTCAAGGGTCGCATTCCCGCAACAGCTAATTAGTGTGAAAGCCCAGTTCCCAGAAGCTGGCAATTTTCGTTTTATCCTGTTATTTCTTTATGTTTGTAATTTCTTTCCTGTGTAAAGTGCAATCTCATTTGTAAAATTTGTTGTTTCCGTTGATTGATATTAATGAAATGAATATGCATGTTTGATTTAATCCATTCGTGTTCACTAATTGCTTTTTACAGATGTTATACGCTTGTTTAAGCGGAGTCCGGGGAGGATGACGAAGTTCAAAGATGCGCAAGCTTCCGATTGTATGCTTTTGAAATAAAACCTGTTGATGATGTACAGACATTGTTTCAAATTCCCTAACACCGGAGATATAAGGATGATAATCCCTTGTCAACCCATTTGAGCCTAGTAGTAGGAGTTTCTTTCTGAAAATGAAAAACCCTAAATTTTAACCTGGGGCGGGGTAGGTGTCAACTAATTGGACCGAGCATCCAAATTGCAATAGGAGTTGTTCCTGTTCGAGGATAAATCACACTTGTATAGGTCGTGCCTAAAAGAACCACAATGGTTAAACCTTGCCGATAAGGAGTGAAACAGTCACGTTATTCCCCAAAGAGTCAGACAAGCCGGTGCCACACGATTTGTTCAAAAAAGAAAAGAAAGAAAAAAAAAGAAAGAACAAAGCCCGCTAAGTCGAATCTTGAAAAAAAGCGACTTAGGCAAAAATTAGGGCATCCCGCTAGACCTTGAAATCAAAAGAAGCTCAAAAGAGCCAGTCCAGGCAAAAGTTAGGGAAATTAAAAAAAATGATGATGAAAAACAAGTCGTGTGATTCAGGCACCAAAAGACGAAAAAGCAAGTGACTGTTGCTCCAAAAAAACTTGTGGTTTCATGAACCGTCTCTCCTGTCATTCAACCTCTGAAAGGTGAACGCTAGTGTCGAATTAGCTGAATATAGGATTGGAGAACATCACGGAGAATGGGTGGGTTAAAATAAATTGTGAGCCTTTGTCCTTTCCTTGTAAACCGTGAACCTGACCAAGTTACAACCTGAAAAAGTCCTAATTGAAGTAGGTTTGTTTCGAAAGCATACTTCGGTAAAGGTCACATCGAAACTGACTCCTAAAAGGATTCCTCTTACAGCGTTGTACTAATGTTGACATGTTGATAAATGATTTATTTACTTTATGTCACAAATTTTTTCCAGTGAACAGATTGGATTTCGAAAACTGTCATATGCATTGCATTTAATATATCTTTTATGTAGGACAACTTGTTTTATTTACGAGTAAGCGTTTGACAGCATGAAAGTTTCCACAATGGGAAGATTGATCAGGATAGAATGCAGATTGCTCGAATATTCCGATGAATTGGGGCAAGTTATACCAAATAATATCATGGGAGTCAGCCATCCAGAAGTCAATTAATCTGAAGCAGTCAAGTCGAGATTTGATGAATCTCTCGTAGCCAAGAGGCACTTTCCCCATAGGTCAGCCAGTCAGGGGCAAAGTCATTGTAGCCTAGGGGCATACCACCCCAAGAGCGCAAAAGCTACTTCCGTGGGGAAATTAATGTGAAGCACCTCTCCAAGGTTCAAGGTGTTTAGGCAGTGCATATCAAGCCATCCGGGCATGAGATTTCAGATTTCCTTTCGAGGAGTGTCCCCATAGAGGTCCCACTAGCTGGGGCAGATTCGGAAGCGCGGGAATTGTTCCTCTCCATGTCTTCAGAGCTATTCAAGTAAGTTTAGTCAATTTCAAGTGCAGGACGAATGTCGGGAAGTCGCGTTACTATCCCTTGACCCTTTAACCAAAAACCTTTGACTTCAGACAGGGTATTTTTCCAGCATCAGTCGTACCTGATCATTTGCAGATCCAATTCCCTTTGGTACGCTGGAAGACATCGTTAGTTCTCTCCAGCAAAAGTCCAATCATCATTGGCACGTGTAAGCTATCCCTAGTAGAGTCCAATCATACTTGGCACATCTGGTTATCCCCAGCGGAGTTGGCTTCATCTTCAGCATTTATTTTGCTGAATGTTCTGATATCTCCAGCTTTCCCCGGCAGCCCGAGCCTGCATCTGCATCTTTGCATGTAGTTATCATATTTGCATCATCCTTGCATTTCATCCTCAAATGCGTAGCATTTCCATTTCGTATGGAGCATTACGTCATATTCAAACATACGCATATGCATTTGAAGCATAAGCCAGTTTCTGTCAGCCTTTTGTGGCAACTTGAATCACTTTGCAATCAATACAGGGGCATTTATCCAGCAGATTTGTTCAGACAGCTTATCGGTTTACTCGAGTTTCAGATCATCCGTCGGTTATGATTTTGTCCATCAGTCCTCTGATGATGACATCCCCAGCCAAATTTTCTTTCCGTCAATCTCTATTGACGATGTGTTTCTCCGAGCAGATTTTCTTTCCGTCAATTCCTATTGACGACGTGTTTCCCCAGCAGGTTTTTTCTCCGTCTATCCTTAGATGTGAGCTTCGGATATGGTTTATCTCTCTGTCTATCTTTAGACAACGTGAGTTTCGGACGTGGTTTTCTTTCCATTTATTGGATGAGATGGCGTTTTAGGAGGGTTTTCGTGCTATCAATTCCTATTGACGCTATGACTCTTTGAAGAATGATTGGTTTCCTTTGTTGGAAATTCCTATTGACGACATAGTTCTTTGAAGATGGTTTTCTTTCTATCAATCCCTATTGACGATGTGGCCCTTTGAAGATATTTTCTTTCCATAAACTCTTATGGACGAAAGAATTCTGCAATTCGATGAACAGTTTTGGAGTGCGGTTTTGGGTGTCTTTCCGTCTACCATTAGACGATGTGAGTATTTGGTGTCTTTCCGTCTACCATTAGACGATGTGAGTATTGTATTTCTTTCTGTCTATCCTGAGACAGTGTGAACCTTTATTTGGTGTCTTTCCGTCTATCATTAGATGATGTGAGTATTGTATTTCTTTTTGTCTATCCTGAGACAGCGTGAACCTTTATTTGGTGTCTTTCCATCTTCTTTTAGACGATGTGAGTATTTGGAGTCTTCCCGTCTACCATTAAACGACATGAGTATTGCTTTTTCTTTCTGGATATCCTTAGACAATGTGAAGGGATCAAGTGCATGTTGATCCAGCTTTCAGTGGTGTCTTTCCGTCTACTATTAGACAATGTGAGTATTGGGTGTCTTTCCGTCTACTTTTAGACGATGTGAGTATTTTGTGACTTTCCGTCTAATTTTAGACGATGTGAGTATTATTCTCTTCCTGAGGTGAAGCTACCAACTGCGTGTTGATCTAGCCTTTGGTTTTGGATGTCTGTGGAGTTACACAGATGACTGGCAATGATGTCAGGTGTTCTTTATCGGATGATCAGTCAGCTGGTTGTCGTTGCAACTGTTTGCGTTCAGTTTTTCAGGATATTTGTTCCCCAATCAGGGTTTTGCAATTTATTTCTGCGGTTGGTAAATTTTCGGGTTCTTTGGTATTCAACCGTCTTTTAACTTGATTATTTGAAAGTCGATCGCTTTTCATTCATTCAGGTCCAAGTCGTTTGAATAGGGGCAGCTGTTGCACCCCAAAATTTTCCCAACCTTTTCTTAGCTTAGTTTATGTTTCATTTCATTTCTTTCTAGCAGTTGCATTGCATAACATTTTTCATTGAACAGGGGATCAAGAGGTTGTGCATATCAAGAGGAGTCTACTCAGAGGGTTGAGCCTAAGCAGGGGTTGTTACTCAAGTTTGAATGGTCATCAGGTCATCTAGAAGTGGGCAATAGTCTTGTGAAAGGATGGATGGATGTATGGGGGTCAGCTCCTAACCTGGAGGCCAGTCAAAGATCATCAGAGGATTGTGAATTCATGATTATGGGTATAAGATGTTGAGAGAGCTCATTGAGTGCTTTAAGATCCATGTTAGAGCTTATTCAAGTTGTTGTGTGATGTGAAAGAAGTCACAGTCAAGAATGTTACATCTAGGGTTTTCATCTGGTTAATCCTCAGTCAACTGTGAAATTGAAGGAGATTAAAACTCAATTCCAAGTCTCTATGGTCATGGGATGTTGTGTTGAGTTGTTTAATATATAATTTCAAGATCAATTCATCAAGAATCAAGAGTGTGAGAAGTTACTAAATTAGGGTTCTCAATGTAAAATCCCCTCTTTAGTCCTCAGCTTCAAGACCACCTTTCTCAAGATACAAGTCTCACATCAACTTTTGACCAACATGAAACTTGTAGAGCATGTTCTTAGCTTTCTTTTGAGTACTAGAAGTCCTTGTTTGGATCTATAGAACTCAAGTTATGATGCAGACAAGTTACAGGTCATCAGATGAATGTGATTTTGATCAACAAAAGTCAACCAACCTCCAAGCCATTTTTGACCTAGAAGGATGTTTCTCCTTAAATTTGGATGGACATAAAAGTTGTGGGTCTTGGTGTTAGCTTTCCAAAAAGTACTATAAGTCTTTCATCTGATTTGTAGAACTCAAGTTATGAGGCTTGCAAGTCAGGGGTATTTTGGGAAAGTGAGATTATAGGTTATAAAATTATAGGTCCATTTCACCAACTTGCACACTTCAAATGGAGATTTTTCCAACATCAAACTTGCTCTAAATGGTGTCAATTGTTCAACCAAGCATTGAAAAGTCATGAATTTGGCTTGGAATGGTGAATTCCTAAATTGATTTTCATGGAAAAGGATTTAAAATGAGAAAATTAGATTTAATTCATTATGGATCATTTTTGTGGAAGTAGATACATAGTTTGAGTGCAAACTATATTTTAAACACATTGGCATTTCTAGAATTTTGATTTGGTAAGTTTTGATGAGCCATTTTCAAGATTACTTCAAGCATAAGTTACACAATCAATGTGCACCATTAAGATCAAACAAGGATGAAATCCCAACCATTCACACTCCTCAGGTTACCATCAAGTGATTTGAGTCATTTTGGAGCCAAATTGGAAGGAGTTTCATGCACACGTCCAAAGTGAAAAACTCAAATTCCATGGATTTCAATTGGGCTCTAGGGACTGCCATTGGGATTTATTCCTTTCCAAATCCATCACATAAAAGCTTTCCATCATGAAAAAATCATCAGAACACGAATTGCGTGAAGAATTGGAGCTAGAGCATTTTGAAAAAGTGAAGAACAAGTGAAATACGAATTTTGAGATTTAGCAAGATTCAAGAAAAACTAAAGGTTGCAAAGGCTTTATTGAAGATCACTAAACGTTTCTGGATACTTTTCTTCAAGCCTAAGCATCAATTGAAGGCTCAGTGGAAGTTCTCCACTAGGTATTTACATATCAACCTTACTCTCTGAATATGCCATGATTCTCTGCCATTTTTACATATTTGAGACCTAGACAACATGTAGATCATTAATCACTAAAATGAACTGGCATTTGTGATGATTGTTAGATGAAGCTCAAAACTGTTTTGATCTGGTATGGCTTGTTCTTGTGTTGTTTTGCTTAATTGTTGATGGATCCATGATCTCCATAAATTGTAGTTGATTTCTGGACAAAATTGAGTGAGTTTGGTGAACTTTTGTTCTTGATGCACAAATCTGTTTGTCTTCGATTTGAATTTGTTATGAGGAATTAAGGAAAACTAGCCATGGATTTGTGATCCTCATGAGTTGTAGATTAATTTTCATATAAGGTTTGTTAGATTTGGTGAGGTTTTGCATCTGAGCCCTATTCCCCTCGCTGGAGAAGACGACCGGAGTCTTCTCCGGCCACCACTGAGCTTCCCTCCATCTCTCAGGTTTGAATTGGAGAAGATGATCTCCTAGTCACACAATCTAGCTGACTCCCTTAACCTAGTATGTTAATCTGATGCGCGAGATTTGTTTTCATTAGGTTGACTAGGGTTTCTCTGACGTGGCAAGCTCTAGTTCATAGGATCAGTGTACTTTTTGAATGAACGCATTAGATCAAGACGTATGGTAGGCTGAAGTCAACTGAACCACACATGAGCATGAGTGAAATGCTCCGTTTCATTTAATCCCCCAGGTGCTACGTGGCGCGCCCTCCTCCCCTAGATCCATTGACTGGTAGACTGATCCATCGGCTGTTGTTTTTTCTTGCATTTTCTTTTTCTTTTATTTTCTTTTAGTTTTTTCTTTTATTTCTTGTTTGAATTTAATTCATTAAAAATAGCTCCAATGTTCTAAAAAATTCACAAAAATAATTTTTACAAACCTTGAGATGTCTATTATTTTTAGACAATTTTTATTTTATTTTTCAGATTATTTTTCATTTTTAAATATAATTAAACATTGGAGGTGTTTTTAAATGAATTAAATTGTGATTTGTTTGTTCTTTTATTTGTTTCTCTCATTTCCTTTGGGTCCAATGAATGAAAATTGATCCTCATACACATGATGAGTTGAACAATTTTTTAGTATCATTTTGCCCCTGGTTGGTTGACTTTAGGGTTGACTTTTGAAGCTTTTCTTTTGACCCTCGATTCTCCCATTTCTTAGTGAAACGTCTTGAATATTATTTTCTTTTGTTGGTGCTTTGAGGGGATATTTGCTTTGAGCTTTTGGCCTCTGTTTGCCAACATGTTTAGGTACCTTGTGCATTTTATTTAATTATCTTTGAACTATTTTCCTATTTTTGAGGTAACTTGCAAGTCAAGTTACCTCCAAGGGAGGTTCATACATGTACCTTGACCTAGTTTGACTTGGATATGAAATTTTTGGATCCTTTGAACTCTCAATGCCTTTTGTTTCATGTTGCTAACATGTTAAGGATGATGTTTGTTCAATTTTAGGTCATGATATGGTTTCTTCCTTGTTCATTTGTTTGTTTTGTTTCGAACTTTGAATTAGGGTTTCATTGTGAAGTATGCTTGCATCCTCTTATGTTTATGTTTGCATTTTTTTTGTTATGATTTGCTTTTTCTTTTGAGATTTCCTCTTTATCTTTAACTTCTGTCCAATGACCTTGGAGTGTCATTTAAGGTGGCTTGGTCCCTCCTTTGGAGGTATTTGAAGCATACCTAGAATGATGAATCCTTGAGGACACTTTTGGTGCTTCTTTGTTTTGATGGGTGATGCTTATGGTTGAGTACCTATTATGAGGTCCTTGCTGCCCTCATTTGGTCTCCCATCCTCACTTGGCTTTGGGTTTTGTTTTACCTTTCTTTTGGTTTAGTTTTGGAGATGTGGTTGAGGTTGTTTGACTTAGATCATTTCATCTCACTTTTGGTGTATCTTTGTGTGGTTTGCTCTTGTTTGGTTGGTTTCTTCTTGTGCACTTCTTTTCCTTATATTTTCTTGAATTTCCATATGCGTGCTTGGTTGAGATGAGCTTGTGGAGGCTACTGCCCCACACTATTTTCCTCCCACTTTCATTATATTTGTGCATCTTATGTTTGCATCTTCATTTGCATATGCATTCTTCTTCTTCTTCTTCTTCTTCTTTTGCTTTTCTTTGCCATGCTCCCCATAAGTTCTCTAACCTCTAGAGGTTATGATAGACATTAGGTGCCTAACCATGTATGATAACATTAGGTAGTTCCCGGTTCAAACTCAACTCTAAGTCCACTTTGCATGATAACTTTTAGGATTGATTAGTCTCCCATTAGTGTTCTTTCTTCTCTTCTCATCTTCAAACATTCTTAAAACATCTAATAAAGAATGACAAGTGTAGCACTCTGCAAGCCTTAAGCTACTTGGGAAATGGTAATTGAGGGGCCTCCTCTCAATAACCTAGAGTGTTAAGTGTACACCCTTTGGGTGATATACAACGCATTCGCTCTTAGGTCATAGTCTCTAGTGTGACATGAGTTACAAATCAAGTTCAAAACACTTCTTCTCTAAAAAAACACTAAAACACTTCAAACCTTTTTCATCCTTCGGGATCTTAATCAGGAAAATCTTTTCAGATAAAAGAGTGTCGTTAACTTTTAGTTCTACCGTAAACGGTAACGCTTAAGTCTCCAATGGTCGAGCTGCATACACCAACTGCTAGAACTACTTGTTAACCCTACTCGGGCCTAAAAAACTTTTGAAGCAACTTGTGTTCTCTTTAGCCCGGACTACGTTTTCTCTGATCTTTCATACCAGATGAAAGTACGTAGGCATAAGACGCGACGTCTTAGCGAGCAACCTTCCCCCCTTTCTTTACCCGTAGTTAGTCAAACTACGTTGACTCTGACTTTCCCATTGCACGAGGGAGTACGTAGGCACAGAGCGGCGATACTCTGCCGATTCAGTCTTCTCTTTTCTTTTTCTTTTGTCCCTAAGCCTTTAGCTAGATAGTATCAACACATCCTTTTAGATAGACAACAATGCGTCGATCCCCTCGAGTACGACGAACATGAGGGGTGCTAATACCTTCCCCTTGCGTAACCGACTCCCGAATCCAGACATGGTTGCGATGACCTTGTCTTTTCCCTTTTCCGTTAGGTTTTTCCGATCGTTTGCTTTCCCTCTCTTTGGGATAAATAACGAAAGTGGCGACTCTTCTGTTTTTTCCGCCGGTTGTTTTTCGCAGTTGCGACACTCCTCAACTTCAAGGGGACATGAAAGTTGTTCCTTATGGTCTTACCTTTCAAAAAATTCCTATAAGTCCTTGATATCATTTGTAGAACTCAAGTTATGGCTTTGGCAAGGCAAGGGTATTTTGGGAAGACTTTATTATAGGTCATTTGCTACATAGGTCATTTTCATGCACTTGTGTACCTCAAATAAACTTCCAACCAACATGGAATATGTTCCTAGAGACCTTATTTGCATCATAGAGCTCAAAGATCATGTGAATTATGGATGATTATGGACATGTGGTGAGATTTTTAAGTGAATTGTGGACTTTCAAGCATGATTTCAATTCAACTCATTATAGGTCATGGTTTGATCTCATTTTAATTCAATTCTTTTCATAATATACTTATAAGAAGTTTGCACAAATTGGTTTTGGTACAAAAAGGAGAAAACACGTGCAATTTCACTTTTCTTCACAAAGAAGTTTCAATTCAAAACTTGCAAATTAGATCAAACCAAAGGCCCAAGTCAATTCTATTGTCAAATTGAACTTACATGCTAGAGATTGGAGGGGTTTTCAGGAGTGAATGAGAGCATTCACGTGTGCATTAGAAGCTTACCATTTTTGGGCATTTTTCCAATTAATCAAATTGAAGCCTCATGGGCCTTCCAAATCATCTGAGATCCATCATATATAAGTTCTAAGTTCACCCTAAGAGCTCAGAAGTTGCATTCAGAGTTGGAGAGAGCATTTTAAGATTTGAACTTCTCAAGCAAATTTGAAAATCGAATTCACTTTTTCTCTGCAAATCAAGTCCAATTGGAGCTCAATTCATCTTCCTTGAAGTATTTGGAGTGGATCTGGAGTAAGAGAAACAAGCTTGCACGCATTTGAAGCATCAACGGAGTGTCTCCATTTAGTAAATTTCGATTCCAAAGTTCTCTCATTATATGCCATGAATTAGGTTTATACTGGTTGCATCTGAAGCCCTACGTTGAGTAGGCCATGTTTGATTGCTTGTTGTTCATGTTTGGTTGAGTTTCCAGATATGCATCTCAACTTGTAGCCTTTGATTCTCTTAATCCATGAGCCTTTTTGATGTTTGATTGGCATATTTGGAACCCTTGTGGCATCAGCTTTCGATTGGTACCAGAATTGGCTATTTTCATGGAGATTTTTAGACCAAGCTCCGGCGGGTTGGCCGGAGAAGACGATCGGAGCTAGGGCTCCGGCGTCTGGTTCAGTCTCTGATTAGATCTGATGTGGATCTATTGGACTTTTTGACTTGCATGCGTGTGGCTGTGTGATTGATTTGACCTAGGTGATTTGGCATGTTTGACTCCACGCAGATTAATGAAACGATGCGTTTCATTAATCTGGTTGAGTTTAGATTTGGATTGGGCCAGATTTGTTATTCCCACCCCCTCTTTTATGGCCCAATTTTCTTTTCAACGTGGATGTCTTGTTTTCTGTTTTGTTTATTTCACCCCCTTTCATTGTTCATGTTATTTTATTTTATTTCTTTTTTCTGTTTTGGTTTTTCAATTTTAAAAACACTTCCAATAATCAGAAAATTTCCCAAAAAATAGTTTCAAACACTTTAAAGTCTTAATTAATTTTCCATAATTTTTAATTTTGATTTTCTTTTATTTTTCAATTTAATTTTAATTTTGCAATTGGAAGTGTTTTTAATATTGTTTTCACTTGATCATTCTTGTTTGATGTACCATTTGCAATCACTGTAGCACCCCAAAATTTGCCTTTCCGTTTTGGCAGCATCTGGCTTTTGTTTCTTTGCATTTTCGCATTTGCAAAGAATATTTTCTTGAGACAGGGGATCAAGGTTTTCCCGTGGCTCAGTTTTCATCTCAGTGCATGAACCTGAACAGCGAGCATTAGAGGCTCTGGCATTAATTTTGTTCAGGCGCCGGGCAACCGATTTTATTTTATTTTGTAGGGTATTTTCGGCTCAGAAAGCAGTATTCAGGCTATCGCAAGCACTTTCATGGTTATGATATTCAAAAGCAAGTTTCAGAAGTTGAACATAGCTTAAAACAGTTGGAAACGGACAAAAGGGAAGATTTCCCTCCAAAAGGCGCCAAAATTCAAATTTTGAAGGTGTTAATCGATTAACACATATGGTTAATCGATTAACCAAGTCAAAATCAGGTCAAACCTGAAATTTTGAAGGTGTTAATCGATTAACCTATATGGTAAATAGATTAACCAATGCAGATTTTTCCTCTGCACGTGAATTTTCAATCCAAACCACTTTGGGGTCCAATTTTGGCCATGTGCAAGTATGATTTTCACTTTGGGAAGGATCTAGAACCTATTTGGAATTTGGTTAATTTCATTTTCCGTCCAAATGTCCATTCCTCATTCCAAACCATATTCCAAACCTTTCATTTGGATCCTAGCCTAAGTGATTTTTAAGTGATCCACTCCAAACCTCAAACATCTAATCACTCATAATTCACTCTCATTTTCAGAATTGATCTCAATTCTCTCTCAATTCTCTCTCAATTTTCTAATCTCCAAAACCCTCACTAAAGCTCTTCTCACTGAGATCATTGATTCTTCATTGGAATCCTTGATTTCTAAGAGTTAAACCTTCATCCACTTTCTCCTTTGAATCAATTTCTTCATCCAATTTTCATGCAAAATTGGATTTGAACTTGGAAGTGATTATTTGGCTTGATTTGGTTTAATCTTGAAGGATCTTCATTGCTACTACAAGAATTGGTGTGGATCTCGAAGTATTCCGGACTTCTAGCATTGGATCGATTCAATTACAGTTGAATCAACATTAACCGGAGGAAATCTCCGCTCCGAAGGTTGGATCCGAATCTGTTTTTAGCTTATTTGCATAATCATGTGGATTTTCATCTTTGATTAGCTTTTGGTTAATTTGATCCATTTGATTCATGATTTGATTGTGTTAATCTGTTTACATGCTATTTGAATCATGATTTGCTGGTTTAATTTCGTGATTAAGTGATTATGCAATCATCCGGTTGATCGGATAAGTGCTTATTTGCTGAAAATGTTGTTATGTTGCTGTTTTTCTGCTGTTGGCACAGTGTTAATCGGTTAACACATATGGTTAACCGATTAACCATTTCAAATATTCAAATTTTTTCAATGTTTTCAGGGTGTTAATCGGTTAACGTCTGGTGTTAACCGATTAACATGAACAAATTTCCAAATTTTCAAGCATTTTTAAGTGGTTAATCGGTTAACACATATGGTTAACCGATTAACACTGTGCCAGTGGGTCTAGTTTGCTGATTTTCTTGCTTGTTTGAGAACCATTTTGCATCGAATCATCGTAGTTCAATATGATGCATTAGAAGTGAAATGTTTGGACAGTTTTTCGTTGTTTTGGTTGTTTAATCGAGACTTCATCGACTTGTGTTTGTTTTCCACTTGAATGCCTACTTTTATAGTTTGCCGTTCATAGTGATAATGTTCTTGCATTTGCATTTCCTCTTGTGTTTCGCATCTTTATTTCCAGCATTAATAAAGGTCGAGATGTGCTTGTGGTGGTGTTTACCCCACACTTTATTCCTCCCTTTGCTTGTGTGTTGCATTACATGTTTGCATCCCTATTTTCACTCTCATTAATGTTTGATCTTTCTTCTTCCTTTGTCTTTCTTGGCCATGCTCCCCATAGGATCTCTAATCTCTTTTGAGGTTGGGATAGACATTAGGACTCAAACCAAGCATGCTAACATTAGGGTAGATGTTTCCCCTTTCAATCTTAACCTTAGGACCACTTTGCATGACAACGTTAAGGTCGAGTTTCCCTTAGACCTTCCGCGCGTCTCTCTTCTCATCTCAAAATAATTCTAACTCATCTAATAAATACGATGAACATTGTGCGCTACAAGCCTTAAGCTACTTGGGAAATGGTAATTGGGGGGCTTCCTCTTAATGACCTAGAGTGTTTAGTGTACACCCTTCGGGTGATATATGACGCATTCGCTCCTAGGCCATAGTCTTTAGTGCAACGTGAATCACAAACCGAATTAATTCACTTCACTAAAAAACTCAAAACAAACTTCAAGCCTTTTTTGTCCTTTGGGATCCTTAATAATGGAAAACCTTTTTTTTATAAAAAGGAGTGTTGTTAATCTTTGGTTATACCGCAAACAGGCGTTGTCCCTAACTGCTAGAATGAAGGTTTAACCCTACTCAGGTAAAACGTGTTGAACCGACCGGTGTTCTCGTTAGCCCGAAATACATTTGCTCTGATTTCTCATACCAGATGAGAATATGTACGCACAAGATGGCGATGTCTTGGCGAGTAATCTTCCCCCCTTTTGTTTGACTTTGTGTTGCTTTTGTTTGACCCTCGATAATAATTCCATAAGGTTGAGCACCCTAGTTGATCAAATCATTTGGTGATACCTTGTTTGGAATTTGGTTAGGACGTTTTGGCCTCTGGTTGCCAACATGGTTAGGTGTTGTGTGCATTTTATTTGAGATATATTGAACAATTCTTCTATTTTTGGTGAACCTTTCAAGTCAAGTCACCCTAGTTGAAGTTCATATAAACTAGTTGACCTAGTTCCTTTGGGAGACGACCTTGATGGATACCATATGAATCCTATGCTTCTTGATTCACACTCTTGACATGTTTAGGATGCTTGTTTTAATTTTATAGGTCATACATTTGTGTAGTTTGTGTTGCAAGTTACATTAAAGTTAGGCATTCCACTTGTGATTAGGTGTTGAATTTGGTTTGAACTTTGGTTCTTTCCATTGCCCTAGCTTGTAACTTGTTTATGCTTTGTTTCTCCTCTTGTTTGTGAGCTATCTTCTCATGTTCTCACTTCTGTCCCTTGGGTTGTGGTATTCATTCAAAGTGATTTGGTTTTATTGACCATACTTTGAGTTTGCTTTGAATGAGAAATCACTTTGAAAACATGTTTGTGCTTTCTTTTTGCATGATCAATTTGATGCATTTGGTTGAGATATTCCTCGTGTTGCTTGCTGCCCAAGCCAATTTGGTTGATCATGGCTTCTTCTTTAAGCTTTGGTGTTTACCTTTTGGTATTAGTGATTGAAGTTTGAATGGTTGTAGGAGTTGTAACTTCTCCCATTTCATCTCACTTTTGCTTTGACTTGTTTAAGTCATTTTGCCTTGATCTTTTGTTTGCTTTGCATCTTTTGCATCTTGCATGTGATATTTGCATTACTTCTTGACTTGTTTAAGTCAACTCCATCTCTTTCTTTCATCTCATTTGTGATTGATTTTATCTAGTGTTTACTTGGTTTCTTTGCCATGATCCCTTAAGATTCCTAGTTCCATTTGTTTAAGGTAGGAGTAGGAGAGACATTAAGTGTTCAATCCAAGCATGATAACATTAGGATAGTCTTTCCCCCTCTTAATCTCAATCATAGGAGCACATTGCATGATAACATTAGGGTTGATTAGGTTCCCCTTAAAGTTTGTGTATTCTCTTCTCATCTCAAAACTTCTCCAAGACATCTAATAAATGATAATAAGTTTTGTATGCTACGAGCCTTAAGTACATGGGAAATGATGGTTGGGGGGCTTCCTCTCAACTGTCTAGAGTGTTTAGCGTATGCTCTTTGGGCGATATGTGACGCATTTTCTCTAAAGTCATAGTCTTTAGTGCAACATGAATTACAAACATAATTCAATTCACTTCTTCTTCTTAAAAGACTCAAACAAACATCAAACCTTTTTATCCTTCGCGATTGTTTGGAAAATCATTTTCAGAAAGAGTGTTGTTAACTCTTGGTTCTACCGCAAACAGGTAACGCCTAAGTCTCTAATGGTCGAGCGAGAATGCACCTAACTGCTAGAACGAAGGTTTAACCCTACTCGGTTAAAACACTTGAACCAACTTGTGGTCGTGTTAGCCCAAACTATGTTTGCTCTGATTTCTCGTACCCGACGAGGATATGTAGGCACAAGATGGTGATGTCTTGGCGAGCAAACTTCCCCACCTTCACCCATAGTTTTCTGAACTACGTTGACTCTGACTTTCCTGTTGCACCCCAAAATTTGCTCAACCTTTTCTTACCTGGTTTACGTTTCATTGCATTAACATCTGCATAATTATATCATTTGCATATCATGATATCATTCATATGGAAGGGGATCAAATGTGTTTCTTCTCAAGAGAATCCTAACAAGAGGTCTCATTTAAGATTGAGGAGTGGTCAAAGTCATGAGAAGGTGGTTTGAGTACCTAAGGGTTTAGATGTTTGAGTATGAATCTTCTCCTAACTTGAGGATCAACTAAAGACCATCAGAGGGTTGTGAGGTGTTGAATGTGAGAAGAGGATGTGTATGGATCTCATAGAATGCCTAGAGGGCCATGAAATAATTTAATCAAGTCACTGTGTCAAGTGCAAGAGCCACAGTTGAGGTGCAAGCAATTAGGGTTTCATCTGGGTTAATCCTAGGTCAACTGTGCAATTGAAGAGTATCAAAGCCTACTTTTAGGTCATGGAGTTCATGAAATGATATGTTAATACATTTGTGGTGTTGTGCCAAGATCAAATCAAGAAGAATCAAGAGTGTGGGAAGTTGCTATGTTAGGGTTTCAGTATAACATCCCCTGTTTAGTGCCTAACTTCAAGACCACATAAGTCAAGATACAAGTTTCAAATGGATCTTTGCCAAACATGAAACTTGTAGAGCATCTAAATACCTTTAATTTGAGTACTATAAATCCTCCATTGGATTTATAGAACTCAAGTTATGACCTAGACAAGTTACAGGTCCTCAGATGCTTCTGAAATTTGTCTGTGAAAATCATATAACTTCAAGGTTATTTTTGACCTAGAAGGAGGTTTCACCTGAACTTTTGGCCAACATGGAAGTTGTTCCTCATGATCTTAGATTTCTAAATTGTACTAGAAGTCTTCCATCTGATTTGTAGAACTCAAGTTATGAGGTTTACAAGTCAGGGGTATTTTGGGAAAGTGAGATTATAGGCCATTTTCAATCATAGGTCAAAATCTCCAACTTGCACTCTTCAAATGGAGATTTTTTCAACATGGAACTTGCTTAAAACATGATTTTAAGTGCAACCAAGTGGTCATGTGGAATTGGTTTGGCTCGTAGCAAAAAGTCAATTAAAATGGCCTAAAAAAGGGAATTTTTCAAATGGATTGAGGGAAAATTGACTTTTTGAGTTAGAGGACCAAAACATGTCATGTGAGTACATTTTTTTGAATGGAAATCACATTCTAAGCACATTGGTATTGGCAGAATTTTGAGCATAGGCCAAGTTTTGGGAGTTTTCATTTAGATTACTTCACCATGAAGTTACAAAATCAAAAATAGCCATTAGATCAGATACAAGGATCAAATCCCAGCCATTCACACTCCACATGCTGTTATTAGTTGAATTGAACCATTTTGGAGCCAAAACATTGACCTTTTTCGTGTACACTCATGAGCAAAAAGTGGTGAAAATTTGAAAATTCATTTTGGGCCTAGAGGCAAGGATTGGGCTTTCTCTTGATCAATATCCATTGTATATAACATTTCTAACCTTCACAAATCATCAGTTTTCAAAATTGGAGCAGAATTGATCAAGAACAAGCTTGAAAAAGTGAAGAAAACTCAAAGTGAATTCTCAGATCTAGATCGTTTCAAGCCAAATTGTGAGTTGAGAAAGCTTTATTTAAGATCATTGAACGATTCTGGAGAGTTTTGCGAAGCTTCATCAAGGATTAAAGGCTCAGTGGAAGTTCTCCACTAGGTACTTGAATTTCAACATATCTCTCTTAATACTTGATGATTATTTGTCATTTTTGTTTCTTTGCACTCCTTGAAGCATGTAGATCATTTCTGGATGATAATTGTTGATGTTTATGACGTTCGAAATTTGGAGCTCCAAACTTGTGAGATGTTGTATGGACTGTTTTGGCATGATTTTGCTTAGTTTTTGCTTGATCTATAACCTCCATGACATAAGAATGAGTTTAGAATTAATTTGGAGAGGTTTTGATGAACTTGAGTTTTTGGTGTCAAACTTTGTTTGCTTCGTTTCTCTTTGATCTTGCATTATTAATGATTTTTGTTGATGGATTTGGAATCCTCGCGAGAAGTAGTTGAATTTCGACGTAAATTTCGTGCAAAACGGTCAAGAATTGAGAGAGTTGTGGTTGATTAAAGTCGTCGGAAATGCTCACCGTCGGTATCACTGTGCACGCGGGAGGTTTTGCTTCAGAAAATTCAAATCGGAGAAGATGATACAGCTACCGTCAGATCATGCTGAACGAGTCCGCGCATCCGAAGGCCTACAGCACGCCACCTCACCCCTGGGCGAAACTACGTCGTTTTGAGGCACGGAGAGGACCAGTTGCACGCGAGTTCGAATCCTACCCTGGCACTTCCATTTAATTCACCTTATTCCTTTGTTTTCTTTATTTCTTTTCTTTTCTTTTATTTTTCTGTTTGATAGCTGTTTGAATTAATTAATCAAAAAATTAAGAAATTCTTTTCTCATGATTCCTGAACGTCTTAGAAAGTTTTAGAAACTGGTTTTACATTTTTAGGATTTAATTTGAATTAGTTGCGATTTTTCTTTTGTGCTAATGTCCATTGTTTTGCATAATTGATACCTCTATTTGTTGATTTTTGTTCTTCCAATTGGTGATGAATTTTGCTTTGAATTTTTAGTATGTTTTAGGGTAGATATTCATGTTCCCTTAGGATTTTTTTTAGAATTTTAGAACAATTTAGAGTCTGTTTTAGGTGTTGAGATTAGAGCCTTCCCAAACTTGTGGATTACCTTGATACCTTTCAATCTAGAAATTATTTAGGTGACTTAGAAGTTTAATTAGGCTTTAATATTTTAACCCTAGGTTGTTAAAACATGTATGTTCCCCTAGGAATTTTATTAGAATTTTACAACTTTGTTTTCTATTTTAGTTGAATTTTGCAAATTGCTTGTGCTTTTGGTGTTCTATCTTGTGTGTCTTTGCTTGTTTGGTTTTGTTGGTGACTTTGGAGATGGATTTTCTTGGATTCCTTTTTGGGAGGTCTTCTAGACTTGGTGTAGATGCTGTGACTTAAGGATTGGATCTTGGAGTTGGAGTTTCCTTTTCTTTTAGGAGTTGTTTTAGGAGCTTAGGAAATTAGGGTTTTAGAAAGAGCCATTAGAGCTAGTTTTGATTCTTTCATCAAACATAGAATGCATTGTGTGCTTCTATTCCATCCAATGACATGAAGTCCTCCTAGGGAAACTCCATCTCTCCTTTGGAGGGATGTGTCGTATGCCCATAGTTGAGTAGAACTTTGAGGATATCTTTCCATTTCAATGTTGGTGCTTGATGATTTCCTTTGGTTTTCATTGGGTTCTCAACATTGCAACCTTGATCTTGGTGATTGCTCCTCTGCTTGGAATGTGATTGCTAAAGCTTGAAGATGAAGTTTGATGAAGCTTGAGATAGAAGCTAGCTTGAAGATGAAGTCTTGCTGTCAACTTTGCTGTTATTTCAACTGTGCTGTTTAGAGCTTGCTGTTGCTGTCTGATGTAGGAGTTTGTTGCTGCTGCTTGGGTTGCCTCCTCTGTATCTTTTGTTTTTCTCTGTATTGTCTGTTTGCTTGTGCTGATTACCTCTTGGTTTGAGGTGGAGCTTGTCTCCTCTTTCCTGGTGTTTTCTCTCTTGCCTCACTGGTACTGTTGCATAGCATGCATTTTACTGTTTATTGTTTACTGCTTGCTTTCTTTTGCTGTTTCCCCTAGGATCTCTGATTTCCTCTGTGCAAGAGGGAATTATGACAGACATTAGGTTTTGACCCATGCATGACAACTGTAGGTAGATTCCCCTTTCAACCATAGTTTTAGGGTGTCTTTCTCTCCTCCTCTCAAAACAAATTCAAAAACACAGTAATAAGGTTAATTGAAGTCGTGCGTTACGAGCCTTAAGCTATTTGGGAAAAGGTTGGTGGAGGGTCTCTCTCTAGTAATCTGGATGTTAGTGTGGTACCCTTTGGGTGACATACGAAACGTTCACTCCTGGGTCATAGTCTCTAGTGCGACTGAGATTGCAAATATCCTAAAAAACAGTTCTTTTGTAAAAAAACTCAAACAAACATTCAAACTCTGTTTTTGTCCTCTTGGACCTTTAATCAGGAAAACCCTTTCTTAAGGAGATAAAAAACTGCCAGACAAACTTGTGTCTTCCGTAACCCGAACTACGTTTGCTCTGATCTTTCATGCCGTATGAAAGTACGTAGGCACAAGATGCGATATCTTGGCGAGCAACCTTCCCCCATAACCCGTAGTTAGGTGAACTACGTTGACTCTGATTTCTCGTTCCAGACGGGAATACGTAGACATAAAGTGCGATACTTTGCCGAGTCATTTTCTTTTCTTTTTAGACCAGACCTTTAGAGTAGATAGATAAACACACCCCTAGATAGAAAACAAGCGTGGATCCCGTCGAGTACGACGGACATGAGGGGTGCTAATACCTTCCCCTTGCGTAACCGACTCCCGAATCCAGGATTTGGTTACGATGACCATTCCTTTCCCTCTTTGCATCAGGTTTACTCTGAGCGTTTCCTTTCCCTCTTGTGGAATAAATAACGCACGGTGGTGACTCTCATGTCATAGCCGGCGCCGATTTTCACAGTAGCGACAGCTGGCGACTCTGCTGGGGAAATTCTGGTTCCCTATGCGAGTCAATCCTAGTGCTTGTTTTCCCGTCTGGGGTTTTGTATGTATTTACCTTTCTGTCTTTACTTTCAGTACTGTATATTATTGTTTTTGTGTTGTGGGTAGAGGGTTAGTTTGAGAGATAAGTCGGACCTGGGCTTGAGTGCACATAGACTTAGAAGTAGAGAGTAGTGGTTAGCCTGCTTGCTTTGCTCGCACCAGCTAGCTACGAAATTTACACTCAGACGAGATTATCTTTAATGGCATCTTGCCTGGCCCTTTGGGCTCGAAAGGTTGTTGGATTTGAGGGTTGTCGACTCTGGGAACCTATCATTTGGGATTCGACTAAGTGAGGCCTCTTTAAGGGATGATGATGCCACACCTTCTGGGTATCGTATCATCGCTCTTGAAAGTCTGTGACGCTGATGACCGCATAGGATGCCGTACCTCGTCTGCGAGTTAAGTACATACCTGTGAGAGGGTAGGTGGGTCTTTTTTGCAGGAAAACTCTGGCCTCAGAACACCTGGTTTGTCTCTGTCAGTGAGAATTGGTTGTAAGGGTTCTTTTGTGGTTGGTTTTGTTTGAGGAGAAGATCTGATGGTTCTCGAGTGGCAGTACAGCACAACACAGTTCTTCATTATTGCACTTGATCCCCTGCTGCACATGTATCTGCATTTTCATGTTTGCATTTCATTAACGTGTATTTATGTTGCAGGTGTGCTTTTCCCCCTCAGATTCTAGTATTCTTCTTGCCAGACATGGAGTCCATGAAGAGGACAGTTGCTTACAGGTTGCCTTCTCCAGATATCAGTTCCTTATTGCAGTTGGTTTCTCTAGCAGATCAGAGAGTGAGGGCTGAGTTTAGAGGGTCTTATGGGAAACTGCTCAGTTTGTTGTGCAGACCTTTTGTGTTTGAGATGACTGGTTTGTATACTTTGATGCAGTTTTACGAGCCTCAGTTGAGATGCTTCTTGTTCCCTGATTTTATTCTGGCTCCTACTTTGGAGGAGTATTCGGATATGCTGGGAGTTCCTGTGTTAGATCATATGCCTTTTGTTCATGAGGATAGTGAGACTGAGTTGGCTAAGCTCGCTGAGATTGTCAGTTTAGATGCTTTTAAGTTCCCCGGAGGTTTGGTCAAGTTGAATGGAGCTTATGGTTTTCATCTCTCTTACTTGATTGAGAAGGCTACGCAGTGTGCAAAGGATGGATGTTGGATTGCCTTTAGTGCTATTCTGGCTGTTTGCATTTATGGGATTGTCTTGTTCCCAAACTTGCCTGATTTTGTTGATTCGGATGCTTTCTTTATTCTGCCTTGAAGAATCCGGTGCCTACTATCTTGGGTGGCGTTTATTATTCTATTCATTATAAGAATGAGAAGCGTCGGGGAAAGAATGTTTCTTGCTGTGTACCTCTTCTATCCAGGTGGTTTCAGGGACATCTTCCTAAGAAGGGACCTTTTGTTGATACTGTCGGTACTTTAGATTGGTCTTCCAGATTGATGGGATTGTACGCTGAGAACATTGTTTGGTTTGATAGGAACTTACTCGGAGTGGATATTATATATAGTTGCAGTGGCTTTCCGAACGTTCCTTTGATTGGACTTAAAGGTTGTATTAACTATAACCCTTCTCTGCTTGTGAGACAGTTTGGCTATGCTTTGAGGAACTCTCCGGTTGAAGACGAGATACAGGAATCTCTGTATCTCACAGGTTTATTAGATGGAGATGTTTTGGTTAGATTGAGGCGTGCTTGGGGTAATATTCACAGAAGAGGAAAGACATTGCTTGGTAAGAGTGACAGTCGAGCTTATAATCCTTATCGGCTCTGGATCCATGAGAGAGTTAGGACTTCTTTGATGCCGTATCCTGCTGTAGAGCCTTTGTATCTTTCGGTGATTAAGGAACCTACTTCAGTAGAGATTGAGAAGTATAACAAGCTGCTGACTGAGAAGGAAGAGTTGCAACGAGCGAATGAAGAGCTAGAGAAAGAGATTTTCCAGCTTTGGCATGAGAAGAATGAGGCAACTTTCACTCTGAAGAAGCAGACTGAGATGATTAATAGGTTGGGTTCAGATTTGACCGAAGAGACCAGCAAGAGAGAGAAAGTAGGAGTAGCCCTGAATGGTGTTAGTAGTGTACTTGCTACTAAGAAAGAACTTCTGAACAAGGCTTATTCTCGACTTTCCAAATGGGAATCTTTGTGGAATACAACGCTTACCAAACGGAAGGAGCGTGAAGATGAGTTGAAGCTTCAGATTTCCCAGTTAGAGGAGCAAATCAGTGCTAAGGATGCGAAGATTGCTGAAGAAGTATCTCTTAGACGTGATGCTGAGTCTAGAGTGAGTAGCATGGTCAAAGAGACTAGGGGTGGTGAATTGAAGGCTGGCTCCAAGAGATGCAGGGTTGATGAGTGCTTTGGCAGGGGAGCCTGTGAAGAGGACGCCAAAAAGCTGAGATCCACTGTTGAGCGACATGCATTACTGATACAGGAGCTAATCTCCAGACTAGGTCATCCATAGACGTTGAGGATATTGGAAGATGTCAGAGCGCGCCATTTGGCCTGATTTATCTTTTCTTTGCTTTTGTTATTTGTACTTGTATTTTGACCATCGCCAGGCTTGTTGGCCGAGGTCTGTTCAGTTGTATTCAGTTGTACCTTTGTACTCTGCCTCTTGCAATTTGTTTATGTATGAGGTTTCTGATTCTGTGCTTGCTTACTTGGGACTCCATTGTCGTTATAGCTTCTTCTCCGGAACTAGAATCGGGGGGGGGGGGGGGAATTAACCTGTTGCATATTTACACGTGTTCATTTGCATATTCATATTGCATGACATGTACTTCTTTTGAGCTCGAATCTTATCTCCTGCATCTTACAGGTTGTTTCAAGATTGACGAACAGAGAATTCACCGGTATGCTTAAAGAAGCAATAGTAAGAAGATCATGGATCAAGTACAGTCTGAGATGCAGGAGATCCGGGATAGGTTGACCCAATTCATGCAGACCATGGAAGTTGTGGCTAAGGGCTAGGAACATCTTCAAACTCTGGTGCAACCGCTGCTGGCGCAAGCGGCTGGTAATACTGAATACAACTCTGCTCATGTTGAGACTCCTTGCAGGGAGGAAGTGATACCAAATGCTGGTGAGACTGGTACTGGCAACGGCAACGCTAGTGACAGAAATGCTGATAATGTTAATGGGAACGTGGAAATCAACAAGAATATTGGTATCAACACTAGTTTCAGTGACAACAATCAAGGTCTTAGTTTTGGCAATCGGGATGGCAATGATGGTTTCAATAATCAGGGCTTTGGCAACGGAGGGTTTGGTGATAACAATCAAGGTTTCGGTAATAATGGCTACGACAATGTTGGGTTTGGCAATGTATACCAATGGTGCTGGGATGGGTCTTTTCAATACTGGTTTTGGGACGGTGGCTGCTAATCAAGAGCTTGGCAATCTGAGGTATGATCCCAGGTTCTTCCAAAGTGGTCATGGTCATGGTCGTAATGCTGCTTATGACGGATATGGTAATGAGGGTCCGTACTGGAATAGAGATCGTCAGGAAGATGTCTTTTCTGGGCAAGGCATGGGTTTTGAGGGTCCCGATGATAGTGATCGGAGGATTAAAATGCTGGAGGAACAGATGAGAGGTATAGCCAATCAAAATTCTGCAGGATTGGACATGGCTACCATGGGGCTGGTTCATGGGCTGAGAGTTCCATTGAAGTTCAAAGCTCCCATTTTTGATAAATATAAAGGGGATACATGCCCACGGGTTCATGTGTGTTCATACTAGGGGAGGATGTCTGCTTACTCTGATGATGAGAAGATGCTTATGCATTTTTTCCAAGATAGTTTGTCAGGACCATCGCTGGAATGGTACATGGGACTAGAGCCTGCACAGGTCGGAAGTTGGAAAGAATTGGCTGATGCTTTCGTTAAACATTACCAATACAATAGTGACCTTGCACCAAATAGGGTTCAGCTTCAAAGTCTTTCACAGAAGAACGGGAAAAGTTTCAAGGAGTATGCTCAGCGTTGGCGCGGTCTGGCGGCAAGAGTCCAACCACCTATGGTTGAAAGTGAATTGATTGATATTTTTGTTGGAACATTCTCTGGGATGTATTATGATAAATTTCTCAACTGCTCGATGGGTAGTTTCTCTGACATGATACTCATAGGGGAACGGATTGAAAATGGCATCAAAATTGGTAAGATTCAAGCCAGTGAATCAACCTCAGCTGGAGGTGCGAAAAAGGTCTTTGGTGGTAAAAGACAAGGAGACGCCAGCGCAGTGTATGGTGGTCGAGGACGAGGTAGAGGTCGGAATCAGTATCTTCAACAACAGGTTGCTAGTGTGACGATCCCTATACCACAACAACGACAACAACCACAACAGCAGCAGCAGCAACAACAAAGGTATAATCCTGCTCAGAGAAGGATCCAGAATGGGAAGCCGGAAAGGGTATTTGATACACCTCTGTCAACGTATGCAGATCTGCTTCAGACGCTGTTAAGTTTGAATCTGGTTGAAAAGAGAACGTTGGACCCACCCACAGGAGCGCTTCCTTACGGGTATGATACTAGTAAGTAGTGTGAATTTCATTCCGGGGCACCCGAACATGATATCGAGAGTTGTCATGCTTTTAAGCATAAAGTCCAAGATTTGATTGATAGTAAAGTCATTAACTTCAGTAATGATGGTCCCAACAATGTTCAGAAACCAATGCCGAATCATGGAGCGAATGCTGTTTTGACAGAGGAGGATTTAGATTTGGTTATGGACGTAAATGATCTGAAGACACCTTTGAGCTATGTTAAAAGCAGATTGTTGAAAGGAGGGGTCTTCCCCGGATGTGATGAGTACTGTTTGGATTGTTGGACCCGACCAGAGGGCTGTATTGATTTGAAGAGAGGTATTCAGGCCATGATTGATGAGGGAACTTTGCAGTTTGACCGCACTGATGTTGAGAAACCTGATGAGGTAAAATGTGAAAAGCAGAGTGAGGTCGCAACAATTACAATTCCACGAAAGACTATTACGATATCAGCGCCCGCTGTCGCTACTGGGAAAATCGGCGCCGGCTAAACAGAAGAGTTGCCACCGTGCGTTATTTATCCCAAAGGAGGGAAAGGAAACGCTCGAAGTAAACCTTACGCGAAGAGGGAAAGGAATGGTCATTGCAACCAAATCCTAGATTCGGGAGTCGATTACGCAAGGGGAAGGTATTAGCACCCCTCACGTTCGCCGTACTCGACGGGATCCACGATTGTTTTCTAGTACAGATTGTTATTCTATCTATTCTAAGGGTATGGGTTAAAAGAGAAAAGAAAATGACTCGGCAAAGTATCGCACTTTATGCCTACGTATTCCCCTCTGAAACGAGAAATCAGAGTCAATGTAGTTCGCCTACCTATGGATGAAGGTGGGGAAGGTTGCTCGCTAGGATACGACATCCTATGCCTACGTACTTTCATACAGCATGAAAGATCAGAGAAAACGTAGTTCGGGCTACGGAAGACACAAGATTGTCTGACTGTTTTTTATCTTTCTGAAAAGGTTTTCTCCTGATTACGGGTCCAAGCGGACGAAAATGACACTTTGATGTTTGTTTTCAGTATTTTACGCAAGAACTATTTTTTTATTGATATTTGAAAGATTATTGTGTTTTTTGATTGTTTCAAGATGAGAAGAGAAACGACACTGTAAAAACCTAGGGTTGAAAATGGGAAGCAAAACTACCCTAATGTTATCATGCATGGGTTAACACCTAATGTCCGTCATAATTCCCTCCTGCACAGAGGAAATCAGAGATCCTAGGGGATAAACGGAAAAGAAACAGCAGATATACAGTAAACAGTAAAATGCATGAGATGCAGTAATACAAGCGAGGCAAGGGAGTCCCGCTCAACCTCGAACCTGGGAAATCAATAGGCAAAGTGAAACAGCTTCACTTCAAACCTAAGGGGGCAAGCTGAACAAGCCAACAATCAATACAGAAAAAGAAATAAAACCCAACACCAGCTCTGACAGCAACACCAACTCCTACAGTAGGCAGCTCAAACAGCATCAGCTCTGACAGCTACAGTTGATTAACAGCAAACAATTGACATTAACAACTTCAAGCAAGATCCCCTCTTCACTCTTCAATGATCCCCAAGCTTTAGATAAGCTCCTGTCTCCACAAATCTCCAAGCTCTGGCAAGCACTGAACCCCAACAGATAAAATGCTTCAAACAACAGCAAAACCCTAATCTTCCACAGATACCCAGCTTTGACAGGCACAAGCTTCATCTTCTCCAATCTTCAATAAACTTCCTATCTTCAATGGGCTTATATCTTCAAGGCAAGCACTCACAAGAGGGAATCACTTAACAGATTAAGTTGAAATGCTAAACAGCTTATTGACAACTAAAGGAAGCCTATAAGTGTTTAACATTATAAGAGAAATGTTCCCTCCAAGTTCTACTTCTAAAATAAGCCACTTATCCCTCCAAAGGAGGGATGTGAATACCTTAGAAGGAATTTATGTCATAGGGAGGAATAGAAGCACAAGATGCTTTCTATGTTTGCAAGAAGAAATCATTCTAATCTAAAGCTCTCCCTATTTCTCCTATCTCCTAAGTCTTCGCAAACCGTCTCCAAGGAGAGGAATCCTCATGCATCAAGCTCTATCCCTTGTCTTCAATCATCATCCAAGGTCTTCATTAGCTCCAACAAGCCAAGCCCAAGCCCAACACCCAATTGAAATGACCCAAACCCCACAAACAAAACAACATCCCAAGTGGGAAACACACCAATATCAACCAAATTGCAAAAATCAACTAAAATAGTAATACTCATCAAGAAAATCCTAGATTAATTTCTAAGGGAACTTAACTATATACCCTATACCCCACATAAACCCCAAGGCCTAAATCAATTTTAAAACCCCAAAACTATGCCCTAAACTACACCTAAGCATTGTGAAACCCTAATTTTGATACCTCTCCTATCTACCTCTCAAATTAATCTAACTTTTAGTCACAAAAATATGAAAAAATTCCTAAGGGTACATGCTTCCATAATCTAATCAACCTCACAAGAATCAATCAAAAATCATGCACCAATCTCCCATACTAAATTCAGAAAAATTAAGTATCAAACAAATGCAAAATAAAATCAATAATATTGTAAAATATACCAAAAATATAAAATGCATGAAATTAATATTTTTATTTTTTTATTAAATTCTAGAAACCCTAAGGAAAACAAGGAAAAAATCCTCACCCTAAAATGATCTTTTTTCAATTTATTATGAATTTTTTATTAACCTATATGCAAACATGAAATAAAATGAAAATCAACTAAAAAAAGAGAAATAGGCATGGTGAATAGCAATTACATACAGTTCAAAATAAATGTTGGGCTCAGGAGGGGGTGCGCTTATCAAAACGCGCTGAGCCCAAACCCAAATCATAAAATACTTGGAAAAAACAGGGAAAAAAGGAAAAAACCTGTGGCGAATAGCAAATAATTCGCCTTGTTTCTCACTAGGCCTTCAACTTGGGGGTGTGATTAGTAAATCTGGTCTAGGCCCAAAACGAAAATTCACATTGAGAGGGGGGTGCCATGGGGAAAACGGGGAGACACTAGCAAAACAATGATGGGCCTAAGGCCCGAGTCCATTACCATCCAACCTCAGCAACAAAACCCTAATCCCTTAATCCCCTCTCTATTGTTCACTTCTTCCCTAGCGCCGTTCTCCTCCCAAACCTCTCTCTGATTCTCTCAGACCCTCCAATTGCCTCAACCTAAACCCGTTTCAAATCTCTCAGCTCACGAACCTCCCTAACCTAATCTTGTTCTCAAAATTCTACCGTTCAAACTCTTAACACCTGGTTCTTCAACTAAACAACAACAAATTAACGAGTTAAAGTTGTTCAAGGAAAAACCTGGAGAAGCGATGAAGAGGATGAGTTCTGGAAAC
This sequence comes from Lathyrus sativus, assembly GCA_963859935.3. Lineage (NCBI taxonomy): Eukaryota > Viridiplantae > Streptophyta > Magnoliopsida > Fabales > Fabaceae > Lathyrus > Lathyrus sativus. The sequence continues at coordinate 272,084,966 of OZ012735.1, forward strand.
TTGAGATGAAGCTTGGAGAAGCTTACGAAGAACTGGAAGGAGCAACTTCTGGAGATTCTTTGTTAAAGATGCGGAGATCTACGGCGGCGCTATCGTCCTCGTGACGAAGATCAGCGAAGATCTCAAAAGATGACGGAACTGATGGCTTTCTTGGTCGTTGAAGGTTTCTGGAAAAAATGCAGACGAACAACAATATTGATGAATGATGACGATGGAATATTCATACTGAAATGAGGATCTAGGCGAATTGTTGATGAATCTTGATAAAGAACTGAAGAACGTGGATGAATGCTGATGAAGATTCCGGCGAGGAGGAGTTTTCCGGCGAAGATTGATGGAGATCAATCGTTGAGGATGATGAAGTTTGGAAGGTGTTTGGATGAATTTCTGGGAATTTTGCAGTTTCCGGTGGTGGTTCAAGTTCCAACGACGGTTAGGCGGTTTCCGGCGGTGGTTGCATGGCCGGCGGTGGGGGTCAGTTAGTGGAAGCCAGGTGTCTCTAGGGTGGAGGAGAGAGGGACGCGTGTGAGAGGGAGAAGTCAGAGAGGGACACGTGGGAGAGAGAGGGAGAGAGGTGGAAGAGAGAGGGAGTGGGGTGAGGTGTCAAGCAGAAATGAGGTGGAAGGAAAGAGAAGAAACGCGTGGCGCTTCCTTTATATGACACATGGCAGCAATTGGACTTTTGACTGGGCCCACGAAAAACTGAACACCTGGCCCATTATGGCCTAAACTCAGACTTAATGGACTAATGAAGATGATTAATGGACTAATGGGTTGATTAAGACATGATTAATGCTAGGTTAAAACTAATTAAGCAGACTTAATAATAAAACGAAAATTAAGATGCTAATTAACTACTGAAACTGATTAATGAAACTAAAAAATGATTACGACTAATCCTAATTAGTAAACTACACCATTAATGATCTAATTAATCTACAAACCATTTAAATTCTATATAAAATCTATAAAATCAATTGAAAACTAATAAAACTATATTATTCTAAAAAAGAAACTAATCTATTAATATTTTACAAACTATATTAAAATCTATTTAAAACCTAGACAAATAATAAACCTATTAAAATTCTACATCAAAATTCTTTATCACTATTTATTAAAACTAAAATCTAACATTACTATACTCTTCTTTTAAAACCATATCAAAAAAACTATTTAAAAAAAATCTAAAAAGACTATTTAAAATCTATATAAAAAACTATTCTATTTAATAATAAAAGAACTAATATCTAATATGCTAAAAACTATTAAAACCATTTAAAAAAGAGAATATCTTTTTAAAAAATCTATTTAATTCTATAACAAAATATCTATATAAAAAAATCTATTAAATTCTATTAAAAATATTAAAAATCTAGAAAATAAAAGAGAAAATTCTAAAAAAAACCAGGAAGCCGATTAAACCTATTAGAGAACAATTACGCAACCATAACGAAATAGACGGTAAAAGTCGGACACCGAAATATCCTTAAAAATAACAGCACAATCTGGAAATACCGGGACGAGCACAAATTCTCAAAATACAGTTATTCGAACCGGCCTGAACTGCCTGAAACGCCAGGGGCTGTAATCCTGATAAAATCAATCTGACTGAGAAAATGCAATGCATGCAGTATGCGAATGCGAATGCAAAATGCGTCGAAACATAAACCAGATATGGGAACCGGTTGGTCAAATTTTGGGGTGCAACAGCTGCCCCTATTTAAACGGCTTGGACCCGACTGGGTGAAGAGCGAACGACCTTCAAACATTCGAGGTACGAGACAGTTGAATACCAAAGAAACCCTGAAATTTGCCAACCGTGGAGATAAACTGCAAAACTGCTTGATAAGCAACGTCCAATGAACTGAATCTGGTTGTTACGGCAACAACTGGTCAATTATCTGATACAATTTTGATTTCAACCTCAACCACCTGTGTGACGCCACAGGTGTTGGACTATCTTCGCAAAAACACCTTCGTACACCATTGGGCTGACCTCATCAACACCAGAAGAGAAATCAATTCGTTAACACGAGTAGAGACTCTGTCGTCACAGGAGTAACCATGTCCACATTTGGACTCAAATTTCGTCAAATCACGAATAAATGCAAATTTATCCACGTCCGGACTCACATTTCGTTAACCCGAAGGAAGACATCTGCTGGGGATAAATGATTCCTGAAGAGTAATCAATCTTGTCTACGTCAGGACTTCACATTACGGAAAACTCCCGGCGCTTTCGCTGGGGAAACATTGTTGTTTAATCACAGGGAACTCATCTGCCTATCCCTACAGGCACATCATCTGTCTAAATATAGGAAACCCCATCCATCTACTTCATACGGGAAAAGTCATCTGCCTGATTACAGGAACATTCATCCGCCTGCTTCATACGGGAAAAGTCATCTGCCTGATTACAGGAACATTCATTTGTCTGCTTTATACGGGAAAATTCATCTGAATACCGTGTCTCTGCCTACCTCTGCAGTAGCCAACTCCGTTGGTCCCAACCCACAAACGACTTTGAGGAGGACTCTACTGGGGATAGTAACACGAGGAAATCACGGCGACTTCCTTGGGGAAAAATACTTTTGTCAAATATCAGAGCACAATTCACGTGCTCTGTCTATCAAGGGAGAATCATCTATCTGGATACCGGAAAGTTCATCCGCCTGTTTCATACGGGAAAACCTAACACATCTGCCTGATTCATACAGGAAAGTTCATCCGCCTGTTTCTTGCGGGAAAACATAACACATCTGCCTGATACTTACAGGAAAGTTCTTCCGCCTGATTCTTACGGGAAAGCATAACACATCTGCCTGATACATACAGGAAAGTTCTTCCGCCTGATTCTTACGGGAAAGCATAACACATCTTCCTGATACATACAGGAAAGTTCTTCAGCCTGATTCTTACGGGAAAACATAACACATCTGCCTGGTTCATACAGGAAAGTTCATCCGCCTGATTCTTACGGGAAAACATAACACATCTGCCTGGTTCATACAGGAAAGTTCATCCGCCTGTTTCCTGCGGGAAAACATAACACATCTGCCTGATTCTTACAGGAAAGTTCTTCCGCCTGATTCTTACAGGAAAGCATAACACATCTTCCTAATACATACAGGAAAGTTCTTCCGCCTGATTCTTACGGGAAAACATAACACATCTGCCTGGTTCATACAGGAAAGTTCATCCGCCTGATTCTTACGGGAAAGCATAACACATCTTCCTGGTTCATACAAGAAAGTTCATCCGCCTGTTTCTTACGGGAAAACATAACACATCTGCCTGATACTTACAAGAAAGTTCATCCGCCTGATTCTCACAGGAAAATATAACATTGGATATAGCTTCCTAGTCTGTTCGCGGTAGTAGCTAACTCCACTGGGGATATTCTGAAAATAACTGCCCGACACCCGTTTCGACAACAAGTGACCTCTTCTGAAATTCTGATTCATGAAACCCTGAAATGATGCCTCAGCAGCAAACCTGAAGAAAAACACTCCTCTGGTCGGATAAGAGAAACTTCAACCAGTAACTCTGTGGGGAACAATAACAAGAACTGCATCATCACATGTCTCACGGCGAGACCTCGATCGCCTGGTAATAAATCTGCATCATAACTTCATACTCCTGCTGAGAAATACACCTGAAAAGCAAAAGGTTAACCAACCTGATTTATGTTTCAAAATGCGTATGTTTGGCAATGGCGTAATGCTCCATACGGCATGGAAATGCTACGCGTTTTTGGGGTAGATGCAAACATGATAATGCATGCAAATGCAAATGCAGGTTTCGGCTGTTGGGGAAGCTCTGACAAGCTTGCTTCAACGTGCCTGTTGAGGACAAATACCACCCTGTTGGGGATGAACAGATATCATAAAGTACTCTGGCAAAATAAATGTCGGAAATACAACCAACTCTGCCGGGGAGAGATATTACACATCGATTTCCACTGGAAGGAAAGAATAACACCTGCTGTGAAGGTTAACTCAGCTGGGGGAGAAACAACCCTTCTGGGATACAACTGTCCGGGAACAGTTTACAAACTCGGAGCTAACACTCCGCTGGGTATAATCATCCTGACGAAGGCATGACAACCTGCGGGGGAAATAAAACCATCCTCGGTGGGGCTAATCCTTCTGAACTTACCATCTTGGTTATGCGCCATGGAAATCCTCCTAGCTAGGGATTGAATGCACACATCTTCGACTCTCTAGGGAGTATAACCTCTGCATAGGACACTGATCTTGTCTTGAGGGGATATCCTGTGGACAACTTCCATGAGGATACTCTTCTGGGGAAAATAATCCCTCCTTCGGTGAGGGATAACATGGTCTCAACCTCTGGGGCTGAGGCGCGACCTGCATGGGGATTAGCGTCAAACAAAGTCAAGTCTTTCATCACGAGCCTCCGGCTGGGGCCACAACTTTCTGATCGTTCTCTTCAAAGGTGAGAACCCTGCAAAACACAAACGAGACAAAACACATCTATACAACCAAATCTATTCGGGTTAGCATCCGCGACATTACTTCAGTCAATTCGAAGTTTTATCAATCATTGGCAAGGGCCAGCAAAGTTATGCACATGCAAGTTCATCGGAACATTGGCGTTTTCCATATATAAAACAGGAAAGCACAAACACCAAATACTGAATACCGTGTTTTATTAATAACAGGCCTCTGAATAGGCAAAGTTTTGTACATCGGATGCAACTCCGGAAAAGAGGAAGTTACGCACACACACATACATATATGCACAAAAAGCATAAAAATACAAATTGAATTTGTACACATGTCGGCAACGTGGTGCAGACAAACATCACGAGCTGATCCTCCTATGACTCGCCTGACTCTGGCGCTTTTCCGATATTCGACTTTCGGAAGAGATTGTGTTGGATAAACGAACCCTCAGGTACTCCCAAACCACTAGGCAATGTAGTATCAGATCCGGACCGCAGTAATTTGCTTTTCCAATCCCTAACTTTTGCGTGAATCGCCCTTTGCGGGTTTTCAATTCACCGGGATACCCTTTTTTGCCGAAGTCGCCCAATGCAGGTTTTCGACTTCGCGGGTGTACATCTTTTCAATTTTATCCCTAACTTTTGCCCGAACCTTTTATTCATTTTTTGGTTCCCCAGGATGCCCCATTTTTGCCTGGACTCTCTTTTTACTGTCCAGCGGGTCGCTTTCAAGCAAAGTACTTTTTAACTGCGTCCGAATTCACAGGAGACGAAAAGTCTTCACCATCCATGATAGATAGTAGCAAGGCTCCTCCAGAGAAGACTTTTTTGACAATGTATGGCCCTTCGTAATTAGGGGTCCACTTGCCCCTGTGATCTGTTTGTGGTGGGAGAATCCTCTTCAGCACAAGGTCGCCCGTATGAAAGCTTCGAGGGTGTATCTTCTTATCGTATGCTTTCTTCATCCGGCTCTGATATAACCGACCGTATGCTAGAGAAGCTAGCCTCTTCTCATCCATTAAACTGAGCTGATTCAGTCTATCTTTAACCCATTCTGCCTCGTCAAGTTGGACATCTCGTAAAACCCTCAAGGAAGGAATCTCAACCTCCAACGGTAATACTGCCTCCATTTCGTATACCAACGAAAAAGGGGTTGCCCCGGTTGATGTGCGTACCGTCGTACGATAACTGTGCAAAGAGAAAGGTAGCATCTCGTGCCAGTCCTTATACGTCACAACCATCTTCTGAACAATCTTCTTTATGTTCTTATTGGCCGCTTCAACAGCGCCATTCATCTTGGGTCGGTAAGGAGAAGAGTTGTGATGTTCAATCTTAAAATTCTGGCACAGCTCTTTCATCATCTTGTTATTCAAATTTGAACCGTTGTCGGTGATAATCCGCTCAGGGATTCCATATCTGCAGATAATATCTCGTTTGATAAATCTGGCGACCACTTGCTTGGTGACATTGGCATATGATGCTGCTTCCACCCACTTGGTGAAGTAATCAATTGCCACCAAGATGAACCGGTGTCCGTTGGATGCCGTAGGCTCAATCTTACCAATCATATCAATTCCCCACATCGAGAACGGCCACGGTGATGACATCACATTCAGAGGACTTGGGGGTACATGGACCTTGTCCGCATAAATTTGGCATTTGTGACACCTCTTTGCAAACTTGAAACAGTCTGTTTCCATAGTTAGCCAGTAATAACCTGCCCGCAGCAGTTTTCTCGTCATAGCATGCCCACCAGCATGTGTACCAAACGTACCCTCATGTATCTCTTCCATCGCAACTTAGCTTCTTTCTCATCTACACAGCATAGCAACACCAAGTCATGGTTTCTTTTGTATAAGACACCGTCAGGATTCAAATAAAAATTACTGGCCAATCTCCTGAGAGTCTTCTGATCTCTACTGGATGCCCCAGCCGGATACTCCTTGTTCTTTAGGAAATTCTGGATGTCAAAGTACCAGGGTTTACCATCGGGAGCCTCGTCAATGGCAAATATGAATGCAGGCCTATCAAGCCGAGAGATAACAATCCGGGGAGCCTCGTTCCAGAAGTTAACTTTATACATTGAAGACAATGTAGCCAGGGCGTCAGCCATTTGATTTTCTGCTTGCGGCACGTGATGCAATTCCATCTTGTCAAAGAAAGGCAACAATCTCCTTGCATAATTCATATATGGTATCAAATTGGGCTGACGTGTCTCCTATTCTCCTTTAATCTGATTCACCACTAGAGCTGAGTCTCCGTATACGTCCAGATGCTTGATTCTCAAATCAATAGCTTCTTCCAACCCCATGATGCAAGCCTCGTATTCAGCCTCATTATTGGTAACGGGAAAAGTCAATCGGGCAGTAAAGGGGATGTGCGACCCCTGAGGAGTAGTGATAATTGCCCCTATTCCGCTACCATAAGAGTTTACAGCTCCGTCAAATATTAACTGCCACTTGGAACCCAACTCTGGTCTTTCGTCCGACAACGGTTCTTCACAATCCTTCATCTTTAGGTACATGATATCCTCATCAGGAAAATCAAACCTCATCAATTGGTAGTCCTCAACAGGCTGCTCCGCAAGGTACTCTGACAGAACGCTACCTTTAATAGCCTTTTGCGAGACATATTGAATATCGTATTCGATTAACACCATCTGCCATCGGGCAATTCTTCCGGAGAGTGCTTGCTTCTCAAACACGTATTTGATTGGATCCATCTTTGAAATTAGCAGGGTTGTATGATTCAGCATGTATTGCCTCAAACGTTTGGCGGCCCAGGCTAGCGCACAACATGTTTTCTCGAGCATTGAGTATCTGGACTCACAGTCGGTAAACTTCTTAGTCAAATAGTAGATCGCATGTTCCTTACGTCCTGTCTCGTCGTGTTGACCGAGAACACAACCCATACTTTCCTCAAGAACCATCAAATACATAATCAAAGGTCTCCCGGCCACTGGGGGTATCAAAACAGGAGGTTCCTGCAAGTATTCTTTTATCTTGTTGAACGCCTTTTGACAATTTTCATTCCAGGTCACAACCTGGTCCTTTTTCAGCAACTTGAATAACGGTTCGCACGTCGCAGTTAAGTGAGATATGAACCGGGCGATATAGTTCAACCTCCCTAAAAAACCACGCACTTCTTTTTCTGTTTTAGGCGTCGGCATTTCTTGTATTGCTTTTATTTTCGCAGGATCAACCTCTATTCCCTTTTCGCTCACGATAAACCCCAGCAGTTTACCCGATCTCACCCCGAAGGTGCACTTGTTAGGGTTCAGTCTCAACCTGAACTTCCTAAGCCTCTTGAACAGTTTCAGCAGATTAACCAAATGCCCCTCTTCCGTCTGGGATTTGGCAATCATATCATCAACATAAACCTCGATCTCTTTATGCATCATGTCATGAAAGAGAGTCGTCATAGCGCGTTGATATGTTGCCCCAGCATTCTTCAATCCGAAGGGCATCACTTTGTAGCAAAATGTTCCCTAAGGAGTAATGAAGGTAGTCTTCTCCATGTCTTTTGGCGCCATTTTAATCTGATTATAGCCCGAGAAGCCATCCATGAAGGAGAATACAGAGAATTGAGCAGTGTTATCAACCAGCACATTGATGTGAGGAAGTGGAAAGTCATCTTTCGGGCTCGCCCTATTCAAATCACGGTAGTCTACACACATTCGCACTTTACCGTCTTTCTTCGGCACTGGCATAATATTAGCGACCCATGAGGGATATTTTGTAACAGCTAGGAAACCAGCATCCCACTGTTTTTGAACTTCCTCATTGATCTTCACAGCCATGTCCGGTCTGGTTCTTCGGAGTTTCTGCTTAATAGGCAGACATTCCTCTCGCAGCGGCAGACGGTGAACAACCATATCCGTATCCAACCCAGGCATATCCTCGTACGACCAAGCAAATATATCACTGTACTCTTTGAGCATCTCAACCAACCTTTGCTTGATGTCTCTCTGTAGCGCAGCCCCTATACGGATGTTTCTCACAACCTCTTCCGACCCCAAATTGATAATCTCAATGACTTCCTCATGAGGCAGAATGATTCTTTCTTCTTGTTTCAATAACCATGTCAACTCTTCTGGTACGTCGCCATCTTCAACAATCTCTTCCTCGGCCTGAAATACCGGGTGCTCGAAGTCGAAGTGAGTCATAGGCGGTTCATAGATGTCATCTGAAATAGTTATCCTGCAAAGGAAATGGTTAAATGCTTCAAAACGCATACAAAGCGAGTAACCATTTTGCCATTTTATTGTAAAAGATAAAAACAGAAAATCAGGGATCACAATATTTGTATATAAAAAACTCCTTTATTTCATGATTAAAAAGTGTAATGTACATAACCAAATGGCCCTAAGCAAAATCACTATGCCCCGGGTAAGACACAGGATTATTCAACAATTAAGAAAACAAATCATTACTGTTTAGTTGTCACAGGAACAGTTTCCCGGATAGACCAATTGCAGAGACTTTGTCCTGACACGCTTGGCTTGATCCACACGTCCATATCACAGTCTCTATCCCCGTCCTCAGCATCGGAAACAGCATTGATAGTCTCGAAGCTCACCCCATTTGGTGTAATGGTTATCGGCCCTCTGAACTTGGGCGCTCCTGAAGAGGATGTTGACAACGAAGGATGATATCCAAGCCCGAACCTGTCCTTCTTCACGGGAATTTCCAACACCTGCCCCCAGCCCTTGGTTTTTCCTGCCTGCACTAGAGCTTGAGCCTCTTTGTAGGATGACACTACCACATCTTATATTGTACTAGGCACTGGAACTTTGTCTTTAACTCGCAACCCCTCGAAGGCTTGACACGGTGTCTCGTGTATTTCGCCGTCGACCTCCACATATTTGAACGAAGATAAATGGCTAACCAGAATGTCTTCCTCTCCACAAACTGTGACGACACTATCCCCCACCATATACTTCAGCTTTTGGTGTAATATGGATGTGACTGCTCCGGCATCATGAATCCATGGGCGCCCCAGAAGGCAACTATACGCTGGCTGGATGTCCATTATATAGAATTCAGTTTCAAATATTTCAGGCCCCACCTGCAACGGTAATGTTATCGATCCGAAAACTGACCTCCTCGTTCCATCGAGTGCTCTCACCACTAAATCGCTGGGCGTGCAGATAATACCCCTGATATCTAAATTCATCATGGCTTTCTTCGGTAGCACATTCAGGGAAGATCCAGTGTCTACTAAAACATGGGACATGACCGTGCCCCGGCATTCTACTGACACATGCAATGCCATATTGTGCTCTCTCCCTCTCGGAGTCAAATCAAAGTCTGTGAAGCCCAGACTGTTCCCCGCATTGACATGCGCCATCACCCCTTCTAACTGATTAACAGAAACTTCTTGAGGGACGAATGACATGTCTAAAATCTTCAGCAAAGCGTTCCGATGGGCCTCGGAACATAACAACAAGGATAGGATGGAAATTTTTGACGGCGTTTGCTGGAGGTGCTCAACGATTTTGTAATCACTTTTACGAATGAGCCTCATAAACTCCTCCACATCCTTAAGTGATGTTTCCTTTTCATTCGACTGAGAAGGACCACCCTCAGTTACCTTGGCTTTACCCTTGGCTAATCTTTCCGCCTCTACCTCGGGTGACGTGAAGATTCTTCCGCTTCGGGTCATACCCCCTGTTCCAACAACATTATCTACAACCTCAGCTGGTTGTCTATTGACTTCAATTTTCTCACCGTCGCAATATACTTCCAACTCGTAAGTCCATGGCACTGCTCTAGTACTCGCAAAAGGAACTGGTCCTGCTTTAGTAATTGTGATCATCGGCCGCCTGGCGGGTGCCGTTATCGTTATTGTTTTTCTCAGAATCGTCACCGTTGCAACATCGTTCTGCTCATCGCACAATGCTTCTTCAGGCTTTTCAGCCGCGGTTCTATCAAATTGCAAGGTACCTTCATCCATCATAGCCTGAATACCCTGCTTCAACTCATTACAACCCTCTGGCTAGGTCCAACAATCCAAGCAAAATTCATCACAACCCGGGAATACACCCTCTTTTAACAACGTGCTTTTAATCTCACCCAACGGTGTCTTCAGCTCGTTGACATCCCTCACTAGATTCAGATTCCCTTCTATCAAGATGGCGTTTGCCCCATGATTAGGCATAGGCTGTTGTACGATATTTGGATCCACCTGTCCAAAGTTAATAGCTTTGCTATCCAATAAATCCTGAACTTTGTGTTTAAATGCCTGACAAGCTTCTATATCATGCTCGGGTGCCCCGGAATGAAATTCGCAATGCTTGTTGGCATCATATCCGTAAGGGAGTACTGCCACTGTAGGCGGTGCCAAAGTCCTTTTTTTAGCCAAGTTCAACCCTAGCAGGGTCTGGAAGAGTTCCGCATACGTGGAAGGAGGTGCGTCGAACACTCTTTTCGCTCTCGCGTTCTGTACCCTTCTCTGGCCAGGATTCTGTCCTTGTTGTTGTTGTGGTTGTTGTTGTTGTGGCTGCCTCTATTGAGGAAGCGGGATGGTGACACTAGCTATCTGTTGCGACTGAACATACTGATGTCTTCCTCTGCCCCTGCCCCTGCCACCAAACACGGCACTAGTATCCCCTTGTTGTCTACCACCAAATGCTTTTCTGGTACCTCCTGTTGAAGTAGACTCACCTGCTTGGAACCTTCCAACTTTAATCCCGTTCTCGATCATCTCCCCCATAAGAATCAAATCTGAGAAACTGCTCAATGACACACTAAACAATTTTTCATAGAACACCCCTGTAAATGTCCCAATGAACATATCATTCATCTCCCTTTCAATTAAAGGAGGATGCACCCTCGCTGCCATATCGCGCCACCTTTGCGCATACTCTTTAAAAATTTCACCGTTCTTCTGTGACAAACCATGCAATTGGACCCGGTTTGGCGCCAGATCGCTGTTGTATTTGTAATGTGTCACGAAAGCATCAGCCAACTGCTTCCAGGTTTTAATCTGCGTGGGCTCCAGCCCCATATACCATTCAAGCGAAGGCCCTGACAAGCTATCCTGAAAGAAATGCATGAGCATCCTTTCATCATCTAAATATGCGGACATCCTTCTGTAGTAAGAGCGAACATGGACCTTAGGGCAGGTGTCCCCTTTGTACTTATCAAAAGTGGGAGCCTTGAATTTCAACGGCACCCTCAGCCCTGGTACCAAGCCCATTGTAGTCATATCTAAACCGGTGGAGTTCTGATTCACTACCCCCTTCATTTGTTCTTCAAGCATTCTGATCCTCTGCACAGGATCAACAGGTCCTTCGAATCCCACACCTCTTCCAGAAAAGGCATCCTCCTGGCAGTCTTTGCCCCAATTCACATTTTCATTTCCATATCCGTCGTAACTAGTGTTGCGACCAAACCCTTGCTGATTGATCATGGGACCTCGTCCCCCGTTACCGAAACCCTGGTTGACTCTAACAGGTCCAAACCCAGTGTTGACAGGAATCATCCCAGCACCATTCATATTACCAAATCCACCATACCCCTGGTTAGCGTTACCAAAACCATCGTAACCGAAACCCTGAGTGTTGAAGTCGAACTTCCAATCCTGATTGACGTAATCAAATCCTTGATCATTGTAGCCGAAGCCATTGTTGCCAAAGCCATTACCGCCATTGTTGTTACCACCGCCTTGGTTGGCGTCCCCAAATCCAACATTGTTAATAACAGTCTCATTTCCATTCCCTGTGTTTCCATTGCCAGTGCCATCTTTTACAACCACCACAGGCGGGGTCACTACAGGTGGAACCACAGGCGTAGGGGGCCCATCCTCCGGAATAGTCTCAACGTGCGCAGAATTGTGGTCATTGTTGCCATTCCCATTAGCCCACGTCAGCAGCGGCTGTACCAAAGTCTGGAGGCTCTCTTGGCCCTTAGCGATGTTCTCCATTGCTTGCATGAACATATTCAGCTTCTCGCAGATTTCATGCATCTCCACTTGGACTTGATCCATGATTCTTTTGCAGTTGTTTCGGGTTGAGTAGCGGTGGACTCTTTGTTCGTCAATCCTGGACAACCTGGAGATGCAGGAAATGAGATACAAGTTCAACAAGTAACTGGCAATGCAAAATGGATATGCATATGCAATATGTGTCTGTGCGTTTAGGGAGATCAACCCTTGATTCTAGTGTCAAAGTGCCAGTGCAGTGACAGTGATAGAAATAAGAAGCTCGAAACCCCATCATAGAAAAATATCTCATATATTGCAGAAAAGCCCATCAAGTCAGGAATACAATATTACTGAGCGTACAATAGGAAGGCATGACCTCAACCAACAATCCTGGTGATGGCCAACACAATGCAAATAAAGCATACACATCAATACATGAGATAGTCAAGTGCGACCATATGCCTAGTACTCCTATAATAATCTCTTAGTCTTGGGATGATTCAGCTGGGAAAGAAACCCTTCGACGAGTGAGTCTCTTTGCCTGATAACACGTTGGAGATCACCAATGGATTCCTCCCAAACACCTTCCCCAAAGCAATCTTCTAGCTTCCGTTTCTGGGATGCAGACTCTTCCTTGCGCTTGATAACTTTGTTCAAGGAATTCTGGACATCATACCTCCGTGTAACCTCTTCTTCTAACCTCTTCTGGCTAGCTTTCAACTGGCCTTCCAGCTCAGAGATCTGCATCTTCAGTTTGTCTTCTCTTTCCTTATTGTCGGTCAGTGTGGCGTTCCAGGTTTTGTTGAATGCAGAGATCTCCCGGTAGGCTATATCAAGCATTTTCTTCTTAGACTCCAGCATATCATGAGAGCTTTTGAAATCTATCCCCAGACGTTCACGCTTCTTTCGTTGATCAGTCAATTCTGTGCCTAGTTGATTCACCAGCTTCGTTTGCTGCTCGAAGGAATATACGACCTCATTCCTTTCGCTCCTGAGTTGCATTAGCTCTTCCTCTAGCTTCTCGTTGGCTTTCATCAGCTCTTCTTTCTCCTTCACAACCTGTTCATACCTCTCAATAGGCACAGTAGTTGGTTCCTCAACCACGAGGGGAGTAGGAGGTAATACTGCAGGAAACGACATCCGCACCTGCTTTGCTCGATCTTGGATCCAAACTCTGTACGGGGGATAGGCTTGACAATCATTTTTACCCAACAATGGCTTACCCCTTCTGTTGATGTTTCTCCAAGCATGCTGAAGATTGGATAGTAGTTCTCCCTTCAAATCACCTGTGAAGTACAGAGATTCCTGCACTTCCTCCTCTTTTGGCAGGCTTTTCAAAGCATACCCGAATTGCCTGATCAATAATGAAGGATTGTAGTTAATACACCCTTTTCTCCCAATTAAAGGAACGTTAGGATATCCGGCGCAGCTATAGATGATCACAGATCCCAGGAAATCTTTATTAAACCAGACAACTTCTTCTAAAGAAAGTCCCATCAGGTGCTCATACCAATCCACCGTATCTGCAGACTCAGTGAAGATACCCCTCTTGGGCAGATGACTCTCAAAACACATATACAGTAAAGGCCCACAACAAGAGACATTCTTGCCCCTCCTGCTCTCGTTCTTATAATGCAGTGAGTGATAGAAATCTCCAACCAAAGTAGGCACAGGATTGCCTGAAGCAAATATATAGAATGCATCCAGATCAACAAAGTCAGGCAGGTTCGGGAACAGTACAATGCCATAGATACACAGAGCAAGAACAGCATTAAACACAGTCCAACATCCACTCTTGACATACTCTTGTGCTTTCCCAACCAAGAACTTGAGAGAAAAACCAGACACTCTGTTCCACGAGGTTAACAGCAACTCTGAGGAATCTAAATGCAAGGCAGCAACCAAATCCTCCAGTTTAGGCTCAGCATCCATGTGAATGAAAGGTACCCGGTTATGAATAGTCAACTCTAAGATCTCAGCATATTCCTTCATGGTCGGAGCCAAAATGAAGTCAGGGAAAGTAAAACACCTCAGCGGGGGATCATAGAACTGCATAAGCGCGTACAATCCGTTACGCTCATACATGGATGGTTTATAAACCAATCTAAGTAACTTCCCATAGCTTTTCCTGAAGCTTCTCCTCACATCCTCATTAGCTAAAGATATCAAACCAAGCAAAGAAGAAACATCTGGAGTAGGCAACTTGTACGCAACAGTCTTTTTCAGGGTATCCATAATATCGGCAGACAGAAATTCGGGCAACTAGAATCAGAAGTATGAAAATGCACCTGCAGCACAGACACACGTTAATGATATGCAGAATGAGTATGCAACAATGCAGTATGCAACAAGGATCAAGTGCACATGGCTGAGAAGCCCAATCCACCATGCTAGTCTCAAATAGACCCACAAACTGCTCAAAACCTGGTCTCAAAAGATCAACCGCAATGCTCCAACCTGGTCTCAACAGACCCAATAACAGTGTCCTCAAACACCACTGAACCTCAATCAAGAAAACTGGTAATCTGGAAGTCAAGTTACCTGCATGCCCCAACCCCTCTCACAGGAAGGTGTCCTAATAACTGACACAAGGTACGGCATCCTATGCGGTCGTCGGCGTCACAGACTTTCAAGACTAATGATACGATACCCAGAAGGTGTGGCATCATCATATCCTGAAGAGGCCTCACTTAGCCAACTTCCAAATGATCGGTCCCCGGAGTCGACAATCCAACTAACTAACAACCCCCTTAACCCAAAGGGTTGAAAAAGAAGTCAACCAGAAGAACCTCGTCCGAGCGTGGATTTTGCGGGACACTGGTACATGCAAAGCATGCACGCGCCCATTACTTTCCACAACTAATTCTAGGTGCACTCAAGCCCAGGTCCGGCTTATCTCTCAATAGATCACCCCATCCTCACAACAGCAATAACAATATAAAGCTGACAATAAAATGCGGAAAACTAAAGACAGAAATGTAAATCCATACAAAACCCACGACGGGAAAACAAGCGCTAGGATTGACTCGCGTAGGGAACCGTTGGAGTCCCCAGCAGAGTCGCCAGCTGTCGCTACTGCGAAAATCGGCGCCGGCTAAACAGAAGAGTCGCCACCGTGCGTTATTTATCCCAAAGGAGGGAAAGGAAACGCTCGAAGTAAACCTTACGCGAAGAGGGAAAGGAATGGTCATCGCAACCAAATCCTGGATTCGGGAGTCGATTACGCAAGGGGAAGGTATTAGCACCCCTCACGTCCGCCGTACTCGACGAGATCCATGCTTGTTTTCTAGTACGGATTGTTATTCTATCTCTTCTAAGGGTATGGGTTAAAAGAGAAAAGAAAATGACTCGGCAAAGTATCGCAATTTATGCCTACGTATTCCCGTCTGAAACGAGAAATCAGAGTCAACGTAGTTCGCCTACCTACGGATGAAGGTGGGGAAGGTTGCTCGCTAGGATACGACATCTTATGCCTACGTACTTTCATACAGCATGAAAGATCAAAGCAAACATAGTTCGGGCTACGGAAGACACAAGCTTGTCTGACTGTTTTTTATCTTTCTGAAAAGGTTTTCTCCTGATTACGGGTCCAAGCGGACGAAAATGACACTTTGATGTTTGTTTTCAGTCTTTTACGCAAGAACTGTTTTTTTATTGATATTTGAAAGATTATTGTGTTTTTTGATTGTTTCAAGATGAGAAGAGAAACGATACTCTAAAAACCTAGGGTTGAAAATGGGAAGCAAAACTACCCTAATGTTATCATGCATGGGTTAACACCTAATGTCCGTCATAATTCTCTCCTGCACCGAGGAAATCAGAGATCCTAGGGGATAAACGGAAAAGAAACAATAGATATACAGTAAACAGTAAAATGCATGAGATGCAGCAATACAAGCGAGGCAAGGGAGTCCCGCTCAACCTCGAACCTGGGAAAACAATAGGCAAAGTGAAACAGCTTCACTTCAAACCTAAGGGGGAAAGCTGAACAAGCCAACAATCAATACAGAAAAAGAAATAAAACCCAACACCAGCTCTGACAGCAACACCAACTCCTACAGTAGGCAGCTCAAACAGCATCAGCTCTGACAGCTACAGTTGATTAACAGCAAACAATTGACAGTAATAACTTCAAGCAAGATCCCATCTTCACTCTTCAATGATCCCCAAGCTTTAGATAAGCTCCTGTCTCCACAAATCTCCAAGCTCTGGCAAGCACTGAACCCCAACAGATAAACAGCTTCAAACAGCAGCAAAACCCTAATCTTCCACAGATACTCAGCTTTGACAAGCACAAGCTTCATCTTCTCTAATCTTCAATAAACTTCCTATCTTCAATGGGCTTATATCTTCAAGGCAAGCACTCACAGGAGGGAATCACTTAACAGATTAAGTTGAAATGCTAAACAGCTTATTGACAACCAAAGGAAGCCTATAAGTGTTTAACATTATAAGAGAAATGTTCCCTCCAAGTTCTACTTCTAAAATAAGCAACTTATCCCTCTAAAGGAGGGATGTGAATACCTTAGAAGGACTTTATGTCATAGGGAGGAATAGAAGCACAAGATGCTTTCTATGTTTGCAAGAAGAAATCATTCTAATCTAAAGCTCTCCCTATTTCTCCTATCTCCTAAGTCTTCGCAAACCGTCTCCAAGGAGAGGAATCCTCATACATCAAGCTCTATCCCTTGTCTTCAATCATCATCCAAGGTATTCATTAGATCCAACAAGCCAAGCCCAAGCCCAACACCCAATTGAAATGACCCAAACCCCACAAACAAAACAACATCCCAAGTGGGAAACACACCAATATCAACCAAATTGCAAAAATCAACTAAAATAGTAATACTCATCAAAAAAATCCTAGATTAATTTCTAAGGGAACTTAACTATATACCCTATACCCCACATAAACCCCAAGGCCTAAATCAATTTTAAAACCCCAAAAATATGCCCTAAACTACACCTAAGTGTTGTGAAACCCTAATTCTCATACCTCTCCTATCTACCTCTCAAATTAATCTAAATTTTAGTCAAAAAAATATGAAAAAATTCCTAAGGGTCCATGCTTCCCTAATCTAATCAACCTCACAAGAATCAATCAAAAATCATGCACCAATCTCCCATACTAAATTCAGAAAAATTAGGTATCAAAGAAATGCAAAATAAAAGCAATAATGTTGTAAAATATACCAAAAATATAAAATGCATGAAATTAACATTTTTATTGTTTTATTAAATTCTATAAACCCTAAGGAAAACAAGGAAAAAATCCTTACCCTAAAATGATCTTTTTTCAATTTATTATGAATTTTTTATTAACCTATATGCAAACATGAAATAAAATGAAAATCAACTAAAAAAAAGAGAAATAGGCGTCGTGAATAGCAATTACATACAGTTCAAAATAAATGTTGGGCTCAGGAGGGGGTGCGCTTATCAAAACGTGTTGAGCCCAAACCCAAATCAGAAAATACTTGGAAAAAATAGGGAAAAAAGGAAAAAACCTATGGCGAATAGCAAATAATTCGCCTTGTTTCTCACTGGGCCTTCAACTTGGGGGTGTGATTAGTAAATTTGGTCTAGGCCCAAAACGAAAATTCACATTGAGAGGGGGGTGCCATGGGGAAAATGAGGAGACACTAGAAAAACAATGATGGGCCTAAGGCCCGAGTCCATTACCATCCAACCTCAGCAACAAAACCCTAATCCCTTAATCCCCTCTCTACTGTTCACTTCTTCCCTAGCGCTGTTCTCCTCCCAAACCTGTCTCTGATTCTCTCAGATCCTCCAATCGCCTCAACCTAAACTTGTTTCAAATCTCTTAGCTCACGAACCTCCCTAACCTAATCTTGTTCTCAAAATTCTACTGTTCAAACTCTTAACACCTGGTTCTTCAACTAAACAACAACAAATTAATGAGTTAAAGTTGTTCAAGGCAAAACCTGGAGAAGCGATGAAGAGGATGAGTTCTGGAAACTTGAGATGAAGCTTGGCGAGGCTTACGAAGAACTGGAAGGAGCAACTTCTGGAGATTCTTTGTTGAAGATGCGGAGATCTACGGTGGCGCTATCGTCCTCGTGACGAAGATCAGCGAAGATCTCAAAAGATGACGGAACTGATGGTGTTCTTGGTCGTTGAAGGTTTCTGGAAAAAAAGCAGACGAACAACAATATTGATGAACGATGACGATGGAAGATTGATACTGAAATGAGGATCTATGCGAATCGTTGATGGATCTTGATGAAGAACTGAAGAACGTGGATGAATTTTGATGAAGATTCCAGCGATGAGGAGTTTTCCGGCGAAGATTGATGGAGATCAATCATTGAGGATGATGAAGTTTGGAAGGCGTTTGGATGAATTTCTGGGAATTTTGCAGTTTTCGGTGGTGGTTCAAGTTCCGGCGACGGTTAGGCGGTTTCCGGCGGTGGTTGCATGGCCGGCGGTGGGGGTCAGTTAGTGGAAGCCAGGTGTCTCTAGGGTGGAGGAGAGAGGGACGCGTGTGAGAGGGAGAAGTCAGAGAGGGACACGTGGGAGAGAGGGGCAGAGAGAGGGAGTGGAGTGAGGTGTCAAGCAGAAATGAGGTGGAAGGAAAGAGGAGAAATGTGTGGTGCTTCCTTTATATGACACATGGCAGCAATTGGACTTTTGACTGGACCCATGAAAAACTGAACACCTGGCCCATTATGGCCTAAACTCAGACTTAATGGACTAATGAAGATGATTAATGGACTAATGGGTTGATTAAGACATGATTAATGCTGGGTTAAAACTAATTAAGCAGACTTAATAATAAAACGAAAATTAAGATGCTAATTAACTACTGAAACTGATTAATGAAACTAAAAAATGATTACGACTAATCCTAATTAGTAAACTACACCATTAATGATCTAATTAATCTACAAACCATTTAAATTCTATATAAAATCTATAAAATCAATTGAAAACTAATAAAACTATATTATTCTAAAAAAGAAACTAATCTATTAATATTCTACAAACTATATTAAAATCTATTTAAAACCTAGACAAATAATAAACCTATTAAAATTCTACATCAAAATTCTTTATCACTATTTATTAAAACTAAAATCTAACATTACTATACTCTTTTTTTAAAACCATATCAAAAAAACTATTTTAAAAAAATCTAAAAAGACTATTTAAAATCTATATAAAAAAACTATTCTATTTAATAATAAAAGAACTAATATCTAATATGCTAAAAATCTATTAAAACCATTTAAAAAAGAGAATATCTATTTAAAAAATCTAGAAAAATCTATTTAATTCTATAAGAAAGTATCTATATAAAAAAATCTATTAAATTCTATTAAAAATATTAAAAATCTAGAAAATAATAGAGAAAATTCTAAAAAAAACCAGGAAGCCGATTAAACATATTAGAGAACAATTACGCAACCATAACGAAATAGACGGTAAAAGCCGGACACCGAAATGTCCTTAAAAACAACAGCGCAATCTAGAAATACCGGGACAAGCACAAATTCTCAAAATACACTTATTCGAACCGGCCTGAACTGCCTGAAACGCCAGGGGCTGTAATCCTGATAAAATCAATCTGACTGAGAAAATGCGATGCATGCAGTATGCGAATGCGAATGCAAAATGCGTCGAAACATAAACCAGATATGGGAACCGGTTGGTCAAATTTTGGGATGCAACACCCGCCAAGCGGCCAACTATCACGATAACGAAAGCAGGACCCGTTCCTTATGAGAGTACGAAAGCCATTCCATGGATATACGGGTTGGAAGCTTTTTGCAATGGGGAGAAGATTAGTGTGGATAGCCAACCGGCAGGGACAGTAGGCAATCTTGTTGGAGCGGGAGGTATGACCCGAAGTGGTAGAATCTTCACTTCACCTGAAATCGAGGCTGAAAGAATTTCTAGAGGCAAAGCCAAAGTGAATGAAGAAGAACCTTCCCAGTCGAAAGAGAAGGAAACATCGGTCAAGGATGTAGAAGAGTTTATGAGGTTGATTCGCAAAAGTGACTATAAGATTGTGGAGCACTTGCAGCAGACGCCCTCCAAAATTCCAATACTATCTTTGTTGCTTTGTTCCGAGGCCCATCGGAATGCCTTATTAAAAATCTTGGACACGTCTTTTGTACCTCAGGAAGTAACTGTTAATCAGCTTGAGGGGGTACTGGCGCATGTGAATGCTGGCCACAGCTTAGGATTTACTGACTTTGATTTGACGCCTAGAGGTCGGGACCATAATATGGCTTTGCACATTTCAGTGGAATGTCGGGGCACTGTTATGTCGCACGTTCTTGTAGACACCGGATCGTCTTTGAATGTGTTGCCGAAGAAGGCTATGATGAAGCTAGATGTCTGAGGAATCATATGCATGCCAAGTGATTTGGTCGTGAGGGCTTTTGATGGGACCAGAAGGTCGGTGTTTGGATCCATCACGTTGCCGCTCCAGGTCGGGCCGGAAGTGTTTGACACTGTGTTCTATATCATGGATATACATCCTGCTTACAGCTATTTACTTGGGCGACCATGGATGCATTCTGCAGGGGCTGTGACGTCCACGCTGCATCAGAAACTTAAATATATGGTCGGGGACAGTGTTGTTACTATTTGCGGAGAGGAGGACATTCTGGTTAGTCATCTCTCGTCATTCAAGTACGTCGAAGTGGATGGGGAGATCCATGAGACGCCATGCCAAGCCTTCAAGGGGTTGCAGATCAAAGACAAGTCTCATGTTCCTGTCAAAGGGCCAGAGGTGGCCATGTCTTCGTACAAAGACGCTCAGGAAGTGGTTCAGGCTGGAGCAACTAAAGGATGGGGCTAAGTCTTGGAAATTCCGGTCAAGATGGACAAGTTTGGGTTGGGGTATCGCCCGACATCGTCACCTTCCGCATCAGGCGTGCCAAAGTTTTAAGGACCTGTGGTGATCACTCCAGGTGGGGTCTGTTATGAAACGATCAATGCTGTTTCTGATGCTGAAGACGGAGATAGTGACTGCGATATGGACTCGTGGATCAAGCTCGGCGTGCCAGGACAGAATTTGTGCAACTGGTCTATCCAGGAACTTGTTCCAGTGACTACAAAACAGTAATGATCTGTTTTCTCAATTATTGGTATAATCCTGTGTCCTACCCGGGGCATAGTGATTTTGTTTTTAGGGCTACCTGCTTATGTGTGTACTTTGTTTAATCATTAATAAATGCGTTTTTCTCATACAAATTTTGTGATCCTTATTTTTCCTGTTTTTGTTTAACAATAAAATGGCAACGTGGTTATGTGCTTTGCTTACATTATTTGAAACATTTAACCATTCTCATTGCAGGATTCATATTTCAGACGACACCGATCACGAACTTCCTATGACTCGTTTCGACTTCAAGCACCCGATATTTCAAGCAGAAGAAGAGATTGTTGAGGATAGTGACTTATCAGAAGAGATGACTCGACTTTTGAAACAAAAAGAGAGAATCATTCGGCCTTATCAGGAGGAAATTGAAATTATCAACGTGGGGTCCGAAGAGGTTGTCAGGAATATCCGGATAGGGGCTGCACTGCAAAGTGATATCAAGCAAAGGCTTATCGAGATGCTGCGAGAGTACAGTGATATCTTTGCTTGGTCTTACGAAGACGTGCCTGGGTTGGATACTGATATGGTGGTTCACCGTCTGCCATTGCGCGAAAAATGTCTGCCGGTTAAACAAAAACTCAGAAGAACTCGACCAGATATGGGTGTGAAAATTAAGGAGGAAGTTCAGAAACAGTGGGATGCCGGTTTCCTGGCTGTTACAACTTATCCCTCATGGGTCGCTAATATAGTACCCATACCAAAGAAGGATGGTAAGGTGCGGATGTGCGTGGACTATCGAGATTTGAATAAGGCGAGCCCAAAAGACGACTTTCCACTTCCTCATATTGATGTGCTGGTCGACAACACCGCTCAATTCTCCGTGTTTTCCTTCATGGACGGCTTTTCAGGCTATAATCAGATAAATATGGCGCCAGATGATATGGAGAAAACAACTTTTATTACCCCGTGGGAAACGTTATGCTATAAAGTGATGCCCTTTGGTTTGAAGAACGTCGGGGCAACATATCAGCGAGCTATGACGACACTCTTTCATGACATGATGCAGAAAGAGATTGAAGTCTACGTTGATGATATGATTGCCAAATCCCAAATAGAGGAAGAGCATCTGGTCAATCTTCTGAAATTGTTCAAGAGGCTTAGGAAATTCAGGCTGAGACTGAATCCTAACAAGTGCACCTTCTGGGTGAGATCTGGTAAGCTATTGGGGTTTATTGTGAGCGAAAAAGGAATTGAGGTTGATCCTGCTAAGATAAAAGCAATACAAGAAATGCCAATGCCGAAAACAGAAAAAGAGGTTTGTGGCTTTTTAGGGAGGTTGAACTACATTGGTCGGTTCATATCTCATCTAACGGCCACATGCGAGCCATTATTCAAGTTGTTGAAAAAAGATCAGGTTGTGACCTGGAATGAAGATTGTCAAAGGGCATTTGAAAAAATAAAAGATTATTTGCAGGAACCTCCAATATTGATACC
This sequence comes from Lathyrus sativus, assembly GCA_963859935.3. Taxonomy (NCBI): domain Eukaryota; kingdom Viridiplantae; phylum Streptophyta; class Magnoliopsida; order Fabales; family Fabaceae; genus Lathyrus; species Lathyrus sativus. Next base: position 272,107,930 of record OZ012735.1, read on the forward strand.
CCCAGTAGCCGGGAGACCATTGATTATGTATTTGACGGTTCTTGAGAAAAGTATGGGTTGTGTTCTCGGTCAGCATGACGAGACTGGACATAAAGAGCATGCGATTTACTACTTGAGTAAAAAGTTCACAGATTGTGAGTCCCGTTACTCAATGCTCGAAATAATGTGTTGTGCGCTAGCCTGGGCTGCCAAACGTTTGAGGCAATACATGATAAACCATACAACCATGCTAATTTCAAAGATGGATCCGATCAAATATGTATTTGAAAAGCAAGCACTTTCCGGATGGATTGCCCGATGGCAGATGGTATTGACAGAATATGATATCCAGTATGTTTCTCAAAAGGCTATTAAAGGTAGTGTTCTATCAGAATACCTAGCTGAGCAGCCAATTGATGATTACCAGTCGATGAGTTTTGATTTTCATGACGAGGATATCATGTACTTAAAAATGAAAGACTGCGAGGAGCCGTTGCCGGATGAAGGTCCAGAGTTGGGTTCCAAATGGCAATTGATATTTGACGGTGCCGTTAATTCATATGGAAGTGGAATAGATGCAATTGTTACTACTCCCCATGGGTTGCACATCCCATTCACTGCTAGATTTACCTTTCCAGTTACCAACAATGAGGCCGAATATGAAGCGTGTATTATGGGGCTCGAAGAAGCTATCGATCTGAGAATTAAAAATCTTAATGTGTACAGAGACTCTGCTCTAGTTGTGAACCAGATCAAGGGAGAGTGGGAGACTCGTCAGCCTAATCTGATACCTTATATGAATTATGCAAGAAGGTTGTTACCTTTCTTTGACAAGGTGGAACTGCACCATGTACCACGAGCAGAAAATCAGATGGCAGACGCTCTCGCAACTTTGTCTTCGATGTATAAGGTTAACTTCTGGAATGAGGCTCCCAAGATAGTTATCTCTCGCCTTGATAGGTCCGCTTTCATATTTGCCATTGAGGAAGCTTCCGATGGTAAACCGTGGTATTATGATATCCAGAATTTCTTGAAGAACCAAGAGTATCCGGCTGGGGAATCCAGTCGTGATCAGAAGACTCTTAGGAGATTGGCTGGCAATTTCTATTTGAATCCGGATGGGGTTTTGTACAAGAGAAACCACGACTTGGTGTTGTTGCGGTGTGTGGATGAGAAAGAGGCTAAGTTGCTAATGGAGGAAATCCACGAGGGTACATTTGGCACGCATGCCGGCAGACATGCAATGACGAGAAAGCTATTAAGAGCAGGGTACTATTGGCTAACAATGGAAACAGATTGTTTCAAATTTGCAAAGAAGTGTCATAAATGTCATATTTATGCGGATAAGATTCATGTGCCTCCGAGCCCTCTGAAAATTATGTCGTCGCCTTGGCCTTTTTCCATGTGGGGAATTGATGTGATTGGAAAGGTTGAGCCCACGGCATCCAACGGACATCATTTTATCTTGGTAGCTATTGCTTACTTCACCAAATGGGTTGAAGCGGCATCGTACGCTAATGTTACCAAGCAGGTGGTAGCCAGATTTATCAAGAAAGATATTATCTGCAGATATGGAATCCCAGAGCGGATTATCACTAACAACGGTTCGAATTTGAATAACAAGATGATGAAGGAATTGTGCCAGAATTTCAAAATTGAACATCACAACTCTTCTCCTTATCGGCCCAAGATGAATGACACTATTGAAACGGCCAATAAAAACATAAAGAAGATCGTTCAGAAGATGGTTGTGACCTACAAGGACTGGCATGAGATGTTGCCTTTTGCTTTGCATGGTTATCGTACGACGGTACGCACGTCAACCGGGGCAACTCCTTTTTCACTTGTATATGGTATGGAAGTTGTCCTACCATTGAAGGTTGAGATTCCTTCTCTGAGGGTTTTGCGTGATGTCCAATTAGATGAGGCAGAATGGGTGAAAGATAGATTGAATTAGCTCAGTTTAATGGATGAGAAGAGACTGGCTTCTCAAGCATATGGTCGGCTGTATCAGAGCCGGATGAAGAAAGCTTATGATAAGAAGGTGTGTCCTCGAAGCTTTCAGACGGGCAATCTTGTGCTGAAAAAGATTCTCCCACCACAATCAGATCACAGGGGCAAGTGGACTCCCAACTATGAAGGTCCATATGTTGTTAGAAAGGTTTTCTCTGGAGGAGCCTTATTGTTGTCCACCATGGATGGTGAGGACTTCACATCCCCTGTGAACTCAGAGGCAGTTAAAAAATACTTTGCTTAAAGAGACCCGCTGGACAAAAAAAGAAAGTCCAGGCAAAAATGGGGCATCCCGGCGAACCATAAAGAAGGAAATAAAAGGTTCGGGCAAAAGTTAGGGATAAAATTGAAAAAATGTACACCCGCGAAGTTGAAAACCTAAAAAGGGAAACTTCGACAAAAAAGGGTATCCCGGTGAATTGAAAACCCGCAAAGGGCGGTTCACGCAAAAGTTAGGGATTTGAAAAAGCAAATGACTGCGGTCCGAGTTTGATACTGCATTGCTTAGTGGTTTGGGAGTACCTGAGGGTCGTATATCCGAAACAATCTCTTCTGAAGATCGAGTATCGGGAAAGCGTCAGAGTCAGGCGAGTCATAGGAGGATCAGCTCATGGTGTTCGTCTGTACCATGTTGCCGACATGTATACAAAATTTCTTTGGTGCTTCTGTAATATTTGTATTTTTGTTTGTGCGTGACTTCCTCTTTTCAGGAGTTGCATCCCGTGTACAAAATTTTGCCTATTTACAGGCACGTTATCAATAAAGCATGTTATTCAGTACTTGATGCTTGATCTTTACTGTTTTGTTTGTGAAAAACGCCGATGTTTTTGATAAACTTTCATGTGCATAAACTTGCTGGCCCTTACCAATAATTGCTAAAACTTCGAGTTAACTGAATGAACGTCACGGATACTAACCGGAATAGATCTTGTTGTATAGATTTGTTTTTGTCTCGTGTGTGTTTTGCAGGGTTCTCACCTTTGGAGCAAACAAGTAGGGAAGTTGTGTTCCCCGACCGGAGTCCTGTGCCAATTGATGGTATCACTCCTCAGCAGACGGAAGTCACATCTTATCTCAAAAGATTTGAGATGGCACTTACCCCTATTGGATATGGGTGGTCCTCCCCAGAAGAGTATTCCCCCAGGAAACTTGCCAAGAGAGTATCCTCAGTGGATTGTGATGTCCCCAACAGAAGGTGCATTCCCAGCAGTGAGTATGTACACAATCAATCCCCAGCATGGGTAATTCCCGCAAAATATAACCAAGCCGCCTTTAGTTCAGAAGGATTATCCCCAGCGCGAGATTGTTTTTCCTTCTCCCCAGCAGGTTGTTTTCCCTCCAACAGGATGAACATCATTAGCAGAGTTCGTAACTCCGAGTTTGTGAGCCATTCCCCAACAGGTTGATTATCCCCAGCGGAGTTAGTTGCACCATTCCAACATTTATTTTGTTGGAATATGTCTGTGATACTTGGTTATCCCCAGCGGATTGGGTCTTGTCTTCAGCATTTATTTTGCTGAAGCGCCTCTTGGCATCTTCGCATTTTTCATATATCATCACATTTGCGTTTATCCAAACGCGTAGCATTTCCATGCCGTATGGAGCATTACGCCATTGTCAAACCTATGCATTTTGAAACATAAGCCAGGTTGGTTACCTTTTTGGTTTCAGGTGTTATCCCTTGCAGAGGAGCGGGATTCGTGCTCAGAAGGATCTCTAGATATTCAAATTCTCGGCGTGAGATAGGTGATGATAATGTTCGTCCCCTAATAGAGTTGCTTGGTTAAGTTTCTCTTTGTCCCCAGTGGGATTATTCTTAGGTTGATGTTACGCCAGCATCGAAAGATTTCAGGCCTTAAACTTTCGGAGGTGTCACTAGTGATTTCCCCACAGAGTTGTTTGGTTAAGTTTCTCGTATTATCCAACGAAGTATCCTTCAAATGTTTCCCTGTGTTGACAGAGATCATTATCCGTGTTGACGGAATTGTACCCGTGGTGACGGTGATTGTTATCCGTGTTGACGGAATTGCTTCCCTGTATTGACAGAGATTTTTACCTGTGTGGACAGAGATTGTTACCCGTGCTGACGGTGATTGTTGTCCGTATTGACAGATCATACCTGTGATCGACAGTGATTGAGCCTGTATTAACAGTGATTGCTACCCGTGCTGACGGCGATTGTTCTCCGTGTTGACGGAATTTCTACCTGTGGGTGACAGAGATCGTACCTGTGTTGACAGTGTTTGTTATCCGTGTTGACGGAGTTGTTACCCTTGATTGACGGAGTTATCCCAGTGAAATCGCCGGAGGTTGTTATCTGTGTTGACGGATTTGATACCTGTATTGACAGTGATTGTTGTCCGTGTTGACGGATCATACCTGTGTTGACAGCGATTGTTCTCCGTGTTGACGGAATTGTACCTGTGTTGACAGTGATGTTTCCCAGTGTTGACGGTGATTTTTGTCCGTGTTAATGGATCATACCTGTGATCGACAGTAATTGCACCTGTGTGGACAGAGATTGTTACCTGTGATGGACAGAGATTGTACCTGTGTTGACAGTGATTGTTGTCCATGTTGACGGAAGTGTTACCTGTGTTGACAGTGATTGTTACCCGTATGGATGGAGTTATTACCCGTGGTCGACGGAGTTGTCCCCAGTAAAGTTAACAATGATTGTTATCCGTGTTGAAGGAGTCATTCTGTGATTGACAGAGATCGTTATTCCAATTATGGACGGAATTGTACCCGTGTTAATGGAGTATTTCCTCGTATTGACGAAGTTTAGTCCAGTTATGAACGGGGTTGTTTCTTGCAAAGTTAATTCGATACCTGTGACGTCACACAGGGGGTTAATGTTGAAATCCCAAGTTATCAGATGATTGATCAGTTGTTGCTGTAACAACTGGGTTCAGCACAATGGATGTTGTTCCCCAAGCAGTTTTCGTTGTGTATTTCTGCGGTTGGGAAATTTCTGGGTTTCTTGGTATTCAAACGTCTTCTACCTCGATTGTTTGAAGGTCGTTCGCTCTTCACCCAGTCAGGTCCAAGCCGTTTGAATAGGGGCAGTTGTTGCACCCTAAAATTTGCTCAACCTTTTCTTACCTGGTTTATGTTTCATTGCATTAACATCTGCATAGTTATATCATTTGCATATCATGATATCATTCATATAGCAGGGGATAAAATGTGTTTATTCTCAAGAGAATCCTAACAAGAGGTCTCATTCAAAATTGAGGAGTTGTCAAAGTCATCAGAAGGTGGTTTGAGTGCCTAAGGGTTTAGATGTTTGAGTATGAATCTTCTCTTAACTTGAGGATCAACTAAAGACCATCAGAGGGTTGTGAGGTGTCGAATGTGATAAGATGATGTGTATGGATCTCATAGACTGCCTAGAGGGCCATGAAAGAATTTAATCAAGTCATTGTGTCAAGTGTAAGAGCCACAGTTGAGGTGCAAGCAATTAGGGTTTCATATGGGTTAATCCTAGGTCAACTGTGCAATTGAAGAGTATCAAAGCCTACTTTTAGGTCATGGAGTTCATGAAATGATATGTTAATACATTTTTGGTGTTGTTCCAAGATCAAATCAAGAAGAATCAAGAGTGTGGGAAGTTGCTAAGTTAGGGTTTCAGTATAAAATCCCATGTTTAGTGCCTAACTTCAAGACCACATAAGTCAAGATAAAAGTTTCAAATGGATCTTTGGCCAACATGAAACTTGTAGAGCATATCAATACCTTTAATGTGAGTACTATAAGTCCTCCATTGGATTTATAGAACTCAAGTTATGACCCAGACAAGTTACAGGTCCTTAGATGCTTCTGAAATTTGTCTGTGAAAATCATATGACTTCAAGGCTATTTTTGACCTAGAAGGAGGTTTCACCTGAACTTTTGGCGAACATGGAAGTTGTTCCTCATGATCTTAGCTTTCTAAATTGTACTAGAAGTCTTCCATCTGATTTGTAGAACTCAAGTTATGAGGTTTACAAGTCAGGGGTATTTTGGGAAAGTGAGATTATAGGCCATTTTCAATCATAGGTCAAAATCTCCAACTTGCACTCTTCAAATGGAGATTTGTTCAACATGGAACTTGCTCAAAACATGATTTTAAGTGCAACCAAGTGGTCATGTGGAATTGGTTTGGCTCGTAGCAAAAAGTCACTTAAAATGGCCTAAAAAAGGGAATTTTTCAAATGGATTAAGGAGGGAAAATTGACTTTTTGAGTTAGAGGACCAAAACATGTCATGTGAGTATATTTTTTGAATGGAAATCACATTCTAAGCACATTGGCAGAATTTTGAGCATAGGCCAAGTTTTGGGAGTTGTCATTTAGATTACTTCACCATGAAGTTACATAATCAAAAATAGCCATTGGATCAGATACAAGGATCAAATCCCAGCCATTCACACTCCACATGCTGTTATTAGTTGAATTGAACCATTTTGGAGTCAAAGCATTGCCATTTTCGTGTACACTCAAGAGCAAAAAGTGGTGAAATTTTGAAAATTCATTTTGGGCCTAGAGGCAAGGATTGGGCTTTCTCTTGATCAATATCCATTGTATATAACATTTCTAACCTTCACAAATCATCAGTTTTCGAAATTGGAGCAGAATTGATCAAGAACAAGCTTGAAAAAGTGAAGAAAACTCAAAAAGTGAATTCTCAGATCTAGATCGTTTCAAGCCAAATTGTGAGTTGAGAAAGCTTTATTGAAGATCATTGAACGATTCTGGAGAGTTTTACGAAGCTTCATCAAGGATTAAAGGCTCAGTGGAAGTTCTCTACTAGGTACTTGAATTTCAACATATCTCTCTTAATACTTGATGATTCTTTGCGATTTTTGTTTCTTTGCACTCCTTGAAGCATGTATATCATTTCTGGATGATAATTGTTGATGTTTATGACGTTCGAAATTTGGAGCTCCAAACTTGTGAGATGTTGTATGGACTGTTTTGGCATGATTTTGCTTAGTTTTTGCTTGATCTATAACCTCCATGACATAAGAATGAGTTTAGAATTAATTTGGAGAGGTTTTGATGAACTTGAGTTTTTGGTGTCAAACTTTGTTTGCTTTGTTTCTCTTTGATCTTGCATTATTAATGATTTTTGTTGATGGATTTGGAATCCTCGCGAGAAGTAGTTCAATTTCGACGTAAATTTTGTGCAAAACGGTCAAGAATTGAGAGAGTTGTGGTTGATTAAAGTCGTCGGAAATGCTCACCGCTGGTATCACTGTGCACACGGGAGGTTTTGCTTCAGAAAATTCAAATCGGAGAAGATGATACAGCTATCGTCAGATCATGCTGAATGAGTCCGCGCATCCGAAGTCCTACAGCGCGCCACCTCACCCCTGGGCGAAACTACGTCGTTTTGAGGAAATTAGGGTTTTAGAAAGAGCCATTAGAGCTAGTTTTGATTCTTTCATCAAACATAGAATGCATTGTGTGCTTCTATTCCATCCAATGACATGAAGTCCTCCTAGGGAAACTCCATCTCTCCTTTGGAGGGATGTGTGGTATGCCCATAGTTGAGTAGAACTTTGAGGATATCTTTCCATTTCAATGTTGGTGCTTGATGATTTCCTTTGGTTTTCATTGGGTTCTCAACATTGCAACCTTTATCTTGGTGATTGCTCCTCTGCTTGGAGTGTGATTGCTAAAGCTTGAAGATGAAGTTTGATGAAGCTTGAGATAGAAGCTAGCTTGAAGATGAAGTCTTGCTGTCAACTTTGCTGTTATTTCAACTGTGCTGTTTAGAGCTTGCTGTTGCTGTCTGTTGTAGGAGTTTGTTGCTGCGGCTTGGGCTGCCTCCTCTGTATCTTTTGTTTTCCTCTGTATTGTCTGTTTGCTTGTGCTGATTACCTCTAGGTTTGAGGTGGAGCTTGTCTCCTCTTGGTTGGTGTTTTCTCTCTTGCCTCACTGGTACTGTTGCATAGCATGCATTTTACTGTTTATTGTTTACTGCTTGCTTTCTTTTGCTGTTTCCCCTAGGATCTCTGATTTCCTCTGTGCAAGAGGGAATTATGACAGACATTAGGTTTTGACCCATGCATGATAACTGTAGGTAGGTTCCCCTTTCAACCATAGTTTTAGGGTGTCTTTCTCTCCTCCTCTCAAAACAAATTCAAAAACACAGTAATAAGGTTAATTGAAGTCGTGCGTTACGAGCCTTAAGCTATCTGGGAAAAGGTTGGTGGAGGGTCTCTCTCTAGTAATCTGGATGTTAGTGTGGTACCCTTTGGGTGACATACGAAACGTTCACTCCTAGGTCATAGTCTCTAGTGCGAGTGAGATTGCAAACATCCTAAAAAATAGTTCTTTCGTAAAAAAACTCAAACAAACATTCAAACTCTATTTTTGTCCTCTTGGACCTTTAATCAGGAAAACCCTTTCTTAAGGAGATAAAAAACTGTCAGACAAACTTGTGTCTTCCATAGCCCGAACTACATTTGCTCTGATCTTTCATGCCGTATGAAAGTACGTAGGCACAAGATGCAATATCTATGGAGGCAAATCGCCACACATCACACAAGTCTGCAAGACATTGGTCAATGCAGGTTTCGATGATGACAAACTCCCTAGATAGATTGGAAATTATAAACTCCATATCTACTAAACAGATGCAACGTATCACCTACCATATCCTTTTATACTTGTCTTAAAACTGCTGTAATAAATATACTATGTGTAGATAAAATGCAATCATGACCAGAGGCATGAAAGACCACAAACTGATGAACTTTTGTAGGTTTGCAGGGCATGAGTCGACCATAGGGTCGGCGCATGCATCAGAGCAATTCTCCACTAGTCAGTGCACAAGGCAATGAGTCGACCATAGGGTCGGCGCATGAGGTAAAAACTTTCCAACGGGTCAGCGCGTAAAGGCATGAGTCGACCATAGGGTCGGCGCATAAGGGAAATAGTTTTCAACGGGTCAGTGCACGCCGACTGTATGGTCGATGCATACTGATGAATTTTCCAGATTTCCAAACAACACAGGCCATGCGTCGACGCACACACCTGCTGCGGTCGACCGTTCGCGCGAAAATTCTGTTTTTAAATGATTCCCTCTTATATTTGAAATACTGTTATGTTTAAAATTGGGTTGACACTATATATACTTGTTTAACCACTTGTGTCATTTTAACATTTGATAATCTTTTGATTCATGTGTTCAAAAACAAGAAAGAGTGAAATAGGTGTCCAAGATTCATCATCTTCATCTTTAACATCTCACAACATTTCAATTACACACAATCATTTTTGAAATGCATTTGTGAGAGATTCAAGGTGATAAGGTTCGAAGCTTAGATTAGAGAATCAAGTTCGGGTTGAAGCTTAAGACAGGTTCTTTCTTGAATAAAACCGTTGGGGTTTTACCCTCCAAGATTGGTTTGAATTTTGGTGGTTTTTGGACGAGATTCTTCATCAAGGGTCAACTGAGCGAAGGTGATTGTGAAGAGGTGTTCTTCACAAGTCTAGTAGCGGATTCAGTGATATTGAAGGGAAGATCTCGGGTTCGATTTGCTGCTGTTGAGATCAGCCGGAGCCGAAGGTTTGAACAACAACGTGTTATTCAATAAGGAGGCTGGAATCGGAGGTTCATCAACACAAATCGGAGGACTTGATTCATCTTGAATCAAGGGCAAGGAGTGAAAGCAACTTTCAACACATTGAGATTTCTGTTGTATATTTGCTGCTCAATCCTTGTATAAACTGTTACATTCAACAGGTGATATCTATAAAATCTATCTCAATTCTAGTTTTAGAATTGAGGGCAGACGTACCCCGAAGCGAGGACGACGGGGGAACTGCCTCACCAAATACTTGTCTTCTCTATTTTTCAGCATTTACGGTATAGCTCAAAATAAGTGATTTTTGTATAAGCACTATCTGTCAAAATTGTGATATCAATTAAGTAAGAGGTTAAAACTTTGTTTTTGACTCCAAAGTACAATAAGACATTGTACTAGGCTAGTTGGAATCACTTACTCAACATAAATATCACTTGGGGTGTTTTGCACACCAAGTGTTTGACAAATTGCTTGAACCAAAATTATCTTACTTGTGTATCTAGTTTTGGTTTGCTCTTTGATCATTGGAGCTAGGAATCCTAACAACTGAAGTAGATAATTGATAAGTGTGATTAGTGTTGTGATTCTATTTTCCAGATTGTCATTAATCCAAAGGCTTACGCATATCCGGTTTTCCAATAACCGTTCATTTTAGACTATATTTTCCTCGGCCGCTTCCGCACTTAAAACATTTTTAAAACCAATTTTTAATTGGTAGCGCTGACTCAAATTTTAATTGGGGATCTATTCAAACCCCCCTTCTAGATCTGTGCCATAGTCTAACAAGTGGTATCTAGAGCTCCGGTTATTCGGTGCTTCAAATACAACGTAGATATAAAATGGCTAACGAACCAAAAAGGGCGTACAATAGAGCTCCTGTTTTCAACGGTGAAAATTATAGTTATTGGAAATACTGTATGCGGGTGCATATAAACTCCATAGACAGAAAAATATGGAACGTTATCCACAATGGTCCAATAGAAATTACTATGACCAATGCGGATAACGTAGTTGTGCCAAAGCCCGAAGCACAATGGACCGATGACGATGAGAAAAAATACAATTATGATTGGAAAGCTAAAAATATCTTAATCTCCTCATTAGGTGTAGATGAATACTATCGTGTATCCCGTTGTCCTACTTCTAAGGCCATGTGGGATTCACTACAAATAGCCCATGAGGGGACAAACGATGTTAAGTTGGCTAGAATCAACACATTAACACAAGAGTTTGATCTCTTTTTCATGGAGCAAGGGGAAACCATTGCTGACATGCAAAAGAGATTTACTCATCTCATCAATCATTTACATTCATTAGGTAGGCCTGTTTCCAATGATGTTGCTACTAATAAGATCTTAAGATGTCTTAACAGGGAATGGCAGCCTAAAGTGACCGCCATCAAAGAAGCACATGATCTTACCTTATTAGACTTGACAAAATTGTTTGGCAAACTACAAGAGCATGAACAGGTACTCTTGAGCCTAGACCAACGTGAAAAGATGGAAAAGAAAGACAAAACGAAGGTGAGTGAAAAGAAATCAATAGCTCTCAAGACTTCCTCCTCGAAGTCTCAAGCAAAAGAGCAAAGTGATTATTCCTCAAGCGACGAAGAAGAAGAGGATAAGAGCGAAGATATGGGGTTGTTTTTCAAACGGTATAACCGTTACGTGAGAAAGAACGGTATCCAACATTTCGAGAAAAACTTGGTAAACTTCCGGAAACAATCGAGGTACTCCAAGGATGATGACTCAAAAGGTAAAAAGACTAGAGGGACGTGCTACAAGTGTGGAAAGCCCGGTCACTACAAACTGGACTGTCCGATGAACAAAAAGGGAAAGGACAAGGAATCATCAAAGTCACACAAGAAATCATCAAAGCCTAGGAGAGTGTACATAGCATGGGAAAGCGACAGCGACTCTTCCTCCTCTGATGAAAGCTCTAGTGATGAAGAAGAGTCTGTGAATCTATGCCTCTCCGCTCATCAGAAAAATAAGAAAAAACAGGTGAAATGCGTCGAGACCACCGAGAGAAGATGGGTTCTCGACAGTGGGTGCTCAAGACACATGTCTAGAGACATATCCTTATTCATAGACTTTGTGGCTAAGAAGAAAAGGTATGTAACTTATGGTGATAACAACCGCAGAGCAATACTAGGTAAAGGTAGTGTAGGTAATCCCGCCTCTACTATGATTTCCGACGTGTTGCTTGTCGAAAACCTTAAACATAATCTGCTTAGCATTAGCCAATTATGCGAAAAAGGATACAATGTATCTTTTTCAAACGATTGTTGCAAAATTGTGCATGAAAATGATAAGAAGAATATGTTTAATGGTTTTAGAGTAAACAACGTATATATGCTTGACTTAAATGAAGTATCATTAACAAGTGACAAATGCCTCATAACTATGAGTGAAGACTCATGGCTATGGCATAGGCATTTAGCGCATGTTAATTTTGACTAACTCAATAAGGTAGTCTCAAAAGACCTAGTCTTAGGACTTCCCAAAATAAAGTTCACCAAGGATCACCTTTGTGATGCTTGTCAAAAAGGGAAGCAAACGAGGATCTCATTTAAATCCAAAAAGATAATTTCAACAATGAGACCTCTTGAACTTCTGCATATGGACTTGTTTGGTCCGTCTAGGATCAAGAGTCTAGGAGGAAACTATTACGGGTTCGTAATAGTGGAAAAATTTTCTAGGTTTTGTTGGACAATCTTTTTAGTAAGTAAAAGTGATACATTTGTCGCTTTTGAAAAGTTTGCTAAGCTTTCCCAAAATAAGTTAAATACAAACATAGTGTCAATTAGAAGCGACCATGGAGGTGAGTTTGAAAATCACTTATTTGAAGAATAGTGTGGTAACCATGGTATAGATCATAACTTCTCCGCTCCACGCACTCCTCAACAAAACGGGGTTGTGGAGCGTAAAAACCGTATTTTAGAAGAATTGGGAAGAACAATGATTAACGAAAGTGGTTTACCAAAATATTTTTGGACCGACGCCATTAGTACGGCGTGTTATATTTTGAATAGGGTGCTTATTCGCCCCATTCTAAATAAAACACCGTATGAACTTTTAAAAGGGCGAACGCCAAATGTTTCTCACTTGCATGTGTTTGGATGCAAATGTTTTGTATTAAACAATGGAAAGGAAAACTTGAGCAAATTTGATTCCAAAGCCGATGAAGGTATCTTTCTCGGATACTCTTAATCGAGTAAAGCATATAGAATATATAATAAACGATTACTTGCTGTAGAAGAGTCTGTGCATGTTACTTTTGATGAGTCCTACCCGAGAAATGTCGGAAAGGATAGTGTTGTTCATGGTGCAGGTACATCCACTGAAGACATACTCAAAAGTGGCGAGACGGGGATTGATCAACCTAACAAAGCCAAAATTTAGGAGGATAAGGATGTACACCATGATGTAACAGAGGAAGTTCATCCGCCTTCAAACGATGATCTCTCTCAAGTTTGAAAGTCATCTAAAGACCACCCAATTGAAAACATTCTTGGAGACATCACAAAGGGTGTAACAACTCGATCGAAGCTAAGTAATTTCTGTTATCACTTCGCATTCATGTCACAGATGGAACCTAAAAACCCTAAGGAAGCCCTACTCGATGAACATTGGTATTTGTCAATGCAGGAGGAACTGAATCAGTTCACTAGAAATGAGGTTTGGGACCTTGTCCCTCCTCCGCGAGGTCATCGAGTAATCGGCACCCGATGGGTGTTTAGAAATAAACTGGATGAGAACGGAGTAATAACTTGCAACAAAGCGTGTTTAGTCGCGCAAGGGTATAACCAAGAGGAAGGCATCGACTATGAGGAAACTTATGCGCCGGTTGCCCGACTCGAGGCTATACACCTTTTACTTGCTTTCGCTTGTGCGAAAGATTTTAAATTATTTCAAATGGCGTCAAAAGTGTGTTCCTTAACGGGTTCATAAATGAAGAAGTCTATGCTACTCAACTACCTGGTTTTGAGTCTCATGAGTATCCTGAGCATGTCTATAAACTGAAAAGAGCTTTGTACGGTCTCAAACAAGCTCCTAGAGCTTGGTATGAGAGACTAAGCAAATTCTTACTTGATCAAGGCTACTCAAGAGGAAAGGTTGATACTACTCTCTTCATTAAACGTCAAGGAAAGCACTTAATTCTTGTACAAATTTATGTTGACGATATCATATTTGGATCCACTAACATGAATCTCATAAGAGAGTTTGCTGAGCTTATCAGGGTGAATTCGAGATGAGTATGATGGGTGAACTCACATACTTTCTCGGTTTGCAAATCAAGCAACTGAAGGAAGGAACATTCGTGAGCCAAACAAAATATTGTTTGGATCTTCTCAAGAGATTTGACATGGCAAATTCAAAGGCCATAGACACCCCTATGCCAACATGTGCAAATATGAGTAAAGATAAGAGTGGTAAAAATGTTGAGGTAAAAAGGTACAGAGGTATGATTGGCTCGCTTCTCTATCTTACTGCTTCGCGTCCTGACATTATGTTTAGCGTGTGTATGTGCGCCAGATACCAATCATGTCCTAAGGAATCCCACCTAAAATCTGTCAAACGCATACTTCGATACCTATCTGGTACTCCGAAATATGGACTGTGGTATTCCAAAGGTAATGATTGTTCATTGGTAGGCTTTTCCGATTCCGATTTTGCCGGTTGCAAATCGGATAGGAAAAGCACCAGTGGTACGTGTCACTTATTTTCAAATTCCTTGGTCAGTTGGCACAGCAAGAAACAAGTGTTTGTTGCTCTGTCAACCGCCAAAGCGGAATACGTAGCCGCCGGTAGTTGTTGCGCGCAAGTCCTATGGCTTAAATAACAACTATTGAACTTCAATTTGAAGCTAGAACGTGTTCCAATATTTTGTGACAACACCAGTGCTATAAATCTTACCAAAAATCCGGTGTTACATTCGCGTACCAAACACATAGAAATTCGACACCATTTTCTGAGGGACCATGTAGAGAAGGGTGACATTGTCTTTGAACACGTTGATACCAAAAACCAACTAGCGGACATTTTCACAAAGCCGCTAGCCAATGAGCCCTTCTTTCATATCCGTCGAGAACTTGGTATTCTCGACATTTCTGATCGGGTTTAAGAATTACTACGTTCATAATTAATCTATTTACAACTATGCTTTTATACCAATAACAAGTTTAAAGTTTGTTGCAAGTACAAATATGTGGTTAACAAGTGTGGTCGGTATAGAGGTGATATTGCTCCTTTCTCTCTCTTTGTCTCTCTCTCTCTCTCTAAACATTCATGACTTGAAACTAACTATATCGTTTGACAATTATGGTACTTATATATGTATATGACTTTTGCTGCTAATACTATGTGTGTTGAATGCAAATCATATTGTGAAAGGGTGAATAGGCATGATAAATAGGCAAGTGTAGCATTCTGCATAATATGAAACTGAAAAATTGGGTTTTTGAAGGTTATGAGTCGACCTAAACAGGACAACGGTCGACGCATGCTGTAAACTTTCAAAATTATCAAAAAATGTACAGTATGCATCGACGCATGCAGGGGCTATGGTCGACGGCTCGCGCAAAAACCCAGAATTTTTTTCTTTTGAAAACCGTTCCAAGTTTCTCTTCTTCTCCATTTAATGTGCAGTCAACTTTTGTTATGATTTGATATGGCATTTGTCTTGTAAATTGCATCTAGGCATCTATTGTGTCCTCTTGTCTCCTCCCTCTTCCCAAAAACCCTAAAACCTCTCTCTATTAAAGGGAATAATCTTCATCTTCTCCAAATCATCCTCAACTACTCTCTTCAAAGTTCATCTCTACAAATTCTCCAAAAATCATCATCAATGGCTTCTTTTCTTCGCAAAAATACAGGTAAGAGATCAAGGGCCTCATCATCATCTGCTTCAGTCCCCATTACCGCTGTTTCACTAGTTCATCCTCCTGCTGTTGAAAACTTCAACAAGAGTCTTAGCAAAAGAGCCATAGTTCCACATCATGCTTTCTACCAGGCAACGGGGGAGCGCTTGCATCTCACCTAAATTCTGTCTCTGCTGGAAGTTCAAGGGTTCTTCAATTTTCTGGAGTGCAACACAAAGTACAGTGAGGATTTGGTCCAGGTGTTCTACACAAATCTGCGGGGTAACTTTCAAGATCAACATTTCCACACTTCTGTCAGCAATAAACTGGTAAACATAAATTCTGAAGTATGGAACAAGTATTTTGATTTGACTGTCGATGCTGATGCACCACCTCTTCATGAGGTAATGGACACTCGTACGGTGCCAGGGTATGAATTTAAGAGCGCTCTGAATGACATGCTCAAAAGACCGTATCCAGATGCCATTGTCAACAGTGATGCCTTTCCTAGAACGGCCACAGCCAGAAAACTCAGTACAGGGGATCGCATCCTTCAGTGGATTGTCGCTCGCATACTACGACCGAAAAAAGGTGGACTGTCCCGTGTCGAACAAGCTAAGGTACGTCTCATCTATATATTGAAACATAGGATCAAAATAAACTGGCCATACTATATTGCAAGCAGGATTTTTGCTCTGAGAGACTCAAGTAGAGGCACTACTTTAGCCTATGGGTCATTTATTTCGGAAATTCTTGCTGTAGCAAATGTTGTATACCCAACATTTCCTTGTGTTTCAGTCCCCTCTGACAAAGAATTTAGCACCAAAACCCTTGCAATGATGGGGAATTTTTGGTGTGCTGAGCGACGATCATACAGATTTGTCCGTCGCGCCAATATTCCTCGGGTGACTCATGACAGTTCTGATGACAGCTCTGAAGAAGAAAGTGAAGAACAAGGTGAAGAAGACGATGATGAAGAAGATACAGCTGCAGAGGTACAAGAACCTGTATGTGAGCTGCAAGACTATCATCAATCTCCAGTTCAAGATACGCCTCCAAATACCGATTGGGTCCAGTATTCAGCTCCATCAGAAGCACAAGAAGACGATTATACAAATAAGGGATGGGGTGAATGGCAATATACAAGTTAGACTACCTTGGGTAGATTCTACGACCCATATCACGACTACCCTCAAGACTATCAACCTTCCCAGCACTCATCACCTCCTCCACCTTCAGACAACTCTGAAGTCATTAATATGTTGCAGTCCATGCAGTTAGATCAACAAAATTTCATGAGGAGTCAAGATACTCAAATGGAGCAGATTAGAGCTGAGCTTCATACCCAAAATGAAAGGTTAAATTCATTTTTGACTCGGATGGACGCCCGTATTGAAGCTTTGGTTGAATCACATGAAAGGCAAGACTTGGAAATCACCGACTCTCTTCATCACCTCAACATGTCTGTAGAAGCCTTTCTGGACTTTTCGGATCCTTACCGCAATCCCGATACTGCATACCGGGGGAGGGGCCAAGGTCGGGGTCGGGGATATTAGTTTCATAGTTGCATATTTCATAGTTGCATATGTGTTTCTTCTATGTACTTTTCATTTTTTCGTATTATGTGTGCCTGAATATTCACCTACTTTGCATGTTCTTGTAATTATCCACTAATTCAAGTTACTTTTGTTCATTATCATTCTTATGTGTGAAGTTTGGTAATTAACTATCACCTATTGTATGTTCTCTGTTAATTGATGTGTTCTCCTTCTCTTTTTGATGGTGTCAAAGGGGGAGAAGAACATGTAGCAAGCTAGCAAGCCAACACCAAAGCCAAGTCAGGATATTAACAACAGTTGATGGTTGTTTGTTCTACAGCCTTATATTACAAAAGAAAGGGGGAGCTTGTGTATACATTTGTGTATACATTGCATATTTGGTGTTTTAGTTGTATACAGGTTGTCATCATCAAAAAGGGGGAGATTGTGGAGGCAAATCGCCACACATCACACAAGTCTGTAAGACATTGGTTAATGCAGGTTTCGATGATGACAAATTCCCTGGATAGCTTGGAAATTATAAACTCCAGATCTACTAAACAGATGCAACGTATCACCTACCATATCCTTTTATACTTGTCTTAAAACTGCTGTAATAAATATACTATGTGTAGATAAAATGCAATCATGACCAGAGGCATGAAAGACCACAAACTGATTAATTTTTGCAGGTTTGCAGGGCATGAGTCGACCATAGGGTCGACGCATGCATCAGAGCAATTCTCCACTAGTCAGCGCACAAGGCAATGAGTCGACCATAGGGTCGGCGCATGAGGGAAAAACTTTCCAACCGGTCAGCGCGTAAATGCATGAGTCGACCATAGGGTCGGCGCATAAGGGAAATAGTTTTCAATGGGTCAGCGCACGCCGACTGTATGGTCGACGCATACTGATGAATTTTCAAGATTTCCAAACAACACAGGCCATGCGTCGACGCACACACCTGCTGCGGTCGACCGTTCGCGCGGAAATTCTGTTTTTAAATGATTCCCTCTTATATTTGAAATACTGTTATGTCTAAAATTGGGTTGGCACTATATATACTTGTTTAACCACTTATGTCATTTTAACATTTGATAATCTTTTGATTCATGTGTTCAAAAACAAGAAAGAGTGAAATAGGTGTCCAAGATTCATCATCTTCATCTTCAACATCTCACAACATTTCAATTACACACAATCATTTTTGAAATGCATTTGTGAGAGATTCAAGGTGATAAGGTTCGAAGCTTAGATTGGAGAATCAAGTTCGGGTTGAAGCTTAAGACAAGTTCTTTCTTGAATAAAACCGTTGGGGTTTTACCCTCCAAGATTGGTTTGAATTTTGGTGGTTTTGGACGAGATTCTTCATCAAGGGTCAACTGAGCGAAGGTGATTGTGAAGAGGTGTTCTTCACAAGTCTAGTAGCGGATTCAGTGATATTGAAGGGAAGATCTCGGGTTCGATTTGCTGCTGTTGAGATCATCCGGAGCCGAAGGTTTGAACAACAACGTGTTATTCAATAAGGAGGCTGGAATCGGAGGTTCATCAACACAAATCGGAGGACTTGATTCATCTTGAATCAAGGGGCAAGGAGTGAAAGCAACTTTCAACACATTGAGATTTCTGTTGTATATTTGCTGCTCAATCCTTGTATAAACTGTTACATTCAACAGGTGATATCTATAAAATCTATCTCAATTCTAGTTTTAGAATTGAGGGCAGACGTACCCCGAAGCGAGGACGACGGGGGAACTGCCTCACCAAATACTTTTTGACTCCAAAGTACAATAAGACATTGTACTAGTCTAGTTGGAATCACTTACTCAACATAAATATCACTTGGGGTGTTTTGCACACCAAGTGTTTGACAAATTGCTTGAACCAAAATTATCTTACTTGTGTATCTAGTTTTGGTTTGCTCTTTGATCATTGGAACTAGGAATCCTAACAACTGAAGTAGATAATTGATAAGTGTGATTAGTGTTGTGATTCTATTTTCCATATTGTCATTAATCCAAAGGCTTACGCATATCCAGTTTTCCAATAACCGTTCGTTTTAGACTATATTTTCCCCGGCCGCTTCCGCACTTAAAACATTTTTAAAACCAATTTTTAATTGGTAGCGCCGACTCAAATTTTAATTGGGGATCTATTCAACCCCCCCTTCTAGATCTGTGCCATAGTCTAACAATATCTTGGCGAGCAACCTTCCCCCATAACCTTTACTTAGGCGAACTACGTTGACTCTGATTTCTCGTTCCAGACGGGAATACGTAGGAATAAAGTGTGATACTTTGCCGAGTCATTTTATTTTCTTTTAAGACCAGACCTTTAGAGTAGATAGATAAACACACCCCTAGATAGAAAATGTTGCACCCCAAAATTTGGCCAACATTTCTTTACCTAGCTTATGTTTCATTTCATTCACATTAGCATCATCATTTGCATTTCATTGACATGTATGCAGGAGGTCAAGAGGTATGATTA
Source organism: Lathyrus sativus (assembly GCA_963859935.3). NCBI lineage: Eukaryota > Viridiplantae > Streptophyta > Magnoliopsida > Fabales > Fabaceae > Lathyrus > Lathyrus sativus. The sequence continues at coordinate 272,127,392 of OZ012735.1, forward strand.
CCAATTAAGAGCTATACAAGACTATGAGGCTAGCTAAAAAGGTTATTCAAGTGTTCAAGGGTTGATATCCTTGTCAGAGAAGTTAAAAGAGCCTCAAAGAGAGTGGTTGAAACCAAGAGTGTGGGTCCCCTAACTTGAGAGTTGTGGAAAGCCCTCAGATGATTCTGAAGCCATGAAGTGGGACTTGAGGTCTTGAGAGAGCTCACGAGAAGTGTTAAAGATCACTTTGAGGCCTAGATAGGTCATTGTGCAAGACTAAGAAGGCTCAGCCATGAGTGGTGCAGCTAGGGTTTGACTGGGTCAACCCTAAGTCAACTGATGATTTGAAGGAAGTTGATACCTAATTCAAGAGACATGTGATCATGGATTGATACATTGAGATGTTATAAGGATGATTCCAAGGTTAACTCATCATGATTGAAGAGTTTGAGAAGTTTCAAGCTAGGGTTTCTAAGGCTTGACAGTGTAAAATCCCCTAGTTTGACCTCTATCTTCAAGGCAATTTAGCTCAAGATATGATTGTCATCTCATCTTTCCCCCAACATGATTGTTGTAGAGCATGGTTTTAGATTTAATTTGAGTGCTAGAAGTCCTTGATAGGATTTGTAGAACTCAAGTTATGGCTTTGACAAGTTACAAGTCATATGAGGTATGTGAATTTGGAGCTTGAAAGTTACCCAACTTGCATGACACTTTTGCCGAGGAAGGATGATTCCTATGAACTTTTGGTCAACATGAATGTTGTTCCTTATTCTCTTATATTTCTAGAGAGTACTAGAAGTCCTTGATAGGATTTGTAGAACTCAAGTTATGGCTTTGACAAGTCAAGGGTATTTTGGGAAGTTGTGATTATGGGTCATTTTTGGTTATAGGTCATTTTCACCAACTTAGACACTTCAAATGGAAATTTTTTTAACTAGAAAGTTGCTCAAAATGGGGTTCTAACCTTGACCACGCATCAAGGAGGCATTGAAATGGCTCAAGGAAGGATGTGGTTCAAGGAATTTTGAAAAAAGGAAGAATTAAAGAGAATTAGTGACCAAAAATTGAAATAATTCATTTTGTGTCCAAACAAGGCAAAATAATAGGTCATTTTGATTGGAAAAATAGTTTTAAGAACTTTGGCAATGTTGTAATTTTGGTTTGAGTCCATTTTCATACCATTTCATGTTGTTTCTTCATGATGAAGCAACATATCAAACTCACACCATTGGCTTGCAAACAAGGAAATTAACATAACCAACTAGTTCAATATCTCATGAGATGATGATTGCAAGCATTTTCATGCCCAAAGAGAGCCAGGATCGTGACTGTGCACATGGTATTTTGAAGGAGAAAGTGAAATTGTAAAATCTCCTATGGAAGGTTACAGAACTTTCTAGACATTTCCAATGAGTTCTATATAAGCATTAGAGTGTGTTCAGCCATTTTTTTTGGAGAAGATTGAGCCCTGAAGCAGAGAGTGAGGTTGAAGTTTCACAGCTGCAAGTTGAAATCGTATTCTGAGTTCAAGGCCAATCCAAGGGAAATTGAAGATTGCATTAGCTTTGGAAGGTGATTTAGAGTGAATCTGCATCATCTTGAAGGTTAAATCGAGCAAAAAGTGCATCTGGTACAAGCTCAAATACAGGTTTTAACTTCTTGAAATTTCTCTCTAATTATGTGTTTTCAATGAACTAGAAGCATGTGGTTAGGTTCTATTCATGATATAGATGGATTTAGGATGGTTAATTACACGGTTAGAGACAATGCTAGGTGTTGTGCAACTTCTGTTGAGATGGATTTCTCATGATTCTTGGAGTGTTATTCATGTTTGGATAGTGGAATGTGATCTCTGATGAGTGTAGTTTCCATTAGTGTCATTAATTTTAAGAGTCATGATGATCAAGATTTGATGGATTTCTGAAAATTCTATTGTGTTTGGAGTTAGAGAAGGAATCAATGAATTTGGATGATGGATTCGTGATCAGGATGAAAAATTGAGCAAGATAATGATTTATTTTGTCATTTTTGATGACTTGAGAAGAGCACCTCACCGGAGAAGACGGTGGCGCTACAGCTCAGGCCACCGTCTGGTTACTTCCCTCCATCAGTTTGAAATTGGGGACGATGAACATGAGCCCTCAGATCATGGTTTGACATTTGACTCAGGCAAGGGATACACGGCCACGATTTGATCTCAAAGTCTGAAGGCTTGGATTTGAATGAAACGCACTGTTTCATTAATTGGTTTGGTTTGGGCTTAGTGTACAGAGTGATATCCACACCCCCCATTTGGCCCAATTACTGAATTGAACTGCAATGAATTGCTATTCAACACGCACCTTTTATTATTTTCTTATTATTTCTTTTATTTTTATCATTTCATATAGGTTTGTAAATAATTCATAAAAAATAGGAAATTAACTCAATTAATTCCAGGTTTTTTTCCTTGATTCATGAATGAGTCTAGAATTTTAGGAAATTAAAAGATTAGGAATTCATGCATTTGTGATTTTAATTGCATTTTTTGTATTTTAATTGATATTAAAATCATTATGGTTGATACCTTATTTTGCTGATTTTTGTGTGAGCAAGTGGTGATGATTCTTGAGCTAATTTTTTGTGTGTAGTTAGTTTAGATATGTATGCTCCTCTTAGATTTTTCTCACATTTTTGGGATGAAATTAGGTAGTAGTTTTAAGTTGAAACTTTAGATGCTCTAGTTTTAGGATTTAAGCTTAGTACCTTGTGATTTAGGATTTATTTCTAGGACTTTGTGGATGATTCAACCCCTGAATTTTGTATGGTAGATTCATGATTGAATTAAGTTCCCATAGTTATTTTTGTAGGAATTTACAATTGGTTTTAGTATTTTAGTTAGGATTAACTTTAGTACTAAGTTTTAGGTGATCCTAACTTGCTAATTCAACTAGAATGATTTCTTTAGTTCCCTTAGATAAGGGTTTTGCCTCTCTTGCTCTTGGATGATGATGAAGACATGTGTGGGCTGCTGAGGAATGCATGAAGAAGCTTGGATGTGAAGATTCCCCTTCTTTTGGTGTAGTCATGTTTAGATGTTAAGATTAGGGTTTGTGAGTAGAGCTTCTAGATAGATTCTCTTCCTTCATAAACATGGAAGGTGTTGATCACTTCCATTCCTCCCTATGATGTAAGGTCCCCTTCTGAAGGCCTCATCCCTCCTTTGGTAGGATGTGTGTCTCTTCACAAGTTGGTAGAACCTTTGAGGGTTCCTTTCCTTGATGGTGGAGTGTTTAGTGGTGACCTTTGGTCTTCATTTTGCTTTCCACTATCCAAACCTTGCTCTTGTTAGATGAATCTTTCTCCCTTGCTAGATGATGGAGTTCCTTGTTAGAAGATTGAAGATGCTAGAGGTTGCTACTTCTTTGTATTTGAAGATTGCCATTGGAGCTGAGGCTTGAAGACCAAGAAGAACAAGTTGACACTTGTGAAGAAGATCAAATTGAGATTGAAGAAAGAGCTGAAGCTTGAAGTTGGAGAACAAGTTGATACTTGTGTTTGATGCATTGAAAGCTTGAAGAAGCAAGTTGACACTTGCTATTGAAGATGATAGCCTTGAAGGGTAGTTGAAGACTGAGGGCTGAACTGCTGTCAGAGGATTGCTTTGCTGTGAAGCTGTGGAAGCTGTTGATGTGCTTTCTTTCCTGTCTGTTTGCTTTCTGTGCAACTGTATTAATGTGACTTGTTTGATTTGCTTGATGCATTAGAATAAGATCATTTTTAGATTATGTTAAGCTAGGAGCATGATTGCACTAGAGGTTGAGTTGCTCCCTCTGCTTGTATTTTTACTGTATGGCTTTGCTTGCGGGTATTCGGTAGAGCCCAGCTCCCTTGCCTATGTGGTTTGTGACTTGCTTGATGGCATTTTATTTCACTTCTTCTGTGTGATTGCAGTTATTATATTTTGCTTGATATCACGTTATTTCCTCTGTATGATTACAGTTATTCATATATGGCTTGAGGTTGAGATGAGCTTGTGGAGGCTGATGCCCCACACACATTTCCTCCCTCACTTGCATTGCATGCATTTTACTGTAAATCTGTTTACCGTTTACTATTTAAGCTGATGCTTTATCTGTTTCTGTTTATCATTGATATGATCCCCTAGGAATCTCACTTCCTTTGATAAGGAAGTGATGATTAGAACTTTAGGTTGAAACCTATGCATGATAACTTCTAGGAGTTCCCTGTTTCAAGCCTCAACCATAGGATGAATCCTTGGCATGACAACATTAGGACTTGATAGTCTCCCTTAGTTGAGCCTGTTCTCTCTTCTTGTCTTCAAAAAAATCAAAATACAGTAATAAAGGTTAACTGACATCGTACATTACGAGCCTTAAGCTATCTGAGAAAGGATTGTTGGAGAGTTTCTTTTCAACAGTCTAGATGTTTAGTATGGCACCCTTAGGGTGACATGTGACGCATTCACTCTCAGGTCATAGTCTCTATTAGTTGCAAACATCCCTAAAAAACACTTCTTCCGTAAAAGACAGAAAACAAACTTCAAACCTTTTTGCCCCGTGGGCCCATAATTCAAAGGAAGCTTTTCTGAAGAAAAGAGTGTCGTTAACTCCCAGTTCTACCGCAAACGGTAACGCCTAAGTCTCCAAGGGTCGAGCTGCGTACATCAAACTATTGGAATTGTTTGTTAACCCTACTCGAAAAAACAGATGAATCTGAATTTCCGTAATCCGAACTATCCCGAACTACGTAAGCTCTGATCTATCATTCCTGTTGAGAGTACGTAGGCACAATACTGACGTATTGGCGAGCCACCTTCCCCCATTACCCGTAGTAGGCCGAACTACGTCGACTCTGATTTCTCATCCTCTGATGAGAATACGTAGGCATAAAGTGCGACGCTTTGTCGAGTCATTTTATTTTGTTTTTAGACCAGCCTTGATAGGTAGATAGATAAAACCAACCCGTCAGATAAACACAACAAGCGTGGATCCCATCGAGTACGATGGACGTGAGGGATGCTAATACCTTCCCCTTGCGTAACCGACTCCCGAACCCAGACAATGGTTGCGATGACCTTGTCTTATACCTTTTTCGTCAGGTTTTTCCAATCGTTTCGTTTCCCGTTTTGAGGGATAAATAACGAAAGGTGGCGACTCTTCTGTTTTTCCGGCACCTTATTTTCGCGGTAGCGACAGCTGGCGACTCTGCTGGGGACTTGATAGTTTCCTGGGGATCCAACGCCCCCCGCGAGAGTCAATCCTAGCGCTTGTTTGATTACCTGTTGGGTTTTATTTATCGCATTTTATTTCCCGCATTTTATTTTCAGTATGATATGATTATCTGTGTTGTTGTGGGAGGGGCATTCTGATGAGTGAGAAGCCAAACCCAGGCTTGAGTGTACCTAGCATTAGTTGTGGAAATTAGTGGGCGCGTGCTTGCTTTGAAGGCACTAGTGTCTCATGAAATCCACGCTCAGACGAGGTTCTCCTGGTTGACTTCTTTTCCGGCCCTTTGGGCCTGAGGGGTTGTTGGTTTGGAGGATTGTCGACTCTGGGGACCGATCATTTGGAATTCAGCTGAGTGAGGCCGCTTCAGGAGACGGTGATGCCACACCTTCTGGGTATCGTATCACCCCTCTTGAATGTCTGTGACGCTGATGACCGCATAGGATGCCAAACTTGTGTCAGTTTAGGTCCATACCTGTGAGCAGGGTCGGGTTTGTTGCAGGAAACCTTAACCTTCAGACTACCTGGTTTTCTTGATAGTGAATCAGTTTTGTTGGTATCAGAGGTTCTCATCATCAGATGTGTATTTGTTCTTGACAGAGCAGATTTATGGTCTTGTATCAGAAGTTCTTGTCATCAGATATATGTGTGTTCTTGACAGAGCAGATTTATGGTCCGATATCAGGGTTTTCTTCTCATAAGAGATATGGTTGTTCTCGACAGAGCAGTATTGTGGTTTTGTTAATACAAAACCTTCACCTCTTCAACAGCACATTCGTCTTGATCTCCTGCTGCATGATTGCATTTTGCATTGCTTTGCATACTCATTTGCATATCATTAACGTGTGTATGTGTTGCAGGTACCATTTCCCCCGATTCATGTTTTCTTGCCTTCCATTGTGCTGCCATGGGTTCTCTGAGGAAGACTGTGGCCTACAAGCTCCCCACTCCTGATGTTGTTTAGCTGTCTAGTTTGATTGCTTTAGCAGATGATTCTGTGAGAGGTGAATTCAGAAAGTCTTATGGGAAACTGCTCAGCTTGGTTCGTAAACCTTCTGTGTTTGAGCTGAACGGGTTGCACGCCTTGCTGCAGTTCTATGATCCTCCTTTGAGATGCTTTACTTTCCCGGACTTTGTTCTTGCACCTACACTAGAGGAGTATGCTGATTTGTTAGGTGTGCCTATCAAGAGTCAGATGCCCTTTTTTCATATGGATGCTGAGCCTAATCTGGCTAGTCTAGCTCTTTCACTTCATCTGGATGCCTCCGAGTTGGTCTTGTCTAGTTGGAACAGGGTTCCCGGTTTCTCCTTGCAGTTCTTAGTGGGAAAGGCCCAGCAGTGTGTCAAAGACGGTTGTTGGATCGTGTTCAACGCTATTCTTGCTCTTTGCATATACGGCATCATTTTGTTCCCTAATATGCCTGACTTTGTAGACTTCGACGCCTTTCACATCTTTGCAGCAGGGAATCCAGTCCCTACCTTGATTAGAGATGTCTATCATTCCGTCCACTACAAAAACGAGAACAGAAGAGGCAAGAATGTCTCGTGTTGTGTGCCCCTATTCTATAGATGGCTTGATAGTCACCTACCCAAGAAGGGTCCCTTTGCTTCCTCTGCATCCACAGCTGAGTGGTCTGAGCGTTTGATGAGTCTATCAGCAGAGGATATTGCCTGGTTTGATAGAGATAGGTTGGGTACTAAGATTATCTTCAGCTGCAGCGGGTTTCCGAATGTGCCTTTGATAGGCAAGAAGGGTTGTATAAACTATAATCCATCTCAGTTGGTCCGACAGTTTGCTTATGCTTTAAGAGCTCCGCCGAAGGATGAAGAGGTGCAGGAATCTATGTACCTCACCGGTCTTCTAGAGGGGGATATGTTATCTAAGCTCCAGCACGCTTGGAATGGTATCAGTAAGCGGGGAAAACAGTTGCTGGGAAAAAGTAATAGCCAAGCCTACGCTCCATATGTGACCTGGATCAGAGCCAGAGCAGATATCATAGGGATGTCGTTTCCTCCTGCCAAGCTAGAAAACCCTCCAGTGATTGAAGAACCTACCACCGTGCCTATTCAGCAGTACAATCAGGTGTTAGCTGAGTGAGAGGAGCTGAAAAAGGCAAATGAAGAACTGGAGAAAGAACTGGCTCAGCTCAGAAGCGAGAGAAGCGAAGCCGTCCATTCCTTCAAGAGGCAAACAGAGCTGGTAAACAAGTTGGGTACGGATTTGACTAAGCAGTTGGCTGAGTGTGAGTGCTTGGGTCGGGACTTCAAATCTGTCAACGACGTGTTGGCCACTAAGAAGCAGCACTTGGATGAAGCGTACCGGAAAATATCCAAGTTTAATCAGCATTGGAAGGCCACCCTAGCCAAAGGCAAGGAACAGGAGGATAAACTAAAACAGCAGATCTCCAAGTTGAAAGCCCAGGTGAAGGCTAGTGAGAAGAGGTTTGATGAAGAAACCGCTCGCAAATATGCCGCCGAAGGCCTGCTGAACAAGGCTCTTGCTAACCTGAAGGAGCGCAAACTGACGTTTGAATCCAAGAAGCGGAAGTTAGAAGATTGTTTCGGCAAAGGAGCATGGGAAGACTCAGTTGAAGGTCTCCAATACACTATTAGGAAGAGGGAGTTACTTGTCGAAGGGTTGCTCACTCAACCTGATCATCCATAAACAAGGGATATGTTAGAAGAGTTTCGAGCCCGTGGTCGTGCTTGACTATATTTGTAATCCTTTTGTTTTGATCATTGTTGTATGCTGACCATCACCAGGCTTGTTGGTCGAGGTCATGCTATTGATTCTGCTTGTACTCAGTGACATTGTGTACCGCCTTGATGGGCTTTCTTTATATATGAGATGTTATGAGATGTTATTTCCATGACTGGATTCGGACTTCTTATTATCAGCACTGGCACTCAGGCACTAGGATCAGGGGAAATCTCCCTAACACACAGACACACGTTTGCATTTACATGAAGCATTTGCATAACAAGCACGTTGTCGTTTTTCTAACCCTTTGTGTATACAAGTTGTTCTAGGATTGATCGAAGGCCAATCCACCGCTATCCGACCAGAGCAAATCAAGATAGAGCAATGGAGCAAGTGCAGACTGACGTTCAGGAACTCCGAGAGAGGATGGAGCGCTTCATGGAGCTCATGCAAGTGGTTGCCAACGGCCAAGACCAGCTCAGAACCTTGGTCCAGCCTCTGATCTCAAGGGTTGACAGCAACGGTGTACTCCATGGTGGGAACGTTCCAACCCCTCCACCTGTTGAAACTCCTCAGAATGGCATCCCCGTGACCGGGGGGAATGACAGTTGTAACGACAATGTGATCACTAACATCGGGCTCAATGGTAATACGACTGGCGTCGGTAATGGAAATTTTGAAGCTAATGGCAATGCTGGACTGGGCAACGGCAATGCAGGTGTTGGAAATCTATATGGGCCTCAGCCATGGCTAGAAGATCGTCAAGAAGATTTGTTCTCACAGAGGAGTGCTGAAGGAGAGCTGACTGCTGAAGCACGTCTGAGGTTTAAGGCACTCAAGGACAAAATGAGGAGTTTCGAGAACCAGAACATTATGGGTGTCGACATGAGTAAATTGGGATTGATTTCTGATTTCAAGGTGCCTCCTAAATTCAAGGTACCCGACTTTGAGAAGTACAAGGGCACCACCTGCCCTCGTGTCCACTTAAGGTCATACTACCAAAAGATGTCTGTTCACTCTGAGGACGAGAAGTTGCTGATGCACTTCTTTCAGGATAGCTTGTCCGGGCCATCCTTGGAATGGTACATGAGTTTAGAACCTACCAGTGTGCGCACGTGGAAGGAACTTGCTGAGGCATTTGTGCACCATTACCAGTATAACAGTGACTTGGCTCCGAACCGAGTTCAACTGCAGAACTTGTCACAGAGGAACAACGAGGGGTTCAAAGAATACGCCCAACGGTGGCGTGAATTAGCAGCTAGAGTTCAGCCGCCGATGGTTGAACGAGAGCTTGTTGAGATGTCTGTAGCCACCCTCCCAGGGGTTTATTACGAGAAATTGGTCAGTGGTATGTCTGGAAGTTTCTATGATCTCATCATCACTAGTGAGCACGTTGAAAATGGGATTAAGTTGCAAAAAATTCAAGGTGTTGACCTATCCTCAGCTGGAGGAGGAAAGAAACCATATGGTGGTAAAAGGCGTGAAGGAGAGACGAGCGCCGTGTCTAACGCTCGAAGGAAAGGTAAGGGCCAGCGCCAGCAGGTGGCTAGCATAACCATCCCTGCTGTACAACAACCCCAACCACAGAAACAGCCGCAACAGCAGTAGCCAAATCAGCAAGGGTACAGAAAGTATCAGAACAGGGCACCTCTGTCGAGCCGTCACCTTGAGACACCGCCCATGTCTTATGCCCAGCTATTACAAACTCTGCTTTAATTGCAGTTAGTCCAGAAAAGAACCCTGGCTCCCTTGACAGGGGCACCTCCGCCAGGTTATGATGCGAACGCTACATGTGATTTTCACTCAGGGGCACCTGGCCATACAATAGAAAAATGCAAAGCCTTCAAGCACAAGGTGCAGGATATGGTGGATGCTAAGATCATCAATTTCTCAGATAATGCGTTGAATGTCACGAAGAACCCTATGCCGAATCATAGGGGAGGTGGGGTGAATGCCATTATTGAAGACGAAAACTTAGATGTGTTGATTGATGTCAAGGATCTGAAGACACCGCTTAGCTTCGTTAAAGCCAAGCTGATGAAGAGAGGCTTCTTCCCAGGATGTGGAGAACTGTGTATGGGTTGTGCGACTCGTTCTGATGGATGTGAACAGTTGATAGAGGGGATTCAGAGTCTGATGAATGAAGGAATCTTACAGTTTAGCCGAAGGGCCGAATGTGGATCTGGAGAGGTAATGTTGAAGCAGGATGATGAGGTTGCCACCATCACCATCCCTCGCCAGACGATAACCATTTCTGCACCCTGGCCGCCCACAATTACCATCACCAAAGCTGGGCCAATACCTTTTGAAAGCACCAATGTTGTCCCATGGCACTATTGGGCAGACGTCTACTGCAACGGACAGAAGTTGGAACTAGAACCATCTGGGCAGTCTGTGGATAACCTAGTGGGAATTGGCGGAATCACGAGAAGCGGAAGAGTATTTGCTCCACCTGAGGTTGTGGCGGACAAAGCAGATAAATCTAAGGAAACTTATAAGGGAAAGAGTAAAGTCATTGAGGAAACCCCTCGTGGGGTAGAGAAGGACTTACTTGTAAAGGACGCTGAAGAGTTCATGAGGTTGATCAAGAAGAGCGACTACAAGATCGTGGATCACCTCCATCAAACACCCTCGAAAGTTTCCATCCTGAATTTGTTGCTGTGTTCGGAGTCACATCACAACGCGCTGTTAAAGGTTTTGAATGCCATGTATGTACCGCAGGAAATCTCGGTCAACCAGTTGGAAGGGGTCGTAGCCCACGTGAATGCTGGAAACGGGTTAGGGTTCACTGACTTGGAGCTGACGCCGAAGGGAAAAAACCACAACAGTGCCCTGCACATCTCGATAGAGTGTAGGGGAACGATTATGTCTCATGTGTTGGTGGACACAGGGTCGTCGCTCAATGTTCTTCCGAAGAAGGCATTGATGAAGTTAGATACTCGTGGATTGATCTGCACACCCAGTGATCTAGTTGTGAAGGCTTTCGATGGAACCAAGTGTCATGTTTTTGGAGAGGTAACGTTGCTAATCCAAGTTGGGCTGGAAACGTTCGACGCGGTCTTTTACATTATGGACATCATGCCTGCCTACAGCTGTCTCTTAGGCCAGCCATGGATCCATTCTGCGGGTGCCGTGACTTCCACATTGCACCAGAAGCTCAAGTACGCTGTCGGAGGCAGCATTGTAACTGTTTGTGGTGAGGAAGACATAATGGTGAGCCATTTGTCATCCTTCAAATATGTTGAGATGGATGGGGAAATCCACAAAACCCTATGTCAGGCGTTCGAAGCTGTTAAAGTCAAGGACGTGGCTCCTGTAATGGCCGAAAAGCCAGAGATGACTCTCTCTTCCTTCAAGGAAGCCCGCGCCGTTGTTCAACCCGGATCTACCCCAGGCTGGGGGCAGGTTCTAGAAATACCTAACAAACAGGACAAGTTTCGGTTAGGGTACTCTCCTACGGCTGAAGCCTCCTCTTCTCACAATGTGTCGCGAGGTAAAGGGTCGATCCAGTTTACTAGAGGCGGGGTGATATTCGAAAGTGTCATCGCAGTGTCTGAAGACGGTGAGGGCCTTGTTTGATTATGTACATGCATTTTACCAATAAATCAAAAGGCGTTTTTCTTCGCATTCAAATGTTGTGATCTCTGTTATTCCTGTTTTATATTTGTTTTGAAAAACAATAAAATGGCAATGGGGTTTGTGCTAACCTGCATTGCAGAGCGATGTCAAGCAGAGATTGGTCGAGATGATGAAAGAGTATAGTGACATCTTTGCTTGGTCATACGAAGATATGCCCGGACTTGACACCGACATCGTGGTCCATCACTTGCCGCTGCGAGAAGATTGCCCTCCCATTAAGCAGAAGCTTAGGAGGACACGACCAGATATGGCCGTTAAGATCAAAGAAGAAGTGCAAAAGCAGCTTGATGATGGCTTCTTGGCGGTCACTACTTACCCTCCGTGGGTCGCCAACATAGTGCATGTACCGAAGAAGGACGGTAAGGTACGAATGTGCGTCGATTATCGGGATTTGAATAGGGCGAGCCCTAAAGATGATTTCCCGCTCCCTCATATTAATGTGTTGGTCGACAATACAACTCAGTTCTCCGTATTTTCGTTCATGGATGGCTTCTCCGGCTACAATCAGATCAAGATGGCGCCGAAGGACATGGAGAAAACTACGTTTATTACACCTTGGGGAACGTTTTGCTACAAGGTAATGCCTTTCGGTCTGAAGAACGCAGGGGCCACTTACCAATGAGCAATGGTCACTTTGTTTCATGACATGATTCATCATGAGATTGAAGTCTATGTTGATGACATGATTGTGAAGTCCCAAACGGAGGAGGGACATCTGGTCAATTTGCTGAAGCTTTTTGAGAGGCTTAGGAAATTCAGGGTGAGGCTGAATCCTAACAAGTGAACTTTCGGAGTACGATCTGGAAAACTAGTGGGGTTTATCGTGAGTGAAAGAGGCATCGAGGTTGATCCTGCGAAGATAAAATCAATACAAGAAATGCCAGTGCCAAAAACCGAAAAAGAAGTTTGTGGTTTCTTGGGTAGAATAAACTACATTGCAAGGTTTATTTCTCAGCTCACAACCACGTGTGAACTGATGTTCAAACTGCTAAAGAAAGATCAGGAGATTACCTGGAACGAGGATTGCCAGAAGGCATTTGATAAGATAAAATAGTATCTACAGGAACCTCCGATCTTGATACCCCTGGTAGCCGGAAGACCCTTAATCATGTACTTGACAGTTCTTGAGAATAGTATGGGGTGTGTTCTCGGTCAGCACGACGAGACGGGCAGAAAGGAGCATGCCATTTACTATTTGAGTAAAAAGTTCACGGACTGTGAATCTCGTTACTCGATGCTGGAGAAGACGTGTTGTGCACTAGCCTGGGCTGCCAAACATTTACGACAGTACATGCTCAATCACACAACCCTGCTAATTTCGAAGATGGATCCGATCAAGTACGTCTTCAAGAAGCAAGTGCTTTCAGGCAGGATTGCTAGATGGCAAATGGTGTTGACGGAATATGACATTCAGTACCTTTCCCAGAAGGCCATCAAGGGAAGCGTATTATCTGAATACCTTGCCAAACAGCCGATCGAGGACTATCAGCCGATGAAATTTGAATTCCCTGATGAGGATATCATGTTTCTCAAGGTGAAAGATTGTGATGAACCGTTGCCCGACGAGGGGCCAGATAGGAAGTCCCAATGGAAATTGATATTTGACGGGGCAGTTAATTCTTACGGAAGTGGCATTGGGGCAATCATCACGACTCCCCACGGATCCCACATCCCGTTCACTGCTAGACTGACGTTTTCGGTCACCAATAATGAAGCGGAGTACGAAGCATGCATCATGGGTCTAGAAGAAGCAATTGATTTGAGAATCAAGAACCTAGATGTCTATGGTGACTCGGCACTTGTGATCAACCAGATTAAAGGGGAGTGGGAGACTCGCCAATTGAATTTGGTGTCGTACATGAATTATGCCAGAAGGCTGCTTCCGTTCTTTGATCGAGTAGAACTCCATCATGTGCCCAGAGCTGAAAATCAAATGGTTGATGCCTTAGCCATGTTGGCTTCGATGTATAAAGTCAATTTTTGGAATGAAGCTCCAAGGATTGTCCTTTCTCGTCTTGATAGACCTGCATTCGTCTTTGCGATCGAGGAAGCCTCCGATGGCAACCCATGGTTCCATGACATCCAGACTTTCCTTATGACTAAGGAATATCCTTCGGGAGCGTCAACCCAGAATAAGAAGACTCTGAGGAGGCTGTCTGGAAATTTTTATCTCAATCCTGATGGAGTTTTGTATAAAAGAAACCACGATCTCGTGCTACTCCAATGTGTAGATGAGAAAGAAGCGAGTATGCTCATGGAAGAAGTCCATGAAGGCACATTTGGTACGCACGCCGGCGGGCATGCTATGACAAGAAAGATCCTGAGAGCAGGATATTACTGGCTGACGATGGAATCGGATTGCTTTAAATTCGCGAAGAGATGCCATAAATGCCAAATTTATGCTGATAAGATTCATGTACCGCCGTGCCTGTTGAATGTCATGTCCTCCCCGTGGCGGTTCTCCATGTGGGGCATCGACATGATAGGCAAGATCGAGCCCACTTCATCTAACGGTCATCGCTTCATTCTAGTAGCCATCGACTACTTCACCAAGTGGGTGGAGGCCGCCTCATATGCTAATGTGACCAAGCAGGTGGTGGCTAAATTCATAAAGAGGGACATCATATGTCATTACGGAATTCTGGAACAGATCATTACTGATAATGGTTCGAATCTGAATAACAAGATGATGAAGGAGGTGTGCCAGAGTTTCAAGATTGAACACCACAACTCATCTCCTTACCGGCTGAAGATGAATGGCGCCGTTGAAGCGGCCAATAAGAACATTAAGAAGATTGTACAAAAGATGGTTGTGACCTACAAGGATTGGCATGAGATGTTGCCATTTGCACTGCACGGTTATCGTACAACGGTACGTACATCAACCGGGGCAACTCCTTTCTCACTGGTGTACGGTATGGAAGTTGTCCTACCGTTAGAAGTTGAGATCCCTTCTTTACGAGTTTTGGTTAACGTGAAACTCGATGAGGCAGAATGGATTAAGAACCGACTAAACCAACTCAGCCTGATGGACGAGAAGAGATTAACATCGATTGCATACGGTCGTCTGTACCAAAGCCGAATGAAGAAAGCCTACGATAAGAAGGTACGTCCTAGAAGCTTTCAGACGGGTGATCTCGTCCTGAAGAAGATTCTTCCTCCACACTCCGATCACTGGGGCAAGTGGACTCCCAATCACGAAGGTCCGTACGTCATCAGCAAGGTCTTCTCGAGAGGAGCCTTGTTGTTATCCACGATGGATGGCGAAGATTTTGCATCCTCGGTGAACGCGGACGCAGTTAAAAAATACTTTGCTTTAAAAATGACCCGCTGGAAAGAAAAAGAATATCCAGGCAAAAATGGGGCATCCCGGCGAACCGTAAAAAAGGAAAAGGGTTCGGGCAAAAATTAGGGATATAAATGAAAAATGTACACCCGCAAAGTCGAAAACCTGGAAGGCCGACTTTGGCAAGAAAGGGTATCCCGGTGAATCGAAAACCCGGAAGGGCGATTCAGGCAAAAGTTAGGGATTTGAAAAAGCAAATGACTGCGTTCCGCGTGTGGACTTTCATTGTTTAGTGGTTTGGAGGACCTGAGGGCCGTTTATCTGAATCAATCTCTTCCGAAGCTGAAGCGTCGGAGAAGTATCGAAGTCGAGTGGGTCATAGAGGGATCAACTCATGGTGTTCGTCTACGCCGCATTGCCGACATTTGTGTATATACTGATGTATATTTGCGCAGCTTCCTCATTCTAGGAGCTTACATCTGTTGTAAAGCATTTTCACCCATTCAGGGGTTCATCATCAATAAAATATATACTACTCAGCAATTCTGTTTGCCTGTTTAGCATTTATCTGTTTTGTTTGCGAAAAAGAACGCCGATGTTTTTGATAAAATGCGCATACATAAACTTACTGGCCTAGGCCACTGATTGTTGAAACAATGAATTACTTGAACATTGTCACAAGATGTTAACCTTGATAGGTCCCTTTGAGAAGGGTATCTTGTCTGTTTGTTGCAGGTATAGCCTATTCCAAGCAATACGTCGTATGCGTTCCCAAGCAGGATGATTCCTTCTTCTCCAGCAAGTTCAGCAGTATCTCCCTGCGGATTCTGAACACGAGATCGTAAGCATTGATATGTCTCCCCAAACAGAGAAGATTCTCTCCCCAAGCAGATGTATCCTGAAGGATTGTCATCTCTCCAGCTGAGTCATATACTGAAGTGTGCAGCACTCGATAGTACAGACTGAAGTCTCCAGGAGAATTGAGACCCCCCACAAAGTTGTACTCTCCCCTGTAAGTAGGATGATTCCTTCTTCCCCAATCGAGTTTGCAGATCCCCAAGAGACCCGAGTCCTTGGAAAGCGTTTGGGCCATGATTAGTTTTCCCCAGTAGAGTGTTGAATAGCTGATGCTGTTTTTCCCCATCGGAGTCGTTATCTCCCAGAAAGTTTTATCGCGAAGGCTGTGCAGTTTATTTCTGCGACTGATATCGTTTCCTCAACATTTTGTGGTTTGAATACCCAGTTGAGCGAGTCCAAGTTCTCAGAGAGCTTTATTCCTATGTAGCAGTCAACTAAAGATCATTTCCCCAGGCGGAGTCCAATTGAGATTGGTGTGACTTCTTCTCCTCGGCAGGATGATTCCTCCTCTCCACCAGAGTGGTTTCTTCCCCTTGACAAGAGGATTTTCCCTTCGGCATTTATTTTGTTGATGGGGTCAGAGCATTTTGCATGATTGCATAGCATCTACCCTAAACGCGTAACATTTCCACCGTGTGGAGCATGGCGCCATTGTTAAACATATGCATATGAAACGTGAGCTAGGTCGTTACCGTTCTTGTTTTGCAGGTATTCTCCAGCAAAGTCGCTTACCCAAGATGATTCTTGAATTCTCCCGCGAAGGTGTTTGTTTAAGATGATTCTTAAAATCCCCAGTGAAGTCGCCAGAGAGGGTTGCTCAAGTTGATGCGTAGAGTCCCCGACAGAGTGTTTGTGCAGGATGATTCCTGAAATCTCCAGCAGAGTTACTTGATAGTTCTCCAGAATCCCCAACGAAGATGTGTCATCCCCAGCAGGTTTGAACGGAGAAGTTGAAATTTCCCTTGAAGACTTGATGATTGAAGTCTGGCAGTAGTGCTAAATTCCCTGACTTACTGAGGAAGTCCAACTGCAATGCCAAAGCAGTTATCTCAGCTGACGCGGAGTGCCTGACGGCAAAAGATTGTGTATCCTTATTGATCCGTGAATGATTAAGGATCCCATTTCAAGACTTACTACTGAAGTCCAACCGCGATGTCGAAGCAGTTATCTTAGCTGACGCGGAGTGCCTGATGGCAATGGTTTAGGTATCCCTATTTGGTTCACGATTGACCGAGAATTCTATTCCCGACTCACCGACGAAGTCCGGCCGACGCCCGAGAATTTCTTTGAATGCCCGATGGCATAATTATAGAGATTGTCAAAAGTTCCTAATGGCCTGATGAGTCCCGAGGAATCCTTCTGCCGCAGTGTCACAGAATGCCTGACGGCAATATCAGCTATGTATCGCCGGTTACCGAGTTACCAGTGATCCCTTGATGACTTGAGGAAGAAGCTGCAGCAAAATCTGATAATCATCCCGACGGATATTTGAGAGTAGCCATTCAATAGTTACCGAATAACCGGTGATCCCTTATTGACTTACTGATGAAGTCCGACGAAGATATTGTCGACGTGCCCAGCGACACGGTGAGTCCATAGGCGACGATGAGGAGTTCTTCTATTATGACGTAGAATGCCTGACGGCATAATCGACCTTCCATTACCAGTTACCGCGTAACCGGTGATCCCTTGATGACTTGAGGTCGAAGATCTATAGCAAAATCAGATGATCATCCTGACGGAAATTTGACCCTTCACCGGTTACCGTGTGACCAATTCCCCAGCAGAGATGTCGTGCAACTGTCATGCTCAGTGTCGAAGACGTGCCTACCAATCAGAGTATCGTTTACCTGTGCGGTTGGCAAATCACCAGTTATTGCGTAACCGGTGATCCCTTGATGATTTGAGGATGCAATGATATCAGATAAATCAGAGAATCATCTTGACGGAGGTTCAGATCAGTAATTCTCCAGCTAGTTGTCGTGCAGCTATTGTTTCAGTTTCCGAAGATTTGTCCCCATCAGAGTACCGTGTACATGCGCAGTTGGCAAATTTCCAGGTTTGTTGGTATTCAACCGTCTTTTACCTTAATTGTTTGAGAGTTGTTCGCCTCTCACCAGTCAGGTCCAAGCCATTTGAATAGGGGCAGCTGTTGCAACCCAAAATTTGCCCAACATTTCTTTACCTAGCTTATGTTTCATTTCATTCACATTAGCATCATCATTTGCATTTCATTGACATGTATGCAGGAGGTCAAGAGGTATGATTACCAATCAAGAGCTATATAAGACTGTGAGGCTAGCTAAGAAGGTTATTCAAGTGTTCAAGGGTTCATATCCTTGTCAGAGAAGTTAAAAGAGCCTCAAAGAGAGTGGTTAAAACCAAGAGTGTGGGTCCCATAACTTGAGAGTTATGGAAAGCCCTCAGATGATTCTGAAGCCATGAAGTGGGACTTGAGGTCTTGAGAGAGATCATGAGAAGTGTTAAAGATCACTTTGACGCCTAGATAGGTCATTGTGCAAGACTAAGAAGGCTCAGCCATGAGTGGTGCAGCTAAGGTTTAACTGGGTCAACCCTAAGTCAACTGATGATTTGAAGGAAGTTGATACCTAATTCAAGAGACATGTGATCATGGATTGATACATTGAGATGTTATAAGGATGATTCCAAGGTTAACTCATCATGATTGAAGAGTTTGAGAAGTTTCAAGCTAGGGTTTCTAAGGCTTGACAGTGTAAAATCCCCTAGTTTGACCTCTATCTTCAAGGCAATTTAGCTCAAGATATGATTATCATCTCATCTTGCCCCCAACATGATTGTTGTAGAGCATGGTTTTAGATTTAATTTGAGTGCTAGAAGTCCTTGATAGGATTTGTAGAACTCAAGTTATGGCTTTGACAAGTTACAAGTCATATGAGGTATGTGAATTTGGAGCTTGAAAGTTACCCAACTTGCATGACACTTTTGCCCAAGAAGGATGATTCCTATGAACTTTTGGTCAACATGAATGTTGTTCCTTATTCTCTTAGCTTTCTAGAGAGTACTAGAAGTCCTTGATAGGATTTGTAGAACTCAAGTTATGGCTTTGACAAGTCAAGGGTATTTTGGGAAGTTGTGATTATGGGTCATTTTTGGTTATAGGTCATTTTCACCAACTTAGACACTTCAAATGGAATTTTGTTCAACTAGAAAGTTGCTCAAAATGGGGTTATAACCTTGACCATGCATCAAGGAGGCATTGAAATGGCTCAAGGAAGGATGTGGTTCAAGGAATTTTGAAAAAAGGAAGAATTAAAGAGAATTAGTGACCAAAAATTGAAATAATTCATTTTGTGTCCAAACAAGGCAAAATAATAGGTCATTTTGATTGGAAAAATAGTTTTAAGAACTTTGGAAGTGTTGGAATTTTGGTTTGAGTCCATTTTCATACCATTTCATGTTGTTTCTTCATGATGAAGCAACATATCAAACTCACACCATTGGCTTGCAAACAAGGAAATTAACATAACCAACTAGTTCAATATCTCATGAGATGATGATTGCAAGCATTTTCATGCCCAAAGAGATCCAGAATCATGACTGTGCACATGGTATTTTGAAGGAGTAAGTGAAATTGCAAAATCTCCTATGGAAGGTTACATAACTTTCTAGACATTTCCAATGAGTTCTATATAAGCATTAGAGTGTGTTCAGCCATTTTTTGGAGAAGATTGAGCCCTGAAGCAGAGAGTGAGGTTGAAGTTTCACAACTGCAAGTTGAAATCGTATTCTGAGTTCAAGGCCAATCCAAGGGAAATTGAAGATTACATTAGCTTTGGAAGGTGATTTAGAGTGAATCTGCATCATCTTGAAGGTTGAATCGAGCAAAAAGTGCATCTGGTACAAGCTCAAATACAGGTTTTAACTTCTTGAAATTTCTCTCTAATTA
This sequence comes from Lathyrus sativus, assembly GCA_963859935.3. Lineage (NCBI taxonomy): Eukaryota > Viridiplantae > Streptophyta > Magnoliopsida > Fabales > Fabaceae > Lathyrus > Lathyrus sativus. Next base: position 272,147,014 of record OZ012735.1, read on the forward strand.
TGTGTTTTCAGTGAACTAGAAGCATGTGGTTAGGTTCTATTCATGATCTAGATGGATTTAGGATGGTTAATTACACGGTTAGAGACAATGTTAGGTGTTGTGCAACTTCTGTTGAGATGGATTTCTCATGATTCTTGGAGTGTTATTCATGTTTGGATAGTGGAATGTGATCTTTGATGAGTGTAGTTTCCATTAGTGTCATTAATTTTAAGAATCATGATGATCAAGATTTGATGGATTTCTGAAAATTCTATCGTGTTTGGAGTTAGAGAAGGAATCAATGAATTTGGATGATGGATTCGTGATCAAGATGAAAAATTGAGCAAGATGATGATTTGTTTTGTCATTTTTGATGACCTGAGAAGAGCACCTCACCGGAGAAGACGGTGGCGCTACAGCTCAGGCCACCGTCTGGTTACTTCCTACAATCAGTTTGAAATTGGGGACGATGAACATGAGCCCTCAGATCATGGTTTGACATTTGACTCAGGCAAGGGATACACGGCCACGATTTGATCTCAAAGTCTGAAGGCTTGGATTTGAATGAAACGCACCGTTTTATTAATTGGTTTGGTTTGGGCTTACTGCACAGAGTGATATCCACACCCCCCATTTGGCCCAATTCCTGAATTGAACTGCAATGAATTGCTATTCAGCACGCACCTTTTATTATTTTCTTATTATTTCTTTTATTTTTATCATTTCATATAGGTTTGTAAATAATTCATAAAAAAAAGGAAATTAACTTAATTAATTCCAGGTTTTTTTCCTTGATTCATGAATGAGTCTAGAATTTTAGTAATTAAAAGATTAGGAATTCATGCATTTGTGATTTTAATTGCATTTTTTGTATTTAAATTGATATTAAAATCATTATGGTTGATACCTTGTTTTGCTGATTTTTGTGTGAGCAATTGATGATGATTCTTGAGCTAATTTTTTGTGTGTAGTTATTTTAGATATGTATTCTACCCTTAGAATTTTCTCACATTTTTGTGATGAAATTAGGTAGTAGTTTTAAGTTGAAACTTTAGATGCTCTAGTTTTAGGGTTTAAGCTTAGTACCTTGTGATTTAGGATTTATTTCTAGGACTTTGTGGATGATTCAACCCCTAGATTTTGTATGGTAGATTCATGATTGAATTAAGTTCCCATAGTTATTTTTGTAGGAATTTACAATTGGTTTTAGTATTTTAGTTAGGATTAACTTTAGTACTAAGTTTTAGGTGATCCTAACTTGCTAATTCAACTAGAATGATTTCTTTAGTTCCCTTAGATTAGGGTTTTGCCTCTCTTTCTCTTGGATGATGATGAAGACATGTGTGGGCTGCTGAGGAATGCATGTAAAAGCTTGGATGTGAAGATTCCCCTTCTTTTGGTGTAGTCTTGTTTAGGTGTTAAGATTAGGGTTTGTGAGTAGAGCTTCTAGATAGATTCTCTTCCTTCATAAACATGGAAGGTGTTGATCACTTCCATTCCTCCCTATGATGTAAGGTCCCCTTATGAAGGCCTCATCCCTCCTTTGGTAGGATGTGTGGCTCTTCACAAGTTGGTAGAACCTTTGAGGGTTCCTTTCCTTGATGGTGGAGTGTTTAGTGGTGACCTTTGGTCTTCATTTTGCTTTCCACTATCCAAACCTTGCTCTTGTTAGATGAATCTTTCTACATTGCTAGAGGATGGAGTTCCTTGTTAGAAGATTGAAGATGTTAGAGGTTTCTACTTATTTGTATTTGAATACTGCCATTGGAGCTGAGGCTTGAAGACCAAGAAGAACAAGTTGACACTTGTGAAGAAGATCAAATTGAGATTAAAGAAAGAGCTGAAGCTTGAAGTTGGAGAACAAGTTGATACTTGTGTTTGATGCATTGAAAGCTTGAAGAAGCAAGTTGACACTTGCTATTGAAGATGATAGCCTTGAAGGCAGTTGAAGACTGAGGGCTGAACTGTTGTCAGAGGATTGCTTTGTTGTGGAGCTGTGGAAGTTGTTGATGTGCTTTCTTTCCTGTCTGTTTGCTTTCTGTGCAACTGTATTGATGTGACTTGTTTGATTTGCTTGATGCATTAGAATAAACTCATGTTTAGATTATGTTAAGCTAGGAGCATGATTGCATTATAGGTTGAGTTGCTCCCTCTGCTTGTATTTTTACTGTATGGCTTTGCTTGCGGGTATTCGGTAGAGCCCGACTCCCTTGCCTATGTGGTTTGTGACTTGCTTGATGGCATTTTATTTCACTTCTTCTGTGTGATTGTAGTTATTATATTTTGCTTGATAGCACGTTATTTCCTCTGTATGATTACAGTTATTCATATCTGGCTTGAGGTTGAGATGATCTTGTGGAGGCTGATGCCTCACACACATTTCCTCCCTCACTTGCATTGCATGCATTTTACTGTATATCTATTTACCGTTTACTGTTTAAGCTGATGCTTTATCTGTTTCTGTTTATCATTGACATGATCCCCTAGGAATCTCACTTCCTTTGATAAGGAAGTGATGATTAGAACTTTAGGTTGAAACCTATGCATGATAACTTCTAGGAGTTCCCTGTTTCAAGCCTCAACCATAGGATGAATCCTTGGCATGACAACATTAGGACTTGATAGTCTCCCTTAGTTGAGCCTGTTCTCTCTTCTTGTCTTCAAACAAATCAAAATACAGTAATAAAGGTTAACTGACGTCGTACGTTACGAGCCTTAAGCTATCTGAGAAAGGATAGTAGGAGAGTTTCTTTTCAACAGTCTAGATGTTTAGTATGGCACCCTTAGGGTGACATGTGATGCATTCACTCTCAAGTCATAGTCTCTAGTGCGATATTAGTTGCAAACATCCCTAAAAAACACTTCTTCCATAAAAGACAGAAAACAAACTTCAAACCTTTTTGCCCCGTGGGCCCATAATTCAGAGGAAGCTTTTATGAAGAAAAGAGTGTCGTTAACTCCCAGTTCTACCGCAAACGGTAACGCCTAAGTCTCCAAGGGTCGAGCTGCGTACATCAAACTGCTGGAATTATTTGTTAACCCTACTCGAAAAAACAAATGAATCTGAATTTCCGTAATCTGAATTATCCCGAACTACGTAAGCTCTGATCTCTCATACCTGTTGAAAGTACGTAGGCACAATACTGACGTATTGGCGAGCCACCTTCCCCCATTACCTGTAGTAGGCCGAACTACGTCGACTCTGATTTCTCATTCTCTGATGAGAATACGTAGGCATAAAGTGCGACGCTTTACCGAGTCATTTTATTTTGTTTTCAGACCAGCCTTGATAGGTAGATAGATAAAACCAACCCGTCAGATAAACACAACAAGCATGGATCCGATCGAGTACGATGGACGTGAGGGGTGCTAATACCTTCCCCTTGCGTAACCGACTCCCGAACCTAGACAATGGTTGCGATGACCTTGTCTTATACCTTTTTCGTCAGGTTTTTTCGATCGTTTCCTTTCCCGTTTTGAGGGATAAATAACGAAAGGTGGCGACTCTTCTGTTTTTCCGGCACCTTATTTTCGCGGTAGCGACAGAAAACAAGCATGGATCCCGTCGAGTACGACGGACATGAGGGGTGCTAATACCTTCCCCTTACGTAACCGACTCCCGAATCCAGGATTTGGTTGCGATGACCATTCCTTTCCCTCTTTGTGTCAAGTTTACTCTGAGCGTTTCCTTTCCCTCTTGTGGGATAAATAACGCACGGTGGCGACTCTCCTGTCATAGTCGGCACCGATTTTCACAGTAGCGACAGCTGGCGACTCTGCTGGGGACTTTCCCATCCTCTATGCGAGTCAGTCCTAGCGCTTGTATGTTTTATTTTTGGGTGTGTATATGTGTTGCATTTGTACTTTACTGCATTTGCATTTTATTTTCAGCATTGTTATATATCATTATTATTGTGCTGTTGGGTGGGATGTTTCACTTTGTGATAAGCCAAAACCCATGCTTGAGTATAACCATAGCATTAGAAGTGGAAAGTAATGATGAACCTGTATGTTTGGCATGCACTAGTTCTCACTAAATTCGCGCTCAGACGAGATCCTCTTTGATGACTACCTTTCCAGTCTTTTTCGGACAATTGAGAGGATGTTGAATCTGAGGATTGTCGACTCTGGGGAATGATCATTTGGAAGTCAGCTAAGTGAGGCCGCTTCATTAGACTATGATGCCAAACCAGAAATGGTAAACGTATCATCATTTCTCGTAAGTTTGTGACGCTGACGACCGCATAGGATGTCAGACCTTGCCAAAGATAGGTTCATACTTGTGAGTGGGGAGGGTTATGCAGGAAACCTTGACCTTCAACCTACCAGGATTTCTTATCAGTATGAACCTTTAATCTCTGATACTTGGGTATTCCGGTATTTTCTCGCCAGAGCGAAGCATCGGTTCATCTCAGTCAACAGCACAACAATCTTGATCCCTTGTTTCATTTGCATTTTCATATGCATATTAACATTGACATGTATTTATGTTGCAGGTGCATATCTTCCTCTTGATTCTAGTGAGCCATTCCTCTTCTGACATGGAACCTAGCTTGAAGAAGACTGTTGTGTACAAGTTTCCCACACCAAATATAGGGTCTCTACTCAGTTTGATTTCTGCTGCTGATCACAGTGTGATGGAAGATTTCAAGAAAAAGAATGGGAAGCTTCTGGGTTTTGTTTGTAAAGCTTCAGTGTTTGAGTTAGGAGGTCTCCACATCTTGCTTCAGTTCTATGACCCACAGTTGAGGTGTTTCACTTTTCTTGGTTATGTATTGATGCCTACTCTGGAGGAGTTTGCCATGTTGTTAGGAGTTCCTATTCTGGATCAGATGCCTTTTAATCACTCTGAAGCTGAACCTAATTTGACTAAGCTTGCTAATGCTCTTCATCTAGATGCCTCTGAGTTAGAAGGAAATATGGTTAAAAGGAATGGAATGTCTGGCTTCCCATTGCCTTTCTTGGTTGGTAGAGCTCAACACTTTGCAAAGGAAGGTTATTGGGTTGTCTTTAATGATATCTTGGCTCTATGCATATATGGTATATTATTGTTCCCAAACATTCCAGATTTTATGGACTTGGATGCTTTCCACATCTTTGTCTCGAAGAATCATGTGCCTACACTCTTGGGAGATGTTGCATTACAAGAATGAGAATAGGAGGGGGAAGAATGTCTCCTGCTATGTACCTCTCCTATATAGATGGTTTATGAGTCATCTTCCTAAGTCTGGTCCTTTTGCTAATATCTCTGATACTGCAGATTGGTCAGAGAGGCTTATGGGGTTAACCTCTGAAGACATTGTATGGTTTGACAGAGGTTATTTGGGTAGAGAGATAATCTGTAGTTGTGGTGGTTTTCCTAATGTCCCTTTGATTGGAAGAAAGGGTGGTATTAACTACAATCCAGCTCTTGCAGTGAGGCAATTTGGTTATGCTCTAAGGGAACCTCCGAAGGAAGAGAAAATACAGGAATCTCTGTATTTCATCGGCGTGATTGACAGTGAGACCTTGATCAGATTGGAGAAGGCCTAAAGTAAAGTTCACCGCAAGGGGAAGCTTTTTTTGGGAAAGAGCAATAGCAGAGCATATAAGCCTTATGTGGTTTGGATTCAGGAAAGAGTTGAGAGATTATTGTTGTCGCTTCCATCCCGAGAACCTTTGTATCCTTTAATGATTGAGGAGCCAGCAACAGTTAATATTCAGAGATACAATCAACTGTGGTCTGAGGAGGAGGAATTATGTAAGGCAAATGACGAGTTGGAAAAGGAAATTATGCAACTCAGAAGTGAAAAGAATCAAGCTAATTGTTCCTTCAAGAAGCAAACAGAGCTGGTGAACAAACTGGGTAGAGAGCTAACTAAAGAGATTCGCGCTCGAGAGCGAGTGGGCCTAGAGTTGAAGAGTGCTAGTGACATCCTCAAAGATAAGAAGAAGAAGTTAGAAAGAGCACAACTAGCGATATCTAAGTTCAATGCGCAATGGAACGCTATTCTGACTAACAACAAGGAACGGGAAGATGGATTGCGGCAACAAATTTTCAGGTTAAAGGCTCAACTTCGGGTGAGAGATGAGAAAGATATAGTTGAATCCTCACGCCGACGCGAGAGTGACCTAAAACTGAATGAAGCTCTTGCAACGTTGGAAGCGTACAAGTTAAGAGCATATCTAAAGAGGCCTAAGCTGGAAGAAGCATTTGGTGAAGGCGCTTGGGAGGATTATGCTCAGGGCTTGCAGGATACTATTAGCAGGAGAGAGTTTCTCATTCAGGGGTTGATTGCTAGGCCAGATCATCCGGATACGGAAGAGCTATTGGAGGATTTCCAGGCTCGCTGTCGTACCTGATGTATTTTTTCCTTGTATATGCTATTATGTTGTGTCTCAACCATCACCAGGATTGTTGGTTGGGGTCATGTTTGATTCCATTGTATTTCCTTGGTGATATGTTATGTATTGACTCTAGTTCTCATTTTATTTATGAGAGGATTGTACGACCTTATCTATTGGTTTTCCATTTTCCTTTTGTTCCCGTGAAACTAGAATCAAGGGGAAATTTTCCCTGAAGCATACTTGCACATCTGCATACTGCATCATTTCTCATTTTGCATCATAGGTGTTCCAGGTTCCGTTAACCTTATCTCCTTTCTGTAGTTTGTTCAGCTTGTTTCAGGATTGAAAACCAAGCGATTCATCACTACTCTACAAGGGGAAATCAATGCAAAGCTATGGACCAGATTCAGATCGAGCTGCAGGAGTTCCGGGACCGTATGGCCTAGGTTATGGATATGATGCAAGGGGTCTCCAATGGCCAAGAACAACTGAGAACACTGGTGCAACCGCTGATTACAAGGGTTGACGAGAGTGGGGTTCTACATGGAGGAACTGCTGCTATACCTCCTACTATTGACAATATCACCCCTCATGCTAACACTGCCATCCCAACAACCGTTATTCCTCTGGGTGGAGGTAATCATACTGGAATCCCTATTCCTGCACCAACATGTGCGGTGCGTGGAAACACTGACCCTCAGTGGGACGGGGATGACCAAGGTGATGTTTTCTCTATGAGAGAGCTTGGTGCTGGTCTTCAATCTAACGTAGACAGAAGGTTTAAGCTGATAGAGGAAAAGATGAAGAATCTTGAAAATCAAAACTCGCTGGGTCTAGATATGGAAAATCTGGGGCTGATTCCAGACCTGAAAATTCCTCTGAAGTTTAAGCTTCCAGATTTTGATACGTATAAGGGGACAACTTGTTCTATGGTGCATCTCCGCTCTTATTACTGAAAGATGTCTACATACTCCGACGATGAGAAGCTGCTCATGTATTTCTTCCAGGATAGTCTTTCTGGTCCATCCCTGGAATGGTATATGAGGCTAGAGCCGGTCAACATCAGAAGTTGGAGAGATTTGGCTAAAGGTTTTGTCAGGCATTATAGTATAACAGTGATCTAGCACCGAACAAGGTACAGTTGCAGAACTTGTTACAGAGAAGTAATGAAGGTTTCAAGGAATACGCCCAGAGATGGCGCGAGCTGGCAGCAAGAGTTTAACCTTCTATGGTGGAGAGAGAGTTGATTGACATGTTTTTTGCTACACTGTCGGGAGTATATTATGAGAAATTGATAGGAAATATGTCCGGAAGTTTTTCAGACTTGATCATTACAGGTGAACGGGTTGAAAACGAAATCAAACTAGGGAAGATACAGGCCGGAGAAGGATCCTCAGTTGGAGGAGGTAGAAAAAGTTTTGGCAGTAAGAAGAGAGAGGGGGAAACAAATGCAGTATTAGGTTTCCGAAGCAGAAGTAAGAACAGAAATCAACAATATAGTCAACATCAACCTCAGGTTGCAAGCATTACAATTCCAGCTGCACCACCACAACAATAGCCACAACGTCCATAACAACAACAAAATTACGCTCCAAGACGATTCCAAGATCGGGGAAGAGCAGTGAACAGGCAATTTGATGCACCGCCGATTCCTTACTTACAGTTACTACAACATTTGATGCAATTTCAATTGATCCAGAAAAGGACGTTGGCTCCTTTAACTGGCGCACCACCCTCATTGTATGATGCCAATGCCAGGTGCGACTTTCATTCCGGTGCTCCTGTCCATAACATTGATAATTGTAAAGCCTTCAAGCATAAGGTGCAAGACCTTGTCGATAGTAAAGCTATTAATTTTTCTCATGACGCGCCTAACGTTGGGCAAAATACCATGCCTAATCATGGAGCGGCTGGGATAAACGCCATTGTTGAGGAGAAATATTTGAATCTGGTGACTGATGTTGAAGAACTAAAAACTCCGTTGAGTTTTGTAAAGGATAAGTTGTTGAGCGGAGTAGTATATCCTGGTTGTGATAGAGACTGCACAAGTTGTTTAACCCATCTTGAGGGATGTGAGAAATTGAAGAGTCATGTTCAAAGGTTGATAGATGACAGTATTCTGCAGTTTGACAGAATTTCGGAAGAGAAAAGAGAGAAAGTAATTGATGAAGAGAAAGATGAAGTGGCTACAATTTCCATTCCTTACAAGACAATCACTATTTCTGCGCCGCCAAGGCCGTCCACCATTATAATCACTAAAGCAGGGCCGGTACCCTACGAAAGCACCAAGACGATCCCATGAAACTATGGGGCTGAGGTATATTGCAATGGTCAGAAGTAGGAGCTGAAGAGTTCGCCATTGGATTCTGTTGATAATTTGATAGGAACCGGGGGAATAACCAGAAGCGGAAGAGTATTTTCATCTTCTTAAGCGAATGCTGAAAGGGACGATAAGGGAAAAGGAAAACCTGTGGTTGAAGAGAGTTCTCAGAGCGGTGAGAAAGAAACTTTGTTGAAAGATGCGGAAGAGTTTATACGGTTGATCAGGAAAAGTGATTACAAGATTGTAGACCACTTGCAACAAACTCCATTGAAGATTTCAATTTTATCTCTACTTTTGTGCTCTGAGGCACATCGGAATGCCTTGTTAAGGCTAGGATTTACAGATCTCGATTTGACGCCCAAGGTAAGAGACCATAATCATGCACTGCATATCTCCATTGAATGCATAGGGGTTGTACTGTCGCATGTGCTGGTGGACATTGGGTCATCACTTATGTGCTACCCAAGAAAGCTTTGATGAAGCTGGACACCCGAGGAATAATGTGCACCCCAAGTGATTTAGTTGTGCGGGCATTTTATGGGGCAAGGAGGTCCGTTTTCGAAGAATTGACTCTTCCAATCCAGGTTGGTCCAGAAGTTTTTAATGTTGTGTGTAACACCCTTTTCTACCCCACAATTATCATGGAAAAATTACACAGATTTCAGAGTAAATAAATAAATATCATTAAAAAGCCACCAAAAGGGCGTACATTTCTCAATGTCATCAAATAGGTCAATACTCTGTAACTACGGGTTTTTCCCATTGTACATCAAACAACATAAAACAGCGGAACCCAAAGCATAAGTCACGGTTTTTTCTCATAAGGGAAAGTTAGCAAAATAACTCAATGGTATAAAGTTTAATCCAAGGAACCCAACCTGATGTTACATATCAGAGCAAGACCCTCTAAGTTAACCATAAAGGCTAACGACTCTAAAACTTCAAAAATAACTCCTCGACGACATCCACATCTAAACCTGGCCATCTGCATGTTACCCACGTGGAGGTAACATTCAAACAGGCAGGGTGAGTACAACAATTCATAATAATCAATGTATAACAATTAATGCATAAATGGCATCATAATTATATTCAACACATTCATATTCCTCAAATATGCCTCGAAAGCCACAACGTCATAATTTATACCAATCATCACAACTCGATGGACACTGGGACATCAACCCTCCATAGATCCCCATCAATAGGATCGATTCTACTAGAGAACCGGAGCACATCATAATATTTCACATCCGTACACTAGGATTGAAGCCAAAGTAATCGAGGTCCTGAACCGAAGTCCAGATGCAAATGAATGCATGATGCACACGTCACAAATTACCCTCATAATAACATCATAGGTGCACCATCATTCATCATATTTATCATCATAAAACGTCATAGCTCATCATCATAGTCATCATCATACATCATGTCATCATAGCACATCATAATAATCATCATCACACATCATGTCATCGTAGCACATCATAATAATCATCATCACACATCATGTCATCATAGCACATCATAATAATCATCATACATCATGTCATTAAATTTCTTCATAATAATCATCTTCGTACATCATAAAAATCATCATATAATCAAGTACAAATCACATAGCACTCACAATCATACTCACATTAACCCATCATGTTATCACATATTATCACATATTAATTCATAATATTATCTCATATTAATTCATCAAATTATACCCGCGGTAATCCTCATACTATCACCTATTAATCACATAAACCTCACTGTCATACTCATGTTAACTCATCTCAGAAATCTCAGAATCAAACATCACGGCATCGCTGCACACGATCAACATTTGCGAAACTCTGCTACATTCGCTGGCATGTTCGCTAGGCGAGTCTGGGAACAGCATTGTTCGCTAGGCGAAGCTTTCTTTGCTAGGCTAACAGTGCGATGACAGCAAAATCTGCTACGCACCAGAACTGATTTTCACTCAAATACTCATACGATTCACTTACCCAATGCCCCCAAAACGTCCCTAAATCATTCCTAAGGTCATACGACGATAAAGGCACAAAACCTACGGTTTATTAGGCCAATCCCAGAACATATTCAGCCCTAAATTACAAGTTCCCTACAATTGCCCCAAAGGCATTATAATTTCTCATATCACATATTCCTATCCTTTATGGTCAGACATATAGTAATATATGGTTTTGGCCACGAAGGCCTAAGCTTTCCTAATCCTCATATCAAATATTCAGTGATACTTACCATTAAGCAAACCCTCAGGGTCTCACCATCAATTTTCCTATTTTCCCACAATCAACCCAAAATCCCTTAAATCTTAACTCAACCAAAAACACATCGAAAGGCATACATGGAAAACCATGAAAAGCGATACTCCTCATACCTTAGCCAATTCAAAGCTTTCACGATTCCCTCCGGAAATCTTCTGACTCCAACCTTTCCTTAGAGCTCTTGCCACAAACTTTCACGGTTAACAAAATGACTCTCAATTTCCCTTCAGAACTCTATTTTGTCAAACCTAGTCTTGGGCCTCACAATTTGGGCTTTCTCCATTATACCCTCTCTTACTCCTCTCAATTGTCCCAATTACCCTTCTTTCACTATTATTTATTGTAATTCATAATAATATTAATAAATTAATATTATATACTATCAATTAAATAAATAACCCACAAATTGCATTAATTCTCAATAATCCACAAAACACCGAAAACACCCAAAATACGAATATTGTCAATTAAATTAATTAATTAAAATATTCCGATTAAATTTAGGGTGTTACAACTCTCCCCCACTTAAAATAATTTTTGCCCTCGAAAATTACCTCAAGGAGAGAGAATCGGACACGACTCCCTCAACTGATCTCCAAGTTCCCAATTTCCAACTTTCTCTAGTTGGTCCTCCCAAAACTACCTCTTCCAAGGCAATCTCTTTACCTCAAAATTGCTTCTCGTTCATCAATCCGAACAAGCAATGTCTCACAATCAAGTTATTTCTCACTTGTACACCATCCATCTGAATCAATGTACTTCTTCAACTTAGGCACATGAAAAACATCATGCAATTTCACAAGCGACAACGATAAAACAGTCTAACATGGTACTTCTCCCACGCTTCCGCTGCACTACTCTGATACAGACCAACAAAACATGGGGTGAGCTCCCGAGACTTCAAAGTTCGACCAACACCAGTTACCATCGTAACTCTCAGAACACGTCTTTCCTTGGATCCTCTTGATCTTTTCATTCGTCTTTTGCATAATCTCAGGTCCGAGTACCACACTCTCGCCTGATTCATACCAACACAAAGGAGTCTTACACCTCCTACCATACAAAACCTCATACGGCGTCATTCCGATACTAGAATGATAACTGTTATTGTAGGTAAACTCAACCAACGGCAAATCACTATCCCACGATCCACTTTGATCCAACGCACAATCTCTCAGCAAATCCTCTACATCTATAACTATATATAAAGGGGATACAAGTTTTTGGTGTGGCTTATTTTTGTTCCAAAATTACCCTTCATCTCTTTTATCAACAAGAAAATAGTTTAATTTAAAATCTTGAGTGGTTAATAACTTTTGTTGGTTACCAATTGAAAAAGTAACTTCCATCTCTCACAAAAAATATATCATGCCTATAACTTCCATTAACTACTAAGTGGTGACAGAAGTTAAAAATTCTCTTCTATTTTTTTATGTAAATTTCATCTCTTTCGCATTTGAAAATAATTTTTTTTTTTAAATTTTGTCCATTCTATAATATTTTCATTTATTCAATTTTAATTACTGATCTTTTTATTTTTGAAAAATAGATGAAACTTATTTCCAGTCAAGATCGCGCCATCACCCCCGGTAGAAGAAGTCGTTCTCATTATGACTGAAAATTGATTGTTGTATGTACATTTTTTTTGTAATTACTTTTATAGTAATAGTTTTTGTATGACTTTTGTAATTGAGTCTCTTTTAGAATTTTACCATTTACGAAACTTTCCTTTTTTTCAAAGCAGAGTTATTAACTATGGAGTAAAAAAAATCATGTGATACTTGCAAAAATTTCATACTCTAAAATACAATAAAATTCAAGTATTTAATGCAACCACAATGGATATGAGTGGTTTTCTACTACACTATTATTTTCTTACAAAAATTATATCTTACTTTTGTTGCAAAACATTATTCATTAATACTATAGTTTTAACTTTTTGCTTTTGTTGTTATTATGTTTTATTTCTTAATGATACTTATTTTTATTTTGTGAGTATAAACACATCATAAAATATGTAATTTAGATTTTCATAATACAAACAATTATTTCATCAGTATTATTTTTTGAAATGGCGTGGTTTTTAATGATGTTAGTTCTTTTGTTTTAAATTTTTATTTATATCTTACTTTTGACTTGCTATTTGCTATTGTAACTATCTATTTGTGTGGTAATTTAATTATGATTTGGAGATGGTTTGTGTTTTTTTCATATTAAAAAATCATTAATTTGGTTAACATTATTTGACATATAGAATAAAAGGAGAGATGAGAAGAGGATATAAGAGTGTTACATATCAATTTCTCATATTAACATTTTTTTCTTTGAATTTTTTAATGAGTACACACATAAAAATATAAATGAATAAAAAATTTAACAAATTATTATCATCTCATTTTTAGATCTACATTTCATTTTTTAATCCATCATCTCATTTCTCTTCTCTTTTCTTTTTGAAATATTATGGATGACTTTAACCGAAGGTTGTAATATAACGGTATAAAATGAAATCTTTTTGAAAATCTTTCACAAAGTTAATTGGTACACACAATTTTAATATTTCGTACATTGTTAACTTCCATATGTACTATAGAAATAAAAACCATTTCCTCAAAAAATTATGTATCTTGATAAAACAGTTTTAAAAATATTGTCACATATATTAATACTTAATATACTGTTCAAATATACAATGACAGTTGCAAAAATATATAACTTCCATTATTTTATCTTTTACGTCTATATGTGTGACCTTGCTATTGAACAAAACTTTAAGTATGAAAAACTAAAATAAAAATATTAACAAAAAAATTTAGTGTGAATTATTGAAAATTTGAAACACTGACCATTCACTTTCTTAAATTAGTTGAATTTTGTTGTTAATTTTTATTTATGATTTTTATTTTTGATGTTATAGAGAGATGCACAATAAATGTCATATTACTTAAAAATTTAATTTAAAAAATAATTTAACTTTTAATTAATTAAATAAATGAAATTTTAAAATTTCTTACAAACATAAGGATGCATATCAGAAAATTTAGTATTCAAATAATTTAAATTTAAATCATACTTAAATAAAAAAATATTCGTTTATATTTTGACGTGTATGCTCATTAAAAAAAGACAAGCACGAGAAGAGTCGTGTGTGGAGCATACATGTTTGCAGGGGATGTACGTGTTGTTCAGTTTACTCTACAAACTCCTCTCTAAACATTTTCATCAAATTTATAAGAAAGGGAGAGAGGGAAGGGGGAGAGAGGAATGCATATTACAAAGTTTACTATACAAATAATTTTAATTAAAATCAAAATTACATAAAAAATATCCATTCGTATTTTGACGCGTGTATCGTGCCCGTTTGGACGCTATCAAGACTATGTGCCACAAGGTAATACCTGAGAGATGTTTCTCCTCAGGTATTACCTTTTGTATTAACGCACATAAATTAACATAGTTAACCAATAAAAAGATGCAATAAAACCTGAGAGATCAAAGACAGCAAATGCTCCACACACGATCAAAGAAAGAAATAAATTCAAATATTAATTTTAAAGATTTATTTCTAATCTACCCAGGCCAGACCAAAAATTGAAATATGCGGGTTAAGATGCTTCCCATTGAGTAAGCACATCACAAGGAGATTCATTCAAAATATGTGACTTATTTAAATGTATTTCTTTGTTGATATCCGCAAATGGAAGTTTTCCGTACCCGGATCAATTCTGAAAAGAATTTCATAAGTCACATGTGAAAGCATTTCTTTGATCTGGCCTGAGCGAGCTCACTTATAAAGAGACACTCTTAGAAGGCGGTTAAAGTCACAATGCTCAACATGTGACTGGATTGTGTTTTGAAAGTTTAAATTGTAGGTTTTTTTGTTTATAAGTTGATTATCATATTTTGACTGGACCGTGTAGGCTTCTATAAGCCCTTTATCTTGGCTTGATTTCACCGCCTTTTTTATTGTACTTGTGCTTTCTTTTAACGTGAGTGTGTAACGAGCTTTGTAGCCCACGGTGATTAATATGAACGATCAAACAAGATGCATAGACAATACAATAGTCTTCCAAATAACCTTTTGGTGACAACTTACATACGGTGAGATGTCCAATCAACTCATTTTATGATGGAATATATATAAACTCGCCTAGACTCGGATAGTTCTTAATTCTCAAGATAAAGATCTCAGTTCTTAATCCTCATATTTGTGATGATATCTCTCTTGTTCCCGTCTGTCCGCTTATTTTTCTATGTTGTGCGCATTAAAAAAATATGGAAGTATAATATGCAAGTAACTTCACACATAATATACACGTTTATTTTCCTATATTGTGCGCATTAAAAAAAGCGGACAGACGGGCACAGGAGCACCCGTCTGAATGCTAGTACTGAATAGTTCTCTTTGTCTGTCCATCCGCCTGCGGATATTAGGCAGAACTCAATCTCAACATGATACCCAAAGCGTCTGCAAACTTTCCCAAAGTCTCGATGAAGATCTCTGATCTCTATCCGACACAACACTCGACGGTATATCATACAACTTTGCAACTTCCTCAATGTAAATCACATCTAGCTTCAACATAGAACGATTAATCCTCATCGGTGCAAAATGAGTCGATTTAATCAATCCATCCACAATGACCCAAATCGAATCATGTTCATCTCACAGTCTTCGGCAAACCCGACACAAAATCCCTGGAGATACCATCCCATTTCCACTCTGGAATATTCAACGGTTGCATCAGACTCAACGGTCTCTGATGTACAATCTTCGACTGTCGACAAGTCTAACCATCGTATACAAACTTAACCACTTCTTTCTTCATCCCTGACCACCAAAACCATTCCATCAAATCCTGGTACCTCTTTATAGCACCGGTATGGATACTCAATCCACTTAGGTGTCCATCCTCAAGAATACTCTTATCCAACTCACATTGTCAGGAACACAAACTTTATCATAACATCTCATGATACCATTTCCCCTAATCCAAAAATCAGCTCTTCGACTTTGATTCATCAAATTCAATCGATCTACCAAATCAAATCAGAATTCCGACCTCCTCGAATCTCATCAAGAATACCAATAGTAAGCCTCAACATACAAAGCTTAACTCCACAAGAAGTCTCTTCACAGACCAAACTCATATCCCGAAATTGCTCAATCAGTTCTAACTCTTTTACCATCATCATCGGTATAAGCAAAGAGTTCCAAATCAATGCATTAGCCACCATGTCTGCTTTACTTGAATGGTAATTCAACCCAAAACCATAATCCTTCGGAAGTCCCAATTATTTCCTCTGCCTCATATTTAACTCTTTCTAATCAACCAAATACTTTAAGCTCTTAAGATCACTAGACATCTCAAACCTTGAACCACACAATTAAGCCTCCAAAGCTTCGACAGAAACACAACAACAACCAATCTCTTCTCAAAACCATTCTTCCAGTTGACTCTTCAACTCTTTCAATCCCAATGCAGACTCATAACATGGAACCATCAATACCGGACTAGTTCCAGGAACTAAGTCGATCGTAACTCCACCTCACATTTCGGCAGTAAATCACTTATCTCATCAGGAAAAACCTTCGGACAATAACAATTAATTGGTAACCCACCAACTTCCCCACTTTCATCAACACTCACAGTTTCCATCAAAAATACACATCTCAACACCATCCTGCACCGACTTATCAAAACCATCTGTAAGCACTTAGCTTAACCCAAAGCAATTCACTGCTCGCGCCATCTAAGCTTGCAAGACACGTCTATCCCATCCAACATGACTCCGTCCTCCATCAACAAGATATTAAGGGTGATCAGTCCCTCAAGTTGTCAATAGACAACCGAAAATCATGATGGGGGTATAAACCAACTTTACCAAAGTATAAGAGCGTTCATCGACACACTGAACCACCTCTCCACACTTGCAGCATCCTGGAGAAGCACAAGCTTCTCCCCCACTTGATTTGTTCCCACTTATGCAGACAAGGGTTAGAAAAAAAACGTGTACCGACAGTGTTTTTACACACATGTCACATAAAGGGAACAAACAACATTAAACAACTTGGCCGGACGGACGGACCTGCTCTGATACCACTAATGTAACACCCTTTTCTACCCCACAACTATCATGGAAAAATTACACATATTTCAAAGTAAATAAATAAATCTCATTAAAAATCTACCAAAAGGGCGTACATTTCTCAATGTCATCAAAATAAGACGAAGGTCTGCCTGAAGAGCTCACCAGGCTACTGAAACAAGAGGAAAAAGTTATCCAGCCTCATCAGGAGGAAATTGAGGTCATCAACTTGGGCACCGAGGAAGCCAGAAAGGAAGTCAGGATAGGGGCTGCATTGCAAGGTGACGTCAAACAAAGACTGGTTGAAATGCTCTTAGAGTATAAAGATGTCTTTGCTTGGTCATACGAAGATATGCCCAGTCTCGATACAGATATTGTGGTTCATCGTTTACCTCTTCGTGAAGAGTGTCCACCTGTCAAACAGAAGCTGAGAAGAACTAGGCCGGACATGGTGGTAAAAATCAAAGAAGACGTCCAGAAGCAGTTGGACGCAGGATTTCTCGCCGTAACGAATTACCCTCCGTGGATTGCTAACATTGTGCTTGTACCGAAGAAGGATGGTAAGGTAAGAATATGTGTAGATTACCGTGATCTCAATCAAGGGAGCCCGAAAGATGATTTCCCACTCCCTCAAATTGATGTACTTGTTGATAATACTGCTCAGTATTCAGTGTTTTCCTTCATGGACGGTTTCTCCGGATATAATCAGACCAAAATGGCGCCGGAGGACATGGAGAAAACAACTTTTATCATGCCATGGGGGACGTTTTGCTACAAGGTAATGCCCTTTGGATTGAAGAATGCAAGGGCAACCTATCAGCGGGCAATGGTGACTTTGTTTCATGATATGATTCATCATGAGATTGAGGTCTATGTTGATGACATGATCGCGAAGTCCCAAACGGAGGAGGAGCATCTGGTGAATCTGTTGAAGCTGTTTGAGAGGCTAAGGAAATTCAGGTTGAGGTTGAACCCGAACAAGTGCACTTTTGGTGTACGGTCAGGAAAGTTGCTGGGGTTCATAGTCAGTGAAAAAGGAATCTAGGTCGATCCTGCAAAAATAAAATCTATACAGGAAATGCCAGCACCGAAGACTGAGAAAAAGGTTCATGGTTTCTTGGCTAGATTGAGCTACATTGTAAGGTTCATATCGCATCTCACAGCCACGTGTGAACCGATGTTCAAATTGTTAAAGAAAGATCAAGCGGTGGTCTAGAATGAAAATTGCCAAAGGGCATTTGAAAGAATAAAAGAGTATTTGCTGGAGCCTCTGATACTGATGCCTCCAGTGGCTGGAAGACCATTAATAATGTATTTAACGGTTCTTGAGAATTCCATGGTTTGCATTCTCGGTCAGCATGACGAGGCTGAAAGAAAAGAGCATGCAATTTACTACTTTAGTAAAAAGTTCATAGATTGTGAATCTAGGTACTCAATGTTGGAAAAGACTTGTTACGTGTAACAGCCCAATTTCGGTTTAACTAATTAATTTATTTATTGGAATTATTTTAATTATGGGATAGTGTGATAATATGTTAAGTCTACATATTATGCTATTTTATCATTGTAGAGTTTTGGAAAGTTTAGTGGGAAATATTTCGGACAGTCTCAATTAATGGTTAAGTGGATGGTTTATGGAAATTGATTGGAATAATAGGTGTATTGGAGGAAATAGAATGGAAAGAAATATAAAGGATAGAAATAGAAAGAAAAGATATAAGAGTAAAGGATGAAAGAAAAGAAAAAGGAAGAGAAAAGAGAAGAAGAAGAGGAAAAGAGTGGAATCATCAAGAGCGACTCAAAGCTTCGATTAATCCAAGGTAAGGGTGTGAAATCTTACTATCTTAATCATTGTGTATGATTGTGTATGTGTGTGGATGAGTTTGGTTGTTTTCCAACCTTGTTTCCATTTAGGTCGAAATGATAGAAATCGATAGAAGCCGATGTTCGGACGGTTAGAATCGAGAATAACTTTCGTAGCTTAGTCGGGATATGTTAGACTAAGGCTACTAGAACAACTTTGGATTTAATCGGGCGATTTTGGTGGGTTTGGAAGTGCTAGAACAGAACTGAATGTTGCTGTTCGCAGGCGACTCGCTAGCAGCTCGCTAGGCGAGTGCGTAGCGAATGGTCCCAGACTTGGGACAGTGGTGTTTTGGTCTCCTTCGCTGGTAGCGAATGGGGTAGCGAATGATTCGCTGGGGGGTTCGCTGTGGCGAACGAGGTAGCGAACGAAGTCTGTAGCTTCTGTTCTTGCTCACTAGCAGTTCGCTAGGCGAGATGGTGACGAACGTTCGCTAGCAGCTCGCTAGGCGAGCGTGTAGCGAACGTAGCAGGATGAATTTTCCCTGTTGTGTGGTGTTGTCGTGGCTTGGGGTTTCGGTTGCGATCGACCCTCCTTTGATTTAATAGCTTATCTGCTGGTTGTGATGTGCTGTAGGTAGCCGTAAGGCGTGAATCCTAGTGTATGAATATGATTTTGATTCGTGGCATTTGGGCAAATTATGCATTATTTAGAATTGAATAAAATGCATGGCAATGGTGATGAATGAAGAATATAATACATATTGTGAGTGCATGATAATAGTACGTGTTGATGTGTGAAGAATACATGATAATATATTTGCGAATATGTATGCATTTGGTTATATTTGATCCTGTGTAGGATCTGCAGAACCTCGCTTGATGCGATGGTTATATTTGATCCCGTGTAGGATCTGCAGAACCTCGCTTGATGCGATGGTTATATTTGATCCCGTGTAGGATCTGCAGAACCTCGCTTGATGCGATGGTTATATTTGATCCCGTTTAGGATCTGTAAAACCTCGCTTGATGCGATGGTTATATTTGATCCCGTGTAGGATCTGCAGAACCTCGCTTGATGCGATGGTTATATTTGATCCCGTGTAGGATCTGCAGAACCTCGCTTGATGCGATGGTTATATTTGATCCCGTGTAGGATCTGCAGAACCTCGCTTGATGCGATGGTTATATTTGATCCCGTGTAGGATCTGCAGAACCTCGCTTGATGCGATGGTTATATTTGATCCCGTGTAGGATCTGCAGAACCTCGCTTGATGTGATGGTTACATTTGATCCCGTGTAGGATCTGCAGAGCCTCGCTTGATGCGATGGTTATATTTGATCCCGTGTAGGATCTGCAGAACCTCGCTTGATGCGATGGTTATATTTGATCCCGTGTAGGATCTGCAGAACCTCGCTTGATGCGATGGTTATATTTGATCCCGTGTAGGATCTGCAGAACCTCGCTTGATGCGATGGTTATATTTGATCCCTTGGAGGATTTGTAGAACCTCGCTTGATGCGACGGTTATATAGTGATTCCTAGGAAAATCTGATGAGTTGTAGTGTAACCGTATAAGTGCGAGAGGAGTGAATTCTAAGAGAATCTGACGGACGAATGAGTCGGTACCGTGGTTGTAGCTGCATAGGGTCGAGGTGTCGGCCTCTATGAGTGCATTATCGTCTTCATGTGATGAATAGGAAATAATGCTTGAGAATGTATTAGTGTATGTATATATATATATATATATATATATATATATATATATATATATATATATATATATATTTATTGCGTCTGGTAAATATGAGAATGAGGTTGATGTATATGTAGAGAGATTCTACTCACTAGGGTAGAACGGCGATGCGTCGTTCCTAGTGAGGTAGTTACCGGGGTAGAATGGCCGAGATGTTGTTCCCGGTAGAGCATGAGCAACGTACCCATAGTCTGGAAAGAGGATTGAGGGTAGTGAATGAGTCTTATATGGATCATATGGCATGATTGCGATTGTCATATGTAAATATGCCTATGTGCAGGAATTGATGAGATGCGTTAACAAATAAATAAATGTGAAAGATATTGACCGATGAATAGACGGTTAAGTGTGAGCAATTATGTCTATGTGTATTTGATGCGGTGAGAATCTATGGTTATGCATTGTAGTGAATAGGTATGAGGTATAGGCATTCGGTACTTGTACATTTATATATATATATATATATATATATATATATATATATATATATATATATATATATATATATATATATATATATATATATATATATATATATATATATATATATATATATATATATATATATATATATATATATATATATATATATATATATATATATATATATATATATATATATATATATATATATATATATATATATATATATATATATATATATATATATATATATATATATATATATATATATATATATATATATATATATATATATATATATATATATATATATATATATATATATATATATATATATATATATATATATATATATATATATATATATATATATATATATATATATATATATATATATATATATATATATATATATATATATATATATATATATATATATATATATATATCTTATGGCTTGATTATTATGATAATGTTTCTCACCCTTCTGTTGTTTTATAATGCCCTACGAGGCATTGCAGATTAGGATTCGCTGGAGGTTTCCTTTGGAGTATAATTCCTTTCCCTCGTGTCGGTCGCTCTGATATGTAACTTTGGGTAGATAGGCTTGTAGAATGTCTTAATGATGTTTTGTTTGTATGTGAATGAAGTTGTGAACAACCAGATGACATGTAATTACGTTTTGTCATGTCTTAAGTGAATATATATATGTTTTAGTCTTCCGCTTTAAGAGAAAACATGAATATGTAATTTTGAAGAATCATGCGTTTATTTTTAGTTGAGATTTACCCCTTTTGAGTTAATTCTTTTTTTAACATTAATATTCATGTGGTCGTTTCGTGAGTATTGTGACACACTTCTTTTATACCTTAATGTAAATACACTCTGATGAAAATAAAAACACTCGTATTCGTGACTATATGATTTGATATGTGATTATTTTGGGATATAGAAAGGGGGTGTTACAAAGTGGTATCAGAGCAGGTCGGTTCATCCGGCCAAGTTGTCTAATGTTGGTTGTTCCCTTGTACACGACATGTGTGTGAAGACACTGTCGGTACGTGTTTGTTGTTTAGCCATTGTCTGCAGAGGTAGGAATGATCCAAGTGGGGGAGAACTTGTGGTTCTCCAAGATGCTACAAGTGTGGATCTGTAGCTAGGTGTATTGTTGAACATCAAGAGCTGGTGTTATCCGTGTTGGAGGAGAAAGCAGTGTTATGTCACTATGAAGAAGTTCAAGGAGTTTTGGAAGAACCGTCAACAACTTGTGTGTCGGTTATGTCGAACCCGATCGGACCATTTGTTGTATGTTGTGCCAGGGTTTGAGAGCTTCAATTGTTTAGTTGAGATTTGAGGCGAGTAATGGCCTTGAGAGCTTAAGATGTTTAACTTTGAGGGAAATTTTGAGTATTAATGAAAGTGGGAAGTTGGCGGTTTACCGGTTGATTGCTGTTGCCCGGGAGTTATCCTGACAAGATAAGTGTTGTACAACCAGGACATGAAGTGGAGTTGCAATGACTTAGTTGCGGAAACTAGTCAGATATTGAGAGCTCTGTATGGTATGTCTGCTTAGATGGTAAAAGGATTAAAATTGATTGAGTTGTTTTGGAAACTTGTGTCTGGTGTGTATGCTACGGCAACGAATTACGGAACCTTAGGTGATGAGACTGATTATTGGTATTCTCGACGAGATTCGAGAAGGTTGGAATTCTAATTGGAGTTAATAGGGTGATTGAGTTTGACGAATTAAAAATCGAATGAGTGATGTTTGGATTAGTGGACATGGTGACATGAGATGTTGTGATAGAGTCTAAGAGTCCGAATAAAGGGGATTGGATGAGAGTACTTTGAAAGAATTATTTTGGTAGCCACAGATGGAGAAAGCAGCAGTTGTATGTGCTGGTGTGACTTGTCGAGAGTCGAAGAATGAACGTCTGAGATCGATAGGTCTAATGTGATCGTTGTATATTCCAGAGTTGAGATCGGAGGGTAATTCCATGAATTTTGCGTGGGGTTTTCCGAAGGATGTGAGAATATGATTTTGTTGATGAGATTCTGGATGGAATGACTGAATTGACCCTTTTCCTGTCAAAGAAGATTACTCATTCTATGTTGGAACTAGTTGTGATGGATATCACCGAAGTGATAAAGACCGTATGTAGTATCACCGAATATTGTATCGGATGGGAATTTGAAGCCTTGTATGGCAGGAGGTGTAAGGCTCATTTGTATTAATATGATTCAGGCGAGAGTGTTGTACTCGGACCTGAGGTTTGTGCAAAAGACGACTGAAGAGATTAGAGGACCCAAGAAAAGACGTGTTTTGAAAGTTACGATAGTAACTGGTGTAGTCGAGCTTGAAGTCTCGGAAGCACACCGTGACTCGTTGTAACTGTATCAGAGTAGTGCAGCGGAAGCATGGGGAATAACATGTTAGATTGTTTCACCGCTTCACTAGAGGAAACTATACGATGTGTTCGCGTGTCTAAGCTGAGGAAGCGCATCAATCCGGATGGATGGTGTGTGAGTGAGAGAGAATTTGAATACTGGGGCAACTTCGAGGAAAGAGGGATTGTCTTGGTAAAGGTATTTGGGAAGAATCAACTAGATGGAATCGGATTGGGAAGATTAGGATGCGTGAGTCACATCCCGAGTTGTCTGAATTGGATAACATTTTCAAGGACGAAAATTCCTAAAGCGGGGGAGAGTTGTAACAGCCCAATTTCGGTTTAACTAATTAATTTAGTTATTGGAATTATTTTAATTATGGGATAGTGTGATAATATGTTAAGTCTACATATTATGATATTTTATCATTGTAGAGTTTTGGAAAGTTTAGTGGGAAATATTTCGGACAGTCTCAATTAATGGTTAAGTGGATGGTTTATGGAAATTGATTGGAATAATAGGTGTATTGGAGGAAATAGAATGGAAAGAAATATAAAGGATAGAAATAGAAAGAAAAGATATAAGAGTAAAGGAGGAAAGAAAAGAAAAAGGAAGAGAAAAGAGAAGAAGAAGAGGAAAAGAGTGGAATCATCAAGAGCGACTCAAAGCTTCGATTAATCCAAGGTAAGGGTGTGAAATCTTACTATCTTAATCATTGTGTATGATTGTGTATGTGTGTGGATGAGTTTGGTTGTTTTCCAACCTTGTTTCCATTTAGGTCGAAATGATAGAAATCGATAGAAGCCGATGTACGGACGGTTAGAATCGAGAATAACTTTCGTAGCTTAGTCGGGATATGTTAGACTAAGGCTACTGGAATAAATTTGGATTTAATCGGGCGATTTTGGTGGATTTGGAAGTGCTAGAACAGAACTGAATGTTGTTGTTCGCAGGCGACTCGCTAGCAGCTCGCTAGGCGAGTGCGTAGCGAATGGTCCCAGACTTGGGACAGTGGTGTTTTGGTCTCCTTCGCTGGCAGCGAATGGGGTAGCGAATGATTCACTGGGGGGTTCGCTGTGGCAAACGAGGTAGCGAACAAAATCTGTAGCTTCTGTTCTTGCTTGCTAGCAGTTCGCTAGGCGAGATGGTGACGAACGTTCGCTAGCAACTCGCTAGGCGAACGTGTAGCGAACGTAGCAGGATGAATTTTCCCTGTTGTGTGATGCTGTCGTGGCTTGGGGTTTCGGTTGCGATCGACCCTCCTTTGATTTAATAGCTTATCTGCTGGTTGTGATGTGCTGTGGGTAGCCGTAAGGCGTGAATCCTAGTGTATGAATATGATTTTGATTCGTGGCATTTGGGCAAATTATGCATTATTTAGAATCGAATAAAATGCATGGCAATGGTGATGAATGAAGAATATAATACATATTGTGAGTGCATGATAATAGTACGTGTTGATGTGTGAAGAATACATGATAATATATTTGCGAATATGTATGCATTTGGTTATATTTGATCCCGTGTAGGATCTGCAGAACCTCGCTTGATGCGATGGTTATATTTGATCCCGTGTAGGATCTGCAGAACCTCGCTTGATGCGATGGTTATATTTGATCCCGTGTAGGATCTGCAGAACCTCGCTTGATGCGATGGTTATATTCGATCCCGTGTAGGATCTGCAGAACCTCGCTTGATGTGATGGTTATATTTGATCCCGTGTAGGATCTGCAGAACCTCGCTTGATGCGATGGTTATATTTGATCCCGTGTAGGATCTGCAGAACCTCGCTTAATGCGATGGTTATATTTGATCCCGTGTAGGATCTACAGAACCTCGCTTGATGCGATGGTTATATTTGATCCCGTGTAGGATCTGCAGAACCTCGCTTGATGCGATGGTTATATTTGATCCCGTGTAGGATCTGCAGAACCTCGCTTGATGCGATGGTTATATTTGATCCCTTGGAGGATTTGCAGAACCTCGCTTGATGCGACGGTTATATAGTGATTCCTAGGAAAATCTGATGAGTTATAGTGTAACCGTATAAGTGCGAGAGGAGTGAATTCTAAGAGAATCTGACGGACGAATGAGTCGGTACCGTGGTTGTAGCTGCATAGGGTCGAGCTGTCGGCCTCTATGAGTGCATTATCGTCTTCATGTGATGAATAGGAAATAATGCTTGAGAATGTATTAGTGTATGTATATATATATATAAATATTTATTGCTTCTGGTAAATATGAGAATGAGGTTGATGTATATGTAGAGAGATTCTACTCACTAGGGTAGAACGGCGATGCGTCGTTCCTAGTGAGGTAGTTACCGGGGTAGAATGGCCGAGATGTTGTTCCCGGTAGAGCATGAGCGGCGTACCCATAGTCCGGAAAGAGGATTGAGGGTAGTGAATGAGTCTTATATGGATCATATGGCATGATCGCGATTGTCATATGTAAATATGCCTATGTGCAGGAATTGATGAGATGCGTTAACAAATAAATAAATGTGAAAGATATTGACCGATGAATAGACGGTTAAGTGTGAGCAATTATGTCTATGTGTATTTGATGCGGTGAGAATCTATGGTTATGCATTGTAGTGAATAGGTATGAGGTATAGCCATTCGGTACTTGTACATTTATATATATATATATATATATATATATATATATATATATATATATATATATATATATATATATATATATATATATATATATATATATATATATATATATATATATATATATATATATATATATATATATATATATATATATATATATATATATATATATATATATATATATATATATATATATATATATATATATATATATATATATATATATATATATATATATATATATATATATATATATATATATATATATATATATATATATATATATATATATATATATATATATATATATATATATATATATATATATATATATATATATATATATATATATATATATATATATATATATATATATATATACATACATATATATATATATATATCTTATGCCTTGATTATTATGATAATGTTTCTCACCCTTTTGTTGTTTTATAATGCCCTATGAGGCATTGCAGATTAGGATTCGCTGGAGGTTTCCTTTGGAGTATAGTTCCTTTCCCTCGTGTCGGTCGCTCTGATATGTAACTTTGGGTAGATAGGCTTGTAGAATGTCTTAATGATGTTTTATTTGTATGTGAATGAAGTTGTGAACAACCAGATGACATGTAATTACGTTTTGTCATGTCTTAAGTGAATATATATATGTTTTAGTCTTCCGCTTTAAGAGAAAACATGAATATGTAATTTCGAAGAATCATGCGTTTATTTTTAGTTGAGATTTACCCCTTTTGAGTTAATTCTTTTTTTAACATTAATATTCATGTGGTCGTTTCGTGAGTATTGTGACGCACTTCTTTTATACCTTAATGTAAATACACTCTGATGAAAATAAAAATACTCGTATTCGTGACTATATGATTTGATATGTGATTATTTTGGGGTATAGAAAGGGGGTGTTACATTGCACACTTGCCTGGGCTACCAAACGCCTAAGGCAATATATGCTAAATCACACAACCATGCTGATTTCAAAGATGGATCCAATTAAGTATGTGTTTGAAAAACAAGCACTTTCGGGAAGGATTATCAGGTGGCAGATGGTTTTGACAGAGTACGACATTCAATACGTCTCCCAAAAGGCTATTAAGGGGAGTGTTTTGTCTGAATATCTTGCAGAGCAATCGATTGACGACTATCAACCGATGAAGTTTGAATTTCCTGATGAGGATATCATGTTCTTGAAAATGAAAGATTGCGATGAGTCGCTACCTGATGAAGGTCCTGAGAAAAGCTCTCAGTGGCAAATAATCTTTGACGGTGCCGTTAACTCCTATGGTAGCGGGATTGGGGCAATCATTACCACTCCCCATGGTTCACATATACCATTTACTACCAGGTTAACTTTTCCCTGCACCAATAACGAAGCTAAATATGAAGCATGTATCATGGGTATTGAAGAAGCGATTGATTTGAGAATCAAGAACCTTGATATTTATGGTGATTCAGCTTTGGTGGTAAATCAGATCAAGGGAGAATGGGAGATTCGGCAGCCTAATTTGATTCCCTACATGAACTACTCAAGGAGGTTGCTACCTTTCTTCGACAGGGTAGAGCTTCACCATGTGCCAAGAGCGGAGAATCAAATGGTGGATGCCTTGGCTACCTTATCCTCAATGTATAAGGTGAACTATTGGAATGATGCTCTGAGAATTGTCTCTCGCGCCTGGATAGGCCAGAATTCGTGTTTGCAATAGAAGAAGCTTCAAATGGGAAGCCAGGTATTATGATATCAAGAATTTTCTCAAGAACCAAGAGTAACTGCCTGGGGCTTCGATCCGAGATAAGAAGACCTTGAGGAGGTTGTCTGAAAATTTCCATCTGAACCAAAATGGTGTACTCTACCGGAGGAATTTTGACTTAGTGCTGCTAAGATGCGTGGATGAAAGAGAAGTAGGTTTGCTTATGGAAGAGGTTCACGAAGGTGCCTTTGGAACACATGCTAGCGGGCATGCCATGTCTCGAAAACTATTGAGGGCAGGTTATTATTGGTTGACTATAGAGTCTGATTGCTTCAAGTATGCTAAGAAATGCCATAAATGCCAGATTTATGCTGATAAGATTCATGTGCCGCCAAGTCCTTTGAATGTCATGGCGTCTCCTTGGCCCTTTTCCATGTGGGGCATTGATATGATTGGCAAGATTGAGCCAACCGCATCCAATGGACATTGCTTCATCTTAGTGGCAATTGATTATTTCACTAAGTGGGTTGAAGCAGATTCCTATACTAATGTCACCAAGTAAGTGGTAGCCCATTTTATCAAGAAGGACATCATCTGTCGTTACAGAGTGCCCGAGAGAATCATTACTGATAATGGTTCAAATTTTAATAACAAGATGATGAAGGAATTGTGCCAGAGTTTCAAGATTGAGCATCACAATTCTTCTCCCTATCGTCCGAAGATGAATGGCGTTGTTGAAGCGGCCAATAAGAATATAAAGAAGATTGTGCAGAAGATGGTTGTGACCTACAAAGATTGACACGAGATGTTGCCATTTGCATTGCACAGATATCGTACTTCGGTACGTACTTCAACTGGGGCAACCCCTTTCTCGCTAGTGTATGGTAGGGAAGTTGTCCTACCATTGGAGGTCGAGATTCCTTCTTTGAGGGTTCTGGTTGATGTCAAGCTTGATGAGGCGGAATGGGTGAAGAACAGATTGAATCAGCTCAGCTTGATGGACGAGAAGAGATTAGCGTCCATTGCATTTGGTCGATTGTACCAGAGTAGGATGCAGAAAGCTTTTGATAAGAAGGTGCGTCCTCGAAGCTTTCAGGCAGGCGAGTTAGTGTTGAAGAAGATTCTCCCTCCACAGACAGATCACAGGGGCAAATGGACGCCCAATTACGAAGGTCCATATGTCGTACAAAAGGTTTTCTCCAGAGGAGCCTTACTACTGTCAACCATGGTTGGTGAAGATTTCACGTCCCCGGTGAACACAGACGCAGTTAAAAAATACTTTTCTTAAAAGAGACCCGCTGGAAAGAAAAAGAATATCCAAGCAAAAATGGGGCATCCCGGCGAACCATAAAAATAATGGGTTCGGGCTAAAGTTAGGGATAAAAAAGAAAAAGATGTAAACCCACAAAGTTGAAAACCTGAAAAATAAACTTTGGCAAAAATGGGTATCCCGGTGAATCGAAAATCCGCAAGGGCGACTCAGGAAAAATTTAGGGATTTGAAAAGCAAATAACTGCAGTCTGTGTATTGATCCCCCAGAGCATATTGGATTACGGGAAGACCCGAGGGCCATCAATTCAAATCAGTCTTTTCAGAGGACGAAGCATTGGAAAAGCATCGAAGTCATGCGAGTCATAGATGAGTCGACACATGGTGGTTGTCTGTACCATATTGCTGATATTTTGTATATCTTTGTGCATTTCTGTAAATTTTTGCGCAGCTTTCTCTTTTTAGAAGTTGCATCTGTTGTAAAATTTTCCTATTTCACTTATCAATGAAGTATATGATATTCAGTAATTTGTCGCTTTTGTTTTAGCCTTTACTGTTTTGTTTGCGAAAAAACGCCTGATGTTTTTGATAAATCGTTGCATACATAAAATTGTGAGCTTTGTTGATAATCATTAAAACTTTGATTTGCTTGAACGATGTCACAGATGATGACCAAAATAGTTGCCGTTGTGCAGGATATCTTGTTTGTTCGTTCATTTGCAGGTTGAGCATGTATACCTATCCTCAGCGGATCAAATGTGTGTGTTTATCCCCAAGCTGGTCGAAATTGAAGTTCTCTTCACCCGGTAAATTTGGGATTATCCCTAGCAGTGGAGCGGATTCAGAGTTCTGTTTCCCCACAGAGTCCAAATCTTTGACTCTTGTTCCCTCAGAGTCTAGGTCAATGACACATTCCCTAAGCAGAGGATGATATTGTTGAGTTTATTGCTCAATTCCCCAAGCAGAGGTCGATGTTGATTCCCTTATTGAGTAATCCTCAGCAGAGTTGCTGGAGTGTGTTGTTTCTCATCCTCAGCAGAGAGAGTTTGAGACAGATTCCCAGTAAATCTTATTCGTTGACCCCTAGCGGTTTGGATTTAATCTCCAACAAGTTGAAGTCTACAGCACAATAGAGATTTTCCTCAGCAGTTTGCTTTACTCCCCGATAAAGTTGTGTCCCAGGAGGCCATCCAGGGCTGATTTCCCCAGTATAGTGGATTTTTTCTCCCCAACTAAGTTGGGCGAACCCCAGAAGAGTTGTATTCTTGTAAGCCATTCAGCGCACTTTCCTCAACAGAATTTGAGTTGATCCCTATTGGAGTGGATTTTTGTTCTCGTCAGAGCAGTAGTACCCATGAGAGTTTTTTTCTTGGAGGTCATCCAGGACTTATTGTTCCCAGCATAAGTCAAATCGTAATTGGCATATCTTATCCTTCCCCGGCAGGGTCGTTCTCTTCAGCATTTATTTTGCTGAGGCGGTTCGTTTGCATTGTGCATAGCATCCTCAAACGCGTAGCACTTCCATTTCGTATGGAGCATTACGCCATATTCAAACATATGCATTTGAAACATAAGTCAGGTGGTTACCTTTTGTTTTCAGGTGTGTCTACAGCAGACAACAATTTGTTTTTATCGAGCCTTGGTGGTATCCGGACCCCGATAAGTATTGGTGTTTTTTTTCTTGATCCTGTGTGGTATTCAGACCCCCAACAAAATCATTGACAGATGTTTTTATCTTACCAGTCGTCCCCCAACAGAGTTTACTTGTTTAAGTTTCTCTTTCCCCAGCGGAGTTCTCTTTTGGATTGTGAATCGGTAGATTCTCCTCTCAACTTCGTGTTGAGTCGGCCTCCGGGTTCGATGCTCGCTTTTATTTAGTGATTGCCTACTGGTTAGCAGAAGATATTCTGAACTTTGTGTTGATCCGGCCTACGGGTCCGATGCCTGTTTTTATTTAACAGATGCCTGACGGCGAGGTCAGAAGATATTCTCAACTTCGTGTTGAACCGGCCTTCGGATTCGATGCCTGTTTGTTTAACAGATGTCTGACGATGAGGTTAGATGTTCTTCTCAAATTCATGTTGAGCCGGCCTTCGGGTTCAATGTCTGCTTTTTTATTTAACAGATGCCTGACGGCGAGGTCAGATGTTCTTCTCAACTTCGTGTTGATCCGGCCTTCGGGTTTGATGCCTGGTTTATTTAATAGATGACTGATGGTGAAATCAAATGATCTTTCCAACTTAGTGTCGTTCCCTGCGTGTTAACAGATTTTTCTTCCAACCTCGTGTCGAGGTTTTCTGGTTGGTAATCAGTTAGCTTATTGTCGTTGCAATTATCAGATACGGTATTTCCGGAGATTTTGTCCCAGTAACAAGTTTGCAGTTCTATTTTTGTGGTTGGCAAGTTTTCGGGTTCTTTGGTATTCAACCGTCTTTTACCTTTATTGTTTAAAAGTCGTTTGCTTTTCACCCATTCAGGTCCAAGTCGTTTGAATAGGGGCAACTGTTGTACCCCAAAATTTGACCAACCCTTTTCTTGTACTTGGCTTGTGTTTCATTTCATTTTAGCATTTGAATTTGCATAGCATTATTCTTAACAGGGGACCAAGAGAGGTGTGCCATTCAAGAGAAAAGTCTCAAAGATCTTAGGCTCAGGCAAGAGTGCTCACCATCAACAAGAAGTTGTCAAAGTTCTTTGAAAGGGAGGACTGATGGTTGTTGTTTGTCTCCTATCTTGAGGGTCAACAGAGGATTATCAAAGGCTTGTAAATTCATTGTTATGGATAAGAGGTGTTTGAGAAGCTCATTGAGTGCTTTGGAAGTCATTGTGGAGCTTATCTAGGCATTTATTTCATCTGCAAGAGGTCACAGTCAAAGGTTATGCACCTAGGGTTTCATCTGGTCAACTCAAAGTCAACTGTGGACTTGAGGGAGTTCAATACTTGGTTTTAAGTCATTAAATCCATGAGAAGTTATATTGAGACATATAGGATGTCATGTCAAGCTCAAATTAAGAAGAATCAAAAGTTCAAGAGGTTACTAAATTAGGATTTCAAAGGGTCTTAGTGTAAAATCCCCTTCTTTAGTGCCTAACTTCAAGGACAAGTTACCTCATGATACAAGTTCAATATCATTTTAATGCAAACATGAAACTTATAGGACATGTTTCAAGCTTTATTTTAAGTACTAGAACTCATCCATTGGGTTTGTGGAACTCAAGTTATGATGCCAACAAGTTAGAGGTCTCAGATGAACTTATTTTTGGTCAACTAAAAGTCAACTCACTTCCAAAGCACTTTTGACCTAGAACCAAGTTTCTCATCAACTTCAAGGGAACATGAAAGTTGGTCCTTATGGTCTTAGCTTTCCAAAAAGTTCTAGAAGTCCTTGATATCATTTGTAGAACTCAAGTTATGGCTTCGACAAGGCAAGGGTATTTTGGGAAGATTTCATTATAGGTCATTTGCTACATAGGTCATTTTTCATGCACTTTTGTACCTCAAATGAACTTCCAACCAACATGGAATATGCTCCTAGAGACCTCATTTACATCATAGAGCTCAAGGATCATGTGAATTATGGATGATTATGGACATGTGGTGAGATTTTTAAGTGAATTGTGGACTTTCAAGCATGATTTCAATTCAACTCATTATAGGTCATGGTTTGATCTCATTTTAATTCAATTCTTTTCATAATATACTCATAAGAAGTTTGCAAAAATTGGTTTTGGTACAAGAAGGAGAAAACACGTGCAATTTCACTTTTCTTCACAACGAAGTTTCAATTCAAAACTTGCAAATTGGATCAAACCAAAGTCCCAAATCAATTCTATTGTCAAATTGAACTTACATGCTGCAGATCGGAGGGGCTTTCAGGAGTGAAGGAAAGCATTTCACGTGTGCATGAGAAGCTTACCATTTTTGGGCATTTTTCTAATTAATCAAATTGAAGCCTCATGGGCCTTCCAAATCATCTGAGATCCATCATATATAAGTTCTAAGTTCCCCCTAAGAGCTCAGAAGTTGCATTTAGAGTTGGAGAGAGCATTTTCATATTTGAATTTCTCAAGTAAATTTGAATATTGAATTCACTTTTTCTATGCAGATCAAGTCCAATTGGAGCTCAATTCATCTTCCTTGAAGTATTTGGAGTGGATCTGGAGCAAGAGAAGCAAGCTTGCACGCATTTGAAGCACCAACAGAGTGTCTCCATTCAGTAAGTTTCCGTTCCAAAGTTCTCTCATTCTAGGCCATGAATTAGGTTCATATTGGTTGCATCTGAAGCCCTACGTTGAGTAGGCCATGTTTGATTGCTTATTGTTCATGTTTGGTTGAGTTTCCAGTTATGCATCTCAACTTGTAGCCTTCAATTCTATTAATCCATGAGCCGTTTTGATGTTTGATTGGCATATTTGGAACCCTTGTGGCATCAGCTTTCAATTGGTACCAGGATTGGCTATTTTCATGGAGATTTTTGGACCAAGCTCTGGCGGGTTGGCCGGAGAAGACGATCGGAGCTAGGGCTCTGGCATCTGGTTCAGTCTCTGATCAGATCTGATGTGGACCTGTTGGACTTTTTGACTTGCATGCGTGTGGCTGTGTGATTGGTTTGACCTAGGTGATTTGGCATGTTTGACTCCACGCAGATTAATGAAACGATGCATTTCATTAATCTGGCTGAGTTTGGATTTAGATTGGGCCAGAGTTGTTATTCCCACCCCCTATTTCTTTTCAACGTGGATGCCTTGTTATTTCACCCCCCCTTCATTGTTCATGTTATTTTATTTTATTTCTTTTTTCTGTTTTGGTTTTGCAATTTTAAAAATACTTCCAATAATAAAAAAAATTCCCAAAAAATATTTTCAAACACTTTAAAGTCTTGACTAATTTTCCATAATTTTTAATTTTGATTTTATTTTATTTTGCAATTTAATTTTAATTTTGCAATTGGAAATGTTTTTAATATTGTTTTCACTTGATCATTCTTGTTTGATGTACCATTTGCAATCACTAATGAATGAGGTTTCCTCTCCATCTTGAGAATGGATTGAGGTACCTTTGAGTCTGATTTTGGTCAAGGTTTGATCAATTTTTGTTTGACTTTATGTTGCTTTTGTTTGACCCTCGATAATAATTCCATAAGGTGGATCACCCTAGTTGATCAAATCATTTGGTGATGCCTTGTTTGAAATTTGGTTTGGATGTTTTGGCCTCTGGTTTCCAACATGGTTAGGTGTTGTGTGAATTTTATTTGAGATTTATTGAACAATTCTCCTATTTTTGGTGAACCTTGCGAGTCAAGTCACCCTAGTTGAAGTTCATATAAACTAGTTGACCTAGTTCCTTTGGGAGATGACCTTGATGGATCCCATATGCATCATATGCTTCTTGATTCACATTCTTGACATGTTTAGGATGTTGGTTTTTATTTTATAGGTCATACATTTGTGTAGTTTGTGTTGCAAGTTACATTAAAGTTAGGCATTCCACTTGTGTTTAGGTGTTTAATGTGGTTTGAACTTTGGTTCTTTCCTTTGCCCTAGCTTATAACTTGTTTATGCTTTGTTTCTTCTCTTGTTTGTGAGTTCTCTTCTAATGTTCTCACTTCTGTCCCTTGGGTTGTGGTACTCATTCAAAGTGGTTTGATTTGATTGATCATACTTTGAGTTTGCTTTGAATGAGAAACCACTTTGAGAACATGTTTGTGCTTTCTTTTTGCATGATCAATTTGATGCATTTGGTTGAGATATTCCTCATGTTGCTTGCTTCCCAAGCCTATTCTCCCATCTTCATCTTGATCATGACTTCTTCTTTAGGCTTTGGTGTTTACCTTTTGGTATTAGTGATTGATATTTGAATGGTTGTAAGAGTTGTAACTTCTCCCATTTTATCTCACTTTTGCTTTGACTTGTTTAAGTCATTTTTCCTTGATCTTTTGTTTGCTTTGCGTCTTTTGCATATTGTATATCATATTTGCATTGCTTCTTGACTTATTTAAGTCAACTCCATCTCTTTCTTTCATCTCATTTGTGATTGATTTTATCTAGTGTTTACTTGGTTTATTTGCCATGATCCCTTAGGATTCCTAGTCCCATTTGTTTAAGGTGGGAGTAGGAGAGACATTAAGTGTTCAATCCAAGCATGATAACATTAGGATAGTCTTTCCCCCTCTTAATCTCGATAATATGAGCACATTGCATGATAACATTAGGGTTGATTAGGTTCCCCTTAAAGTTTGTGTCTTCTCTTCTCATCTCAGAACTTCTTCAAGACATCTAATAAAGGATAATAAGTGTTGTATGCTACGAGTCTTAAGTACTTAGGGAATGATGGTTGGGGGCTTCCTCTCAACTGTCTAGAGTGTTTAGCGTATGCCCTTTGAGCGATATGCGACGCATTCGCTCTCAAGTCGTAGTCTTTAGTGAAACATGAATTACAAACATAATTCAATTCACTTCTTCTTCTTAAAAGACTCAAAAACAAACATCAAACCTTTTTATCCTTCGGGATTGTTTGGAAAATCATTTTCAGAAAGAGTGTTGTTAACTCTTGGTTCTACCGCAAACAGGTAAAGCCTAAGTCTCCAATGGTCGATCGACAATACACCTGACTGCTAGAACGAAGGTTTAACCCTACTCGGTTAAAACACATGAACCAACCTGTGGTCGTGTTAGCCCGAACTATGTTTGCTCTGATTTCTCGTACCCGACAAAGATACGTAGGCACAAGACGGCAATGTCTTGGTGAACAATCTTCCCCACCTTCACCCGTAGTTTTCCGAACTACGTTGACTCTGACTTTCCCATTGCACGAGGGAGTACATAGGCATAGAGCGACGATGCTCTATTGAGTCTCTTTTCTTTTCTTTTATCCCTATGGCCAACCTTATAGATTAACACCCTTTTAGATAGACAACAAGCGTGGATCCCGTTGAGTACGACAGACGTGTGGGGTGCTCATAACTTCCCCTTGCGTAACCGACTCCTGAACCCAAGATTTGGTTGCGATGACATGTCTTCTCCCTTTTTCGTAGGTTTTTTCTGATCGTTTCCTTTCCCTCTTTTGAGATAAATAACGAACGGTGACGACTCTTCTGTCCTTACCGGCCCCTCTTCGCAGCGATGCGACAATCATGCAGTTTTAATAATATTTAATATATAAACTACTTGTCTATTTAATAATATATGAAATTAAAACTAATTTTATATATCTTACTACATATATCATCATTTAAATATATTATGATTTTAAATTTTTTTTTATTTAGTAATATGTTTTTATAAGTTAAAATATATAAATTGTATTTAAAACGTACACAAAAATATAAGTGACATGTACAAAAGTGAAAATATCTTTGTTAAAATTTATTTTGTGAAAATTCAGATATAACAATAATAATACATATAAAAATATAATTAAATAATAATATAATTAACAAAGAAATATTTTTAAAATAGAAAAAATTAAAATATAATCATATAGCTATATTACTATAAAAATACAAAAATTTGTGATTTGGTATTACATTCTATTTTAGTGTTTAAAAAACATATTATATCGCATAACTAATAAACCATTTAACATATTTGAAATAAAGCAATAAATAAATCAACTCATATTTAAACCAGTAATTTTTTTGACTTGTGACCATGTGAATGAGTCAAATGTATTCACTAAACCAATTATAAGGTTTCTGCTTATGGTGAAGAGTTCTGATAAAAAATCATCTATCCATAAATATTTAACTGGAGTAATATATTACTATAACAAAACTTTGATTTTTTATTATAATAAAATTAGAACTTTGATAAAAACAAATCATAAAATTATGCCATAAAATATGATTTTTTTTTCTTTTATAAAATTATACAATAAAATATTTGTTTTGATAATGTTTAGTGCCTAGATATAATTATAGGAAATGAATGGCATGATATAATTTCTTATTTTAAAAAAAAATTATATGATATTATATAAGATAGAACATAATATAAGGTGTTCTAAATTACTAATTTTATTAAGCTCGTTTTAGATGTATTTTTCAATGTTTGTTTAGTAAAAACAATTTGATATTAGATGGCTTCTTCTAGATGTATTTTCCAATTTTTTTAATAGTAAAAAAAATTAGAAATTGGATGCGAGTCGGTCCATATCACATTTGAGATTCCGTGTATGATATATTTGTAGTTAAATTTAAGTTAGAATAGATGAATCAAAATGCCTATGTTATGACTATCTTGAATAGTTGGTGTTAAATTGCGTTTGTGAGATACCTCATTGACCCTTAACCCTTAAAGCTTATAACTTATTGATATTTAAGGATTGAGACAAATTGTGAAAGGAAGACGTAAAAATTCTTCAGAGAGTCTAGATTTTCCAGAATTCAACAACAAAATAATCATATAATGGCTCACAAAAGGTGATACAACAACAGATAATATTTTCATATGGATTCAAAGATATGGTTTAGTTTTGAAAAAAATGAAAATTTAATTGAATTATATTGACATAATGTGAATGATAGGTAGGATGTTATTATTACAAAAATACAGGGGCTAGACTAATTTAAAATAAAACTTGAATTTTAATATTAATTAAAATTAAATATAAAAAATCAATTCCTAAAGATAACGTAACTAACTATAAATTACTCCAAGTCCACAGTTCATATCACCAATAATCGTAGGTGGGTTGAGACGTCCATATCGAGTATATATTTGACGTGGATAGACACATGATGGTGGACTATGTTAAGAGGCATATATAAAATTGAGATATGACCTAGATATCTCACTTTAAGTTTTGATCAACCACATAAAATAACCTGTAACTGTAATTTTATCTTGTATTTCTTGAGAAAAAAAAGTTTCTACTGAATGATTTGTATATAAGTTTTTCCAATGGAAAATGTCAAGATTATCATAACTTTAAATAAATGTAACATATAAATTCTATGTTGGCAATGTTAAAACAATGTTGATGAATATGCACTTTAGCTGGCACATAATCCATCAAGCCATTGGAACATGGTTTTGTCATAGAAAATGTTTGAAAACAGTGTTGCATGTTGTATAATTACTTGGGTTTGTACGACTAAGAAAACCTAGTTATGAAGAATGGGTTCACCCATTGTTAGTGGGTCAAGCTTCACACCTAAGAGAAAAATTCAAATTTCTTGTTGGCTTAAGGATTACTATCAGTATTAATGATGCTGCATTAGAAATTGCATATACCTTTATAATAGTATTATGCATCGTCTTTTATTATTCCAAAAGTCGTCTTACTTCATTAAGTTTAGAAAATTCTAACTATATATCATTGATGTTTTAATTCTTAAATCAATGCCTCATAAACCTCCAAATACTTCTTCTAATAACTTGGGTCATGCTATACACGTTTCTCATTAATACGTTGATGATGCAATCGACCATTCCCTTTATCAAATAGATGAGAGATTTCATAAAACGAGTTAAAATATGGAAAATCAATTGGGAAACATACGTACTAAGATGGATAATCAACAATAAATTTAGGATGTTAGACTTGACTCAATAATGTCCATTTTGTAACACTTGATGGCTAATAGTGGACTATAATAATAACCTACAACTATTCACATAACAACATCTTCTTTGGGTATACCTACCAACACGCTATTTCCTATGATTATGAACCACTTATTACATGTTATTTCCTAAAATACCCCTATTTTTTTACATATTTCAGTCTCATCTATACCCACAAAGTTCCACTTTCTATACCATTAATTTTAAATCACCCCACTCAACCTAACTTTTCTGCTACTATGAAAAGCTCTACTACACAACCACCACCACCACTCTTATTTCTCCCATCAATATTCATGGAACCCAATTACACGCATCACCAAACCACCTTTCCAAACATACTCACTTATAGTTTTTCCCATTTCCATCAATACCTTTTGACACAAATTTCCCATGATACCCACCAACCTCCCTTTTAAACACCTATCCTAAAATTTGTTGTGTTTGATGGTTCTAAATACTTGGAATGGATATTTCAAGTAGACGAGTTATTTAATGTATACCAATTACATCCTAAAATTATTTTACCAATAGGTTCATTTCATACGAAGGACAATCGGTCTTGCCAAGCTCATTGGAGCCAAATTTAAAGATGCCAAATCCAATTTTCAAAAACCATAGACAGATATAGCTTTTACACTGGCTAAATTCAAGAACCAACAGATAAAGCTTTTGTCAAATCTGTAAAATCTATCTTATAGTAAAACCTGTAAATTGTTTCAACACGGTTGTATTTGTCAACTGTGGTAATATGTTTCTCTAAAGTCTATAAATTAATTCATCACGATTGTATTTGTCAACCATAGTAATATGTTTCTGTAAAATTTAATATGGTTCATTATGGTTGGTATTTTCAACCGTGGTGAAATGTGTTTCTTTAAAATTGAAACATATTAGGTTTAGTTTATTTCCTTTATAACACAAGTGCCCTAGCGTAGAAGAGACAAAAGCGATAGTGAAATAGACGAAATAGAGTCCAAACTTCATCACCTTTATCATTTCTTGAAATTTCCAATCTTATTTTAGGAAATCCTATATTTATGATACTTTGTGTAGTGATAAGGATGCACATTTATATAAGGGGTGCACAAGTTTTACACGTTTGTCTGCGGTGTTAAAATTGTTTAATCTGAAGGCAAAAAATGGGTGGACGGATAAAATTTTCATGGAGTTGCTTGATTTGATGAAATAAAATTCTTATGTCTTAGAAATGAGAACACGACCTCACGAAGCGCAATCCCACACTCGCGGAATGAACTGAACAGAGTCGTCACCGAACTTTATTTATTCCGAAAGAAGGAAAGGGAAAATATTAATAAAAACCCCTAAAAGAAAGGACAAGGATATTGGTTGTTGCAACGAAATCAATGTTGGGAGTCGCTTATGCAATTGGAAGGTATTAGCATCTCTTACATTCGTTGTACAGGGAACCGTTTGGTTAGTCGCCTGTGTTAGTGTTAGCTTAGAAATGTTAGGCTTCTCAAGTTATTAAAAGGCAAAAGGATATAACTAAAAGGTTTATTTTTTATTAAGGTGCCTGACGAGACTCTGAATATCGCTCCTACATGTCTCCAGGTGCAATAAAGAAATCAAGGTTTACGTAGTTCTGGATAGAAAATGTTTGTTTGTTGGTCAATTTTAGCGAAAGTTATTTTGTTGCAATCAACAAAAAACATAGTTTTACCTAAAACAGGTGAGGAACAGACGCTTGCATCACATTGAATGGATTTCTAGATATCAACATTCACGGGAAAACGTCACTTATCTCAACTCACACGATTATGGACAACACATTGTTTTGCATCATATCGAGGCAAAATACCTTTTACATCATTTAGATATATTATGACTTTAATTTTTTTTTTATTTAGTAATATGTTTTGGGAAAAAGGAATATATACTGACAGTGTAATATTTTACACTGTCAACCAATGACAGACATGTATTCTGTCACATCATTATTTTATTATTAAAATATTATTATGATTTTACAATTTAAAATAATTTAATTGAATGTTTGTGTAGTATTTTTTTTACACTGATAATTCACTACCTTTAAAGTCATGTGTTTTTATAATAAAAATACAGAAATTTGTGATATGTTATTACATTTTATTTTAGTGTTTAAAAAACATATTTTATCACATCATTAATAAACCATATAACATATTTGAAATAAAGCAATAAATAAATCAACCCATATTTAAACCGTCAGTAATTTTCCTGAGTTATGAACATTTGAATGAGTCAAATCTATTCACTAAACCAATTATAAGTTTTCTGCCTTAGAACCATACTGAAGGTGAGATAATACTTAGAAGGGGGGTTGAATAAGTATGAAAGATTAAGACTTTAAAAATAATCACACAATTATTTTTATCCTGGTTCGTTTAAAACAACTACTCCAGTCCACCCTTCCTAGAGTGATTTGCCTTTCTCAACAAGGACTTAATCCACTATTTAATCAAACTGATTACAATAGTAACACCTAAGAACAACTGTTCTTAGTCTTCTCAAGAGCTACTGATTCCAACTGAATCCTCTTAAGGAAAACCTTTACAATCAATGTAAATCAAATACAAGAGTATTAATGCTTATATAAAGCTTTTATCACAACAGTGATTTTTCTCTTAAGTTTAAGTACAAGAAATTCTAAGAAGAATATGAAAGAATGAGAGCTTAGAATAATAAGATTTCTTTTCAGCAAATTGTGTAACTGAAGAATGTGGTGGAGTCCTCCTTTTATAGGCAGCTGATCCAAGGAAGTTGAGCGTTGAAAAGAGAGTCCCAAAAAGGTCTGAGCCTTTTTGTCTTCACATCAAGTGACCTTTCCTAGAAGTAGATAGCACAGAAAAATCCTTTTTGTCTGTGTTATTGTGTCTAGCACAAATGAGGAAACAGACGTTGATTAACTCCAACGGATATAATCTTGAATATTTCTTCTTCAGTTTTCAGCAAGTTCTTCAGAGTTTGAATGGATCAGAGTCTTCTAATGATGTTCAGAACTTTGTTGTATCAGAGTCTTCTGCAGCATGTGTGCTTTCAGCGTGTTGATCATCAGAGCATATTTGACACAGAACTTCAGTACTTGGCAGCGTTAGTACTTTCAGAAACTTCTGTAGAATTATGCTTTGAGAAACTCTTCAAACAATATTCTTCTATGCTTCAGATGCTTCAGCTTCAGATGCTTCTGACTAGCTTCAGATTCTTCTGCTTCAGATTCTTCTGACTAGCTTCTTGATTCAGATCCTTCTGGAGACTACGCTCAGGATCTTCTGTAAACAACAATCAGAATCTTCTGTAGGATGCATCTGGCGCTTCAGAGTCAGGATAACTTCTTGTATACAATTCAGATTTGCTTCTAGAGAGTTAATTATCATTCAATCTGCAGTAAAACTCTCAAACAAATTTTAGAGTATATAATTCTTAAATATAAAATTTCCTAACAGTTATCATCAAAACAAAGAGTTATTATTAAGAACCAATCTGTGTTCTAACAATCTCCCCCTTTTTGATGATGACAAAAAGTATCAGAAATTTTATTTAACTGAACATAAAGAATTATAACTCCCCCTGAGATGATGAATCTCCCCCTGAGTTAAATATGAAAAAGGAATAGAAACTTCCCTTTTGTCTTGAGTAATCTTCAGAGGTAGATCTTGTTTGTTCTTATAACATTTTGAAGGTCAGAATGTCTTGCAGATATAAGATTCAGAGTTTGATAATAGACAAATGATCTGAGAGACTCAGAGTTACTTTTATAGAATGTACTTATCAAATGTTCTGAAATAGTTAATATAAATGTTAGATAGAATAGATATGTCTGAAGATTCATTCTGGTGAAGTTATATTAAACAGTTCAGATCTATATTTTCTCCCCCTTTTTTGTCATAAGCAAAAAGTAAAAACTTTTAAAAAGACAAACAAAAGGAAACAGTAAATAAGATAATTCAATGGAGAAAACTTGATTCATTCAAAAGATCAGAGCAAGAGTACATAGGTAATCATCAGAAGACATAGCAAAAAGTACAGATGCAAACAACAGATGCAAAAACATTAGAATGAAAAAAAAATCTAAGAATGTTTGGACAAAAGCATCTTCAATAGATCTGTAATCTCAGAGGAGGATTGCTCTTGCTTGGACATCCACTTAGTCATAGTTTCATTCTTCTCATCTTGCTTTGACATCCATTCTGTCATATCCTCAGACTTCTTATCATGCTTAGCCATCCAGGATTTGATCTCTGACTGTCCAGCCTCCAGAGCAGCAATCTTGTCTTCAAAGTCTGGATGTTCTGTCTTTATCTCAGATGAAGAATTAGGAGGTTCTGTAGCCTGAACAGAGTCAATTGCCATTGGTTCTGTAGATCCTAAAGAGGGTTCTACCAGAGTCATAGTCAATGCATTATCAGTAGATCTAGTTGATGGTGGAGGAGCATCTAAACGAAGCAGAGGTTCAGTTTTGTTGACAGTCCAGAATAGAGTCCTTTCAGCTCTGAGCTTTGCATCATCAGAACAGACGTTCTTCAGATTGGAAGCTACAGTGTTGAATCTATTGATGAATCCGTTCCAGATGATGTCAGATTCTTTGGCATCCATTGTTTCAGAGCATTTCTTCTGAACAGTACCTAAATACATATGTATTTCTTGCAAAAATGTTTGAAATAAATGATCAATATTAAGTCTGGGCAGAGGTTTAAGCAAGGTTTCCAGAGTGATAGGTTTGGGTTGGGGAGTTGGTGGAAAAAGTGATTGTTGGATGGAAATCAGAGGAGGAGGATAATATGGAATGAATGGTATCTCAGGAGCTTTTTCTTTAGATCTGACTAAAGCATTAAGCAAATGAGGTTTGGTCTTCTGTTAGGGGTAACAACATCAAAAGATGCATTTGAGTAGGGTTTGAAAGCAGATTTTGGGGGTGCAACAGTGTTATCAGATGCAATTTGCAGAGCTGAAACAACAGCTTTACCAGATGTTGCAGATATTGTTGCTAAAGATCCTACATTTGACATTGATTGAATATATGTAACAAGCACAGATGGAAGAGCCTGTCTGAGTTTTGGTTTCAGAGGGTTGAGGGGTTCAGAAGGTTCAACTCTGTCATAAAAATCTTTTAGTTTGAAACCATAAGATAGATTATGAAAAAGAGAAGAAACTTGGGCACAAGATATAGAAGATGGTTGATTGGAGTTGGGGATTAATATCTCAGATGATGGTGCAGGTGGAGGCATAGGATTTGGAATGGGAGTTTTAGAAGGTATGGTAGGTTCAGGTTCAGGTTCAGGTTGGTTTATCTCAGAGTATTTGTCAGATGGAGAGATGAGAAAATCTGGATGGATTTCTGATTCTGAGGTGTTAGAGGATGTTGTTGGTGTACAAGAGGTAGAAGATACTTGAAACACTGTTTTTAAAGGTGTGATATCAAGAACTTCTGTCTCAGGGATGTGAGGTTCAAAAGTATTGGTAGGTTCTGAAGGAATTTCAGATGGTTTGGATGGTGGTTCTGATGAAACAGGAACAAAGGTTACTTTTGTAGGTTCAGAAGTAACAGGTGCAATGGGTTCAGAGGGTGGATTATTTGATGGTGGATTTTCAGAGGCTTTTTCTGGTTGGGAGTCTTTTGGTTGGTTCTCTGGATGTTCAGATGATTGTTTTTGAACAGATGTTTGTTGTTCTGATGGTTGGTGATCTGATGGTTGATGTTCTGATGGTTGTTGTTCTGATGGTTGATGTTCTGATGGTTGTTGTTCTGATGGTTGAGGTCGTGGAACAAAGTGTTTGATATGAATTTTAGGTTGAGAAGGTTTTGGTACAGAAACTGTTGGTGTTGTTGTTTGTGTTGTTGTTTGAGTTGGAACGGGTGTTTGTTTTTGTGGTGAAACAAAACTGGGAGCAGTAACAGAAGTGGTTTGTGTAGCAGGTGGTTTTGGAACAGACTTAACATTTGAATCATTAATAACAAGATTTGCAGAAGATACAGAAG
This sequence comes from Lathyrus sativus, assembly GCA_963859935.3. NCBI lineage: Eukaryota > Viridiplantae > Streptophyta > Magnoliopsida > Fabales > Fabaceae > Lathyrus > Lathyrus sativus. The sequence continues at coordinate 272,191,532 of OZ012735.1, forward strand.
ATTTAGTACCTTTTACTTTGATCCTCTTGGCAGGTACAGAAGCAGCTTCTTCAGAATCTTCAAGAACTTCTTGGGCTTCTCAACAATCTTGACCTTCTTCTGAACAGGTGCAGATTCTTCTACAGGCTGAGTCCTTTTCCTCTGGAGTTGTGCTTCTTCTTCTCCTGCATCTGGTAGTGGTTGTCTAGCTAGCTGAATCACATTAGCAGGAACAGGTTTTCCTTCCTTCTTGCATTCATCAATGTACATAACCACTATATGTCTGGGCTCTTCAGCAAAGAATAAAGGAAAGTCATCTACAGGAACCCTCTTATTCAATTCTGACATATTTAGCTTCTTGGGAGCTGTTGTGAGTTCATCAACAATTTTGAGTCTCAAAAGACTTTTAGCATTCAGAGGCTTTCCCATTATAAATTCTAATTCCTCTGTAACTCCAGCAGCGTATAGAGCAGTTACCAAACCATTCTCAGTAAGAAGATCTGAGATCAACCTTCCAAAGGGGATCCAACGTCTGATCTTTTGTCCTTTCTCTTTCACATATTCTCTAGATGCATTGATATGGTTCCACAGATGCATAAACAGAATATATGGAAGATCTACCTTGGTGCTCTGACTAAGGCAATACATGAAATAGAGATGTTCATTATTGACATAGTCTGGAGAATTGGTTGACTTCCTGTGGTGGATGCATCCCATGAAGATCTTGGCCCAGATCTTGTAATCAGGCTTCAGATCTTTGAATTTGTTAGAAGCTTGACCAGTAGTCATAACTTCTTCATAAACCTCATCCATGTCCACACGCCCAGCTGGCAAGTGGGAAACACCATCTGTTTCTTCATATCCTATCAGCTTTCTTATCAGATCTTCTGTGATAATAATCTCTTTTCCCAGCACAGAAGATAAGATGAACTTGGGATAAACTGATGCATGAATCCAGAATTCTTTCACAAGGAGAGGGTAAACTGGTCCAAATAGCCTATCAAAGTACTTAACCCATCCTTGAGCTCCAATGATGGAACGAAATTCAAACCCATTTTCTGCCAGAGAATCAAACTCAACCATAGATTCACATAGAACTTCCAATTTATCAACTGGCGTTAGAAGTGTTCTTTTGCGAGGAGAATATGGAGCAACACCCAAGTTTTCTGAATTTACAGCAGCCATAGTAGATTGAAATTGAGCAGTTGTTGAGGATGAAGTTGCCATTGAAGAATGTTTTGTCAAACACTTAGGTTTCGGGTTTTTATGCAGAGAAAATAGGAGATGAAAACGCATGTAAATTCTGAGATAGTGAAAAGTGTGAAAGTGAATACAAGACAAGTATTTATACTAAAACACTTAGGCACATCAACAGTCAGAAAAATGCACGTTTGAACAAGCATTAAATGAAGAGAATAAAAATCATTTCAAAACATTAATTGCTTTTGACAAATTGGGGGGAAAACCAAGATTCTTACTATTCAAACTTCACCTCAAACGTCTCTTCAGTTATGTACACGCCACCTCTTCAGATTTTGTGTGACACGTGTTTACTTGCATGTTGTTCTGAATTCTCTTAAGAAATGAAACGTTAGCCAACGTTCAGATCTTCTAAAGATTGTTAGTTCAGAGTTTCACAAAAGAAATATTGATCAGAATAAAATAAGCAATCAGAAGAAATACTTCAGAGCATTAAGCATTTTTGCATCTGAAACAATTTGCTTCTGATAAGTATTATTCTGGACAAAAATCCATACCAATATTTTTCAGAATAAAATTGAATCTATCTTCAACAAGGGGTTTTTTAAAAATATCTGCCCATTGATGATCTGTATCAACAAAGGCTAAATTTATGATTCCCTTCTGAACATAGTCTCTGATGAAATGATGCTTAATTTCTATATGTTTTGCCTTAGAATGTAAAATGGGATTCTTGGACAAACATATAGCAGAAGTATTATCACAAAAGATAGAAACGTTACTTTCAAAAATTTGATAATCTTCTAGTTGACTCTTCATCCAGAGCATCTGCGTGCTACATCCAGCAGCAGCAATGTATTCAGCCTCTATGGTTGAAAGTGCAATTGTGGGTTGCTTCTTGCTGTACCAGGAGATTAGATTTCTTCCTAGAAATTGACAACTTCCAGAAGTACTTTTTCTTTCCACTCTGTCTCCAGCGTAGTCAGCATCACAGAATCCAACTAATTTGAAATCATCAGATTTTCTGTAACACAACCCCACATTAGAAGTACCTTTCAGATACCTTAGAATCCTCTTGACAGCTGTCAAGTGTGATTCTCTAGGATCTGATTGGAATCTAGCACACAGACAAACACTGAACAATATGTCAGGTCTAGAAGCAGTAAGATAAAGAAGAGAGCCAATCATACCTCTGTAGAGCTTCTGGTCTACTTTCTTACTTACCTCTTCTTTGCCAAGTGAGCTAGTAGGATGCATTGGAGTCTTTGCCAGCTTACTATCAGACATGTTGAATTTCTTCAAAAGTTCTTTAACATATTTTGTCTGATGTATGTAGGTGCATTATGGAGTTTGATTAACTTGGATTCCTAGAAAGAATCTGAGTTCTCCCATCATGCTCATTTCAAATTCTGCCTGCATACAAGTAGCAAACTCCTTTCCAAGCATAGTATTTGTTGATCCAAAAATAATATCATCTACATAAATTTGGCAAATTAGAAGATCTTTCTTAATTGTTTTACAGAATAGTGTTGTATCCACTTTGCCTTTGATGAAATTCTTCTCCAGAAGAAAATTGCTCAATCTCTCATACCAAGCTCTGGGAGCTTGTTTTAATCCATATAGAGATTTCTTTAATTTAAAAACATGATCTGGAAATTTTTGATTTTCAAAACCAGGAGGTTGGTAGACATAAACTTCCTCTTCTATAATACCATTAAGAAAGGCACTTTTAACATCCATCTGATACAGAGTGATATTATTTTGTGCAGCAAAGGAAATAAGAAGGCGTATAGATTCTAACCTTGCCACTGGAGAATATGTCTCAGTGTAATCAATACCTTCTTGCTGACTGTACCCTTGAGCAACCAGCCTTGCCTTATTCCTCTCAACTTCTCCTTTCTCATTTAGCTTATTTCTGAAGACCCATTTTGTACCAATTATATTGAATCCTTGAGGTCTTTGAACTAGATCCCATACATCATTTCTGCTGAATTGATTTAGCTCTTCTTGCATAGCAATAATCCAATCATTGTCTTGCAGAGCTTCTTCTACAGAAGATGGTTCAATTTCTGATACTAGTCCAAATAGTGATGCTTCAGATGATCTTAGAAAGGATCTTGTTCTAATGGGATCATCCTTCTTTCCAATAATGACATCCTCTGGATGAGAAGCTTTAATTCTGGATGATGATCCTCTAATATTTGACTCTTCAGAAATGTTTAGATTATTCATCTGAGAAGTTAAAGGAGTAGCATCTGGAGTTGCTTCTGGTTCCTTCACTTGAATTTTGTCTGCTTTAGGAACTTCAGAGTCAATAAAGACTACTTCCCTATCTGCAGAGTTATCAACCTGCTTTGGCTTTTCAGAGCCAAGCTTATCATCAAATCTGACATGAATGGATTCTTCCACAATCTGTATCTCAGTGTTGTATACTATGTAGCCTTTAGAGCGTTCAGAATATCCAAGCATGAAACACTTCTGTGCTTTGGAATCAAACTTGCTCAGATTTTCCTTAGTGTTTAACATATAGCAAATACATCCAAAAGGATGAAAATATGAAATGTTGGGCTTTTTGTTCTTCCACAATTCATAAGGAGTCTTCTTCAGAAGAGGTCTAACAGACACTCTGTTCTGAATGTAACATGTTGTATTGATTGCTTCTGCCCAAAAATGTTTTGCCAGATTTGTCTCATTGATCATGGTTCTGGCCATTTCTTGCAAAGTTTCATTTTTCCTCTCTACAACCCCATTCTGTTGTGGAGTTTTAGGACAGGAAAAATCATGAGCAATGCCATTTTCAGAAAAATATTTTTCAAAATATTTATTTTCAAATTCACCACCATGTTCACTTCTGACTTTTATAAATTTGAAATTCTTTTCATTCTGGACTTGCTTGCAGAAGTCAAAGAACACAGAATGTGACTCATCCTTGTGTTTTAAGAACTTTACCCATGTCCATCTACTAAAGTCATCAACAATGACTAATCCATACTTCTTGCCTCTGATGGATGCAGTTTTCACTGGTCCAAACAGATCAATATGAAGTAATTCTAGTGGTTTAGAAGTAGAAACAACATTTTTTGATTTGAAAGATGTTTTTGAAAACTTCCCTTTCTGGCATGCTTCACAAAGAGCATCTAAAGTGAACTTCAGATTAGGGAGTCCTCTGACAAGATTAAGTTTATTAATCTGAGATATACGTCTCATATTAATATGGCCCAATCTTCTGTGCCAGACCCATTGCTCTTCATTTACAGACAAGAGGCATTTAACATTTTGAACTTTAAGTTCTGAAAGATTTATTTTATAAATGTTGTTTTTCCTCTTACCACTAAATAGGATAGAGCCATCCTTTTGACTAATAGCTTTACAACATTTTTGATTAAAGGTAATATCATAACCATTGTCACTTAATTGACTTATAGACAATAAGTTATGCTTTAACCCTTCAACAAGTAAAACATTAGTAATAGAGGGAAGTTTACCATTTCCAATAGTGCCAGATCCAATGATCTTGCTCTTCTGGTTCCCTCCAAACTTCACATCACCTCCAGATCTAAGTTCCAGGCTTTGGAACATAGACTTTTCTCCTGTCATGTGTCGTGAGCATCCAGAGTCCAGGTACCATGATTGGTGTCCTGACCTTGCTGCTAAGAACATCTGCAACAGGAATTATTTTGTTTTTAGGTACCCAGATCTTCTTGGGTCCTTTGGGGTTAGTTGGCTTGTAGGTTTGTCTAAACTTCTGTTTTTCAACATAATGTTTATTCTGACTTGCCTTGGGTTTAAACACATAAGTATTCTTCTCAGAACTTGTGTGTTTAATGTCATTTAAGTGGCCAAATTTAAATTGAGAATACAGAGGTGTCTTCTTGATGAAAAGTTTGTCAACAGGTTTTGGATTACTTCCAGATGAAGATTCATATCGAATACCTCTTCTGTTGTTTCCACTAACACCATAGATCATGGAAGCCATCTTGCTTCTGTCTATGCTCTTAGTAAGAAATCTCTGAAAGCTAGAGTCATATTTTTCTAAAATGTTTTCACATGGCTTAGTCTCAGATTCAGATTCTTGTTGAGTTATTTCAAAGTCATTTTTGATTTTCAGATTTATTTCTTTTTGCTCAACAAGTTCTGTTTTCAGAAGATCAATCTCAGATTCAAGATTGCTTTTCAGCTTCTTGTATTTGAGTTTGATATTGTTATAACTTTTAAGAACTTCTGTTAAAACTTTTGTAAGTTCTTCTTTGGTAAGTTTAGTCATTACCTCTTCTGCATCATCATCAGATTCAGAATCTGATTCATATCCTGAGGTACCTTCCTCTTGATCCTCTGTGCTGGCCATAAGTGCAACATTGGCACATTCTTCTTCTGATTCAAAAGATGATTCAGATTCATCTGAGTCATCCCATGTTGCCATCAGAACCTTCTTCTTTTTGTTAAACTTCTTCTTGGGTTTTTCTTTCTGAAGTTTGGGGCAATCATTCTTGTAGTGCCCAGGTTCTTTGCACTCATAGCACACAACTTTTTTCTTCCCAGATCTTCTGTGCCCAGAAGATTCCTTTCTATTTTCAGATCTTCTGAAGTTTTTGAACTTCTTTCCCTTGTGCTTCCAGAGTCTGTTAATCCTTCTGGACAGCATGGATAACTCATCTTCTTCTTCAGAAGAAGATTCTTCAGAGCTTTCTTGAATGACCTGCAAAGCTTTAGCAGTTTTGTTAGATTTTAATGCAACAGATTTACCTTTTTCTTTCTTCTGAGGTTCATCTTCCTCAAGCTCAATCTCATGGCTCCTCAGTGAGCTGATGAGTTCTTCTAGAGAGATCTTGTTCAGATCTTTGGCCATCTTTAAGGCAATCACCATTGGTCTCCATCTTGTAGGCAGACTTCTGATGATTTTCTTTACGTGATCAGATGTAGAGTATCCCTTGTCCAGAACTTTCAGCCCAGCTGTGAGTATCTGGAATCTGGAGAACATGGCTTCAACAGATTCAGAGTCTTCCATTTTGAAAGCCTCATACTTCTGGATCAGAGCCAGAGCTTTTGTCTCCTTAACTTGAGAATTTCCCTCATGAGTCATTTTTAGGGATTCAAACATATCAAAAGCAGTTTCCCTGTTTGTAATTTTTTCATACTCAGTATGTGAAATTGAATTCAATAATATAGTCCTGGCTTTGTGATGATTTCTAAAATCTTTCTTCTGAGCATCTGTCATAGATTTTCTGTCAATCTTCTTGCCATTCCCATCTGTGGGATGGACATATCCATCTATGACTAGATCCCATAGATCAGCATCATATCCTAGGAAAAAACTCTCAATTCTGTCTTTCCAGTAGTCAAATTTCTCCCCATCAAACATTGGGGGTTTGGTGCTGATCCTATCCCTTTCTTCATATTTATTGTTAATATTGGACATTGAATTATCAGCCATTGTAACAAATAAATATATATATCAAAGTATTTCTCTTTGGATCTTTACTGACACTGTTAAGTGGTAGCACACACAGAACCAGACTCTGATACCAACTGAAGGTGAGATAATACTTAGAAGGGGGGTTGAATAAGTATGAAAGATTATGACTTTAAAAATAATCACACAATTATTTTTATCCTGGTTCGTTTAAAACAACTACTCCAGTCCACCCTTCCTAGAGTGATTTGCCTTTCTCAACAAGGACTTAATCCACTATTTAATCAAACTGATTACAATAGTAACACCTAAGAACAACTGTTCTTAGTCTTCTCAAGAGCTACTGATTCCAACTGAATCCTCTTAAGGAAAACCTTTACAATCAATGTAAATCAAATACAAGAGTATTAATGCTTCTATAAAGCTTTTATCACAATAGTGATTTTTCTCTTAAGTTTAAGTACAAGAAATTCTAAGAATAATATGAAAGAATGAGAGCTTAGAATAATAAGATTTCTTTTCAGCAAATTGTGTAACTGAAGAATGTGGTGGAGTCCTCCTTTTATAGGCAGCTGATCCAAGGAAGCTGAGCGTTGAAAAGAGAGTCCCAAAAAGGTCTGAGCCTTTTTGTCTTCACATCAAGTGACCTTTCCTAGAAGTAGATAGCACAGAAAAATCCTTTTTGTCTGTGTTATTGTGTCTAGCACAAATGAGGAAAGAGACGTTGATTAACTCCAACAGATATAATCTTGAATATTTCTTCTTCAGTTTTCAGCAAGTTCTTCAGAGTCTGAATGGATCAGAGTCTTCTAATGATGTTCAGAACTTTGCTGTATCAGAGTCTTCTGTAGCATGTGTGCTTTCAGCGTGTTGATCATCAGAGCATATTTGACACAGAACTTCAGTACTTGGCAGCGTTAGTACTTTCAGAAACTTCTGTAGAATTATGCTTTGAGAAACTCTTCAAACAATATTCTTCTATGCTTCAGATGCTTCTGACTAGCTTCAGATTCTTCTGACTAGCTTCTTGATTCAGATCCTTCTGGAGACTACGCTCAGGATCTTCTGTAAACAGCAATCAGAATCTTCTGTAGGATGTATCTGGCGCTTCAGAGTCAGGATAACTTCTTGTATACAATTCAGATTTGCTTCTAGAGAGTTAATTATCATTCAATCTGCAGTAAAAATCTCAAACAAATTTTAGAGTATATAATTCTTAAATATAAAATTTCCTAACAATTATCATCAAAACAAAGAGTTATTATTAAGAACCAATATGTGTTCTAACACATACATGGTCACGAGTTATGATAAAAAAACCATCTATCCATAAATATTTAATTTGTTATTGAGTGATATTGCGATTTCTTTTTTGTTGTTGAGAATGTTATATATTTTTGTGATTTAGTGATATCAAGATTTTTTTATTCTCATTGTGTTGTGATTGAGTGATATTTAGATTGTTTTTATGTTGTTGAGAATGTTATATATTGTTGTGATTGAGTGATTTTCTACAAGTTTTTGAAATAAATTTCAGAATTTATTATGGATCATAGTTGGATGAAAGATGATTGGTTATGTCCATTGTATGAGAAAGGAGTTCTTGAATTCCTTGAATATGCAAAAAAAAAATCTTCCCAACAATAATGATCTCTTTTATTGTCTTTATGTTAATTACAAAATATAAAAAAAGATTCAAAGGAAGAAATATTGAATCACCTATGTTATCATGGAATTTGTCAAAATTATATAATATGAACATGGCATGAGAATACAAATAAAAAATACTACCAATTGATCGTACCTAATTAGAGAGATCGTTGGGCTGCCATGTATTTGTGCTGTCAAACGGTAGACTTGACGAACAGAAGGGGGGTGTACCTGAAACATACTCTGACGCTAAAGTAAGCGACGAGCAAAGTGATAACAAGCACAGAGAATAGGAGTGACAATTAGATTACCTAACCCTCTAGTGGAAGAGGGTATTTATAATGATCCCCTAACGCAGGTCCAACGGTTACTATACGTTGGGCTGGGCTATCAGGCCCAACGTTGATAACTGCTAGGGCTGACGTGGCGTTGTGAAGACCAGCACGTGGTCTTCGCCCTAGTGTAATTGTTTTGTGCTATCTGGGAGGTGGAGGATCGAATCATAAGAACATGGATAGTTACTTGATGACGTGTCTCCACGTAGGGGACACGTAGATAATGTGTGGGAGGTCTTAGGAGCTTCCCAGGCTGGATGGGCTCTGCACGACCGTGGGGCAGAAGAAGGCTAGCCGAATAGCCATGAAGGTCCCGCCCGACGGTTGTTGGTCTATGTCTGACGGGAGAAGAGGTTATGTCCGCCAGATCTTCTTCCCGTCGATGAGGTCTTATTGGGTCTTCCAACCCGATGGGGTTTGGGCCTGCTCAACTGTGGACCAAGCGTTGGCCTAGTCCAAAACAGTAGCCCCCCAAGTCGGGCAGCCTATGATGTAGGGGAAGCCCGCAATCGAGGACAGGAATCTGAAGAGACACAGGGAAGATGGAGGGTCGCCATGTGTTCTCCTATGGAGGCTACGGGCTAGGGGCTTGAGTGCCTAGTGACGCTTTGTTTCCCATGCTAGGGCGTATATATACACGAGTCCAGCTCGTCTTTTCGTTCGCTTGTTTCTTTTGCGCCTACTCGACTTCTTGAGTTGTCTGCCCGACGTCTTCACTCTTTCTGCTCGACACCTACAGTCTCCCTGCTTGACGCGACAGCCTTTTCTACCACCACATCACGTAAATTTATTCCTCCCTTCTGGTGCTTTTTAGTATTTCCAACCGTGTTTCTGGCGGCTCCGTTGGGGGCACCGGGGTGACCGTGGGCTTTTTCGACGAATACGCTGAAGAGTCCTTCAAAACTAGGGTTGCGACTGACCGTCCTCGGCCCTTGTGATGAGTGGCCCGGGGAGGATCGACGAAACTTTGAACGCCTCGAGGGTAGTTGATGAATACCCCGGGCAAGATTGATGAATGCGCTGAGGATAAGGAGTGCATTTTCTGGGCACATGGAGGGTTGGACCACCTCTAAATTGTATTTTGGGCGACCACACCCTTTCACTTGAACTACGGTGCAAGGGTGAATTTGATTTTGCTGTCGAATTCACCAAGTTCCTTTTCTTTTAAGGTAAATGGCCGACCATGAAGAAGAGGAGGCGCAGTGGTATCTATCCAACGATGAAGAAGGTCGTCAAGATGAGGTCGTCGTGGACCCCCCGAACAGACCGGTAGTGGAGTTGGTCGGGACGAACCGCTCAATTATATGTTGTGGTTCATCCTCGACGATTCCGATGCCTTTGTTATGATTGAAGATAGGGAGGTCGGGGCTCCCCGCCAGTTTCGAGCATGTCGACCCCGGTAACTAGATTGTATATGCTCTCGGTATGACGGGGGTCGGTTCCCCATGTATGAGTTTGCCTTCAAGGAGGCGGGGATGCAGATTCCGTTCACAGGCTTCCAGCAGGGCATGTTCGACCACTTAATGTTGGCGCCGTCTCAACTTCACCTGAACTCCCTCGTCTTTCTCGATGCAGGAGTTCAAGGACATATGGTTCGTGGTCATGCCAGTGACGAATGAGGCCTCCGGAGAGAGGTCACTGTTGTGGACGACCAATCCGAGAAGAGCTATGAGTCCAATTTCCCCGTGGAGTGGATGGATCTGCATTTCCGCTCTAGTGCCAAGAGCTTCATCTACCGACCTAACTGCATGGGCGAGGAGGATAGCCTGGCCTTTAATAATCTGGTCGACTTCGTCGGACGTCTTCCTCCTCGAAAGTGTGTGACCCCCGACGGGGAGTACATCCGTGATACTGACGAGGAGATCCTGACCGAGACCCGGTGTATCAACACGAAAATCCTGCTCTAGTGTCGGACAAAGGTCGAGGCTCACCGGTTCTTAGGTAATGGGGTGCTTCCTCGGCTTGCCTTTATTTTTTTTTGTTGACTTCATGTGCTAACTGTTTTCTTGTGCTCTTCTTGCAGGTGCAATGGGTTCAGTGGAGGAGCGCATGACGAAGCTGTTGAATAGGGGTGCCCGACGTCCTCAGGGGAGGGTTGCTGCTATTCTGAAGGAGGCAGTCACTGGGTCTGCGGGGACGACTTCTTCGCCGTAGGGCAGCAGCTCCCCGGTATAGCCTCCTGCCTCCAAGAGGCGACGGGAGGTTGATGTGTCCCCGATTGACCTGACGGATGGGTCCCCGGAGCGAAGCTACGTTCTTCCCCCTACTGTCTCTGGCCAAATTTCTTTTCGGGGGGAATGTTCCTATGGTGGCTCCCGAGGAGGCGAGAAGCATCTTGGCTGCGGTCAAGGAGGCTTGGAGGAAGATATTGTCCGAAGACCTAGCCGCGGTGGTGCAGGGTTTTGAGATGGCCCTTGTGCTGAACGGTATCCGAGGAAGTCCAGTCCAAGCTAGTGGTCGATCAGAAGGAGTACCAGAGACAAGATAAAATCCATCGGGAGCGGATCCAGGAGCTTGAGAAGAAGTTGAAGGATGGGGAGGAAGATTTGGCTGGGATCAGGGGTCGAACTGTTGAGCTCGAGGGTTTGGTCGCCCCTGCCGAGGAGGAGTCTGAGGAGGAGCGGCTGCTGGTGTCTTGGCGGGAGCCGGTGGAGAGGATCCGTCTGCTGGAAGAGGACTGCTTAGGGGCCGTCGAGGTGGGCTTCAATAGTGTCGTCGACCTGCTTCGGCTCGTCAATTCTGGCTTTGGTTTGATAATCGATGGGATTGGCCCCTATCATCAGATCCAGGGCGACCGTATTGTTGCGCCCGGTGGCTCGGAGGAAGAGGAGGGGGACCACACTTCCAGGGATGAGGAGGACCACCTAGATTAGGAGATCGCGGCCTGCGTGCCCCTTTTTTGTTTTGTCGGCCTACGTGCCAAACATTTTTCGGCCTACGTGCCATGCTTTTGATTGTTGTTCGGGCTGCGTGCCCTTTATTATAATCTTTTGACAGTCGGGCTTGTGCCTGTTTTATGAAATTTGATCATTTTTCTAAGTGTTTGGGTGTGTTTGTCTATTTGCTTACGTATGCTCGATCGCATGTTTTTACACGCTTTTTTGCATGTTTATTATGTTGTTTGGGATTGTAGCTCGATGTCGTTTGTTGGTGTCCGGTAGTGCAGAGAATTGGCCGGCTGACCGGGGTGGTTTCCCGGTCGGTTACGAAGATGGACCATGGTCGGGGACCTATCTCCACGGCGTGAACATCCCATCGTGAGCTAGGTGTTCTTCCAATCTCGGTACGGCGGCAGCGACTCTCGATCGAGGGGTCTCCGTCGAACAGAGCATTCTGCCCTCACACACAAAGGGAAGGTGCTTGTTATCTCGTTGAGTTCGGGGAGACGTGATTGTACCATGTCGTGCTCTTGTGGTCGTGAGGCATGTCATCGCGGGCACAGTTTAACTGTAGTATTTTTTTAGCTTCTCAGCATTCCATGGTCGAGCTATCTCGTCCTCGTGTAAGTTCTTGAGGTAGTAGGACTCGTGCGCCGTCTTTTCTTGGACACGGTAAGGGCCTTCCCAGTTAGCGACGAGCTTGCCCTCGTGCGAGTCTTTCTAGTTTCTCTGTAATACTAGATCGCCGATCTGGAACTTAGGTTTTATGATCCTATTATCGCAGCGGAGGGCAATTTTCTGTTTCAGGGTGGCTTCACGGAGAGACGCCCCTAAATGTATTTCCTCGACTAGGTCGAGCTCATCTCTGAGGGTCTCATCGTTGGCCTCCTCCTCGAGGGGGGATTTAGTTCTTCTGGACGGTTCCCTTATTTCGACCGGGATTACTGCCTCGGTCACGTATATCAGCTGAAAGGACGTTTCCCTGATGGTCGAGTGGGGTGTTATTATGTAGGCCCAGAGCATGTTTTGGAGCTCCTCGACCCACCTCTTCTTGGCGTCCCCGAGTTAGCGTTTCAGGCCTTGCAGAATGACTCTGTTCACAACCTCTGCCTGGTCATTCGTTTGCAGGTGTTTGACTAACTTGAAGTGTTTCTTTGTCCCAAGGTTGGTCATAAAGTCTTGAAAGTTTTTATCAGTGGATTGCGTACCGTTGTCAGTCACGATGGTCATGGGCACGCCGAACCTGGCAAGGATATTCGTTTTGTAGAAGCGGAGTATGTTGTGCATCGTGATTTTAGCAAGGGCCTCAACCTCGATCCATTTAATGAAGTAGTCGATGCCGACTATCAGGTACTTGTTCTGATAGGAGCCTATGGTAAATGGACCGAGGATGTCCATCCCCCACCAGGTGAGCGGCCAGGGGGAGGAGAGGGACTTGAGCTCACTTGGGGGGTGAGGTGCATGTCCCCGTGCCGCTGGCACCTGTCGCACTTCTTTACATGTTCTTTCGTGCCTTCGTGCATCATCGGCAAGTAGTATCCAGCCCGCAAGGCCTTCCTCGCCAAGGATCATCCTCTCAGGTGTTGTGTGTTGATGCCCTCGTGGACCTCTTGTAGGATGGTCAGGGCCTGGTTTTTATCGACGCATTTGAGGAGAGGGATCGAGAAGCCTCTTTGGTATAGCCTGCTCTCAAGCAGCACGTAAGAGCAGGCTCGACGTTTGACAGTACTGGCCTCTTTAGCATTGTCGGGGAGGCGCCCCGTGCTAAGGTAGACGTGTATCGGGGTCATCCAACAGTTGTTGTCCCCGATGGTGTTGATGTCGAGCAGCGTTTTCACCTTCTCCGTACTCGGTTGCGCGTGGACCTCCTGAACGACGAATTTGTTCCCACCCTTCTTCTTTGTACTTGCCAACTTTGAGAGGACGTTTTCCCGTGTGTTCTGCTCACGGGGAACGTGTTATACTCCTGCGGACTCAAAACGTTTCATGCATTCCCTTATAAGGGCCAAGTATTCGGCTAGGTTTTCGTTCTTCTCTTGGTACTCGCCCCGGACTTGGGATGCAACCAACTGGGAGTTCGTGAAGATTTTTATCTCCTTAGCTCTGAGGTCTTCTTCCAGGCGAAGTCTGGCCAAGAAGGCTTCGTATTCAGCCTGATTATTCATCATTGAGAAGGCTAGGATCAGGGAGACTTCCATGATCGTGCCTTCCTCGTTTTCCAGGATGATGCCCGCGCCGCTCCTCGAGGAGCTTGAAGCGCCATCGACAAAGATGGTCCACTTGTGGACTCTGGGGGTTGGCTCTGCAGTGGGGGTCATCTCGGCGACGAAATCGGCTAGCACTTGGGCCTTGATAGTTTTTTTGCCTTCGTAGATAATGTCAAACTCGGAGAGCTCTAGCGACCACTTCAACATGCGCGCCGCCATGTCGGGCCTGCCGAGCAACTGTTTGATCGACTGCTTGGTGTCGCTACTGCGAAAATCGGCGCCGGCTGAACAGAAGAGTCGCCACCGTGCGTTATTTATCCCTCAGAGCGGGAAAGGAAACGCTCGAAGTAAACCTCGCAAAAAACGGGGAAAAGGTATGGTCATCGCAACCAAAACCTGGATTCGGGAGTCGGTTACGCAAGGGGAAGGTATTAGCACCCCTCACGTCCGTCGTACTCGACGGGATCCACGCTTGTTTTCGGGTATGGATTATTATTCTATCTAATCTAAAGGTCAGGGGTTAAAAGAAAAGAGAATGATAATAAAATGACTCGGCAAAGTATCGCACTTTATGCCTACGTATTCCCGTCTGGAACGAGAAATCAGAGTCAACGTAGTTCGCCTACCTACGGGAAAGGAGGGGAAGGTTGCTCGCTAGGATATCGCATCCTATGCCTACGTACTTCCACACGGCATGGAAGATCAGAGCAAACGTAGTTCGGGCTACGTACGACGCAAACTTGTCTTGGTTGATTTTAGTCCTTCTGAAAAGGTTTTCTTGATTAACAGTCCCAGCGGACAAAAATGACGCTTTGATGAGTTCACCTTCTTTTACGGAAGAAGTGTCTTTTATTGTGTTTGAAATCTTATTGTGTTTTTCTGTTTGTTTTGAGGAAGAAGAGACAGAACTCTAACCTACGGTTGCGAAGGGAATCAAACTAACCTAATGTTATCATGCATGGGTTAAGACCTAATGTCTATCATGCTCCTCTCTTGCCCAGAGAGAAACAGAGATCCTAAGGGAATAGACGGGAGCAGAAATAACATCAGATATATACAGTAAAGCAGTAAAATGCATGGATGCAACAATACAAGCGAGGCAAGGGAGTCCCACTCAACCTCGAACCTAGAAAACAATAGGCAAAAGTGAACAGGATTCACTTTCAACCCAACAGGGTAAACGGCAAACAATACAGTCCAGAAAACCAATCAATACATCAGCAATGAAACACAACAGCAAAAGAAACAGCATCAGCAGCTCTGAATCAACATCTGGCTTCAAGTAATCTCCAATCATTTATGGGCTTCAACAAGCATCAATCTCCATCTTCATGGCCTTCAGGCAAGGGCTTGAGCACCAATCCTCAGTCTACAATGGCTTTCCTTCAAGTCTCAGGCTCCAGGATGAACATCAGTCAACCAGATGAAGGGAATGAATGTTAGACAGTTAATTACCTACCAAGGGTGGTTCATCAACTGTTAACATTAAACAGAAAGTTTTCTCTCAAAAGTTCTATCTTTCAAATATGTTCACTGATCCTTCCAAAGGAAGGAGGTGGATATTTGAAAGAGACTTTGAATCATAGAGAAAGGATAGAGGCAAACAAGGCCTTCCATGTTTGGGAAACAAGCTTTCTACTCTAGGGCTCTGACTAGCTCCTAAACCCTACACTCCTCAACATCTGCCAGCAAAGGACTCCTCATCAACTTTGGAAGTTGGTCTCCAATCTCTGGATCTCCAATGGTCTTCATCTCCTCAAGTCTTCAGCTCTCCCAAGTCCCCAGACAATCCCAATACCCAAGCAAGCAAGCAATAATCCCCAGAGGGCACACCACACCAGTCAGTCAAATATACTGCATATCAATAGCAGTAGGGGGACTCCTAACTTTTTCTAGGGGATCTAATAACTACCCATAGCCCCTATAGTCCCATAACTAGACTAGTCAAACCCTAAGTCCTAAGGGAAAAGAATCAAATCTCTTAAGTCATCACCTAAAACCCTAGTTTTATCCATGTTATTCACACTTACACTAAGCACCTAAATTTAATTTCTAAAAATGGGCACTAAATTGAATCTACAAGTTCAATGTCTAACCTAAACAACCTAAAAAGAATGGATGAAAAATATTGAAGCAAATAATAGAACAAAAATTAACAAAATTATGTATGAAATGAAACTATGTAAAATGCTATTTATTTAGAAAATATGGGAAAAATATCAAATAAAAAATAAAATGCCATTTTTATTTTTTATAATTTTCTAGACATCCTAAAGAAAAATATGCAAAAAGAATGAATTAAAAATAATGATTTTTCTATTTATTATGAATTTTATAAGATGCATGAAAAATGAAAAGAAAATAAAAATAGAAAATATAAAGAAATAGCCAGAGGGGGTGAGAATAGCAAGATATCCAAGTTCAGCGCGTTGGGCTTATTAAATTGGGGGGTGCGAATAGCTGTCTGAGCCCAATCCCCCCAATTAATGAAACGCTGCGTTTCAATTTTTGAAACTTCCCACCAAAACTCAGACTAAACGTGGACCGTTCGATTCGTGGTCAAGTCAATCTTACCCACCAGATCCAAGGGCCTATGAGTCGTCTTCTTCCTCCATCCGTCTAGGGTTTCAGTCATGAACTCCATGCACAAAAATTCCATCCAATCTTTCTCCATGCTTTCTTGATGAAAATGAAAAATTCCAAGCCCTAAAATACTCTATAAAACCCAAGGAATCCATGTCTAATCCTAGTTTTCGCTAACTCTCGCTGTAGACTCCAAACAGAGGGCACGAAACTCAGGGTACACCATGCTTGCCTGTTGTCAATTTTGCCAGGACTCCAACCTGATGATCCACAGATCATCTACATACTTCCCTCATTATTCTATGCATCATTATATTGATTTTAGTCCAGTACACAGCTTATTCTTGAAGCTAACAGAAATGGCAACCTGTCATGGATCTCCACGAAACTATCCCTAAACTTCAAGAATCATTCCCCTAGGGTCTCTAAACAATCCTATCCTAACCACATGATCTCTACCAGCCAGAATAGTGAGATTCGAAGAAGTTTACATACCTTGCACTTGGTGATGGTAATGGTAGTTAGACTTCAATTCAACCCTTGACACTTGCTGAAAATGCTCTCTAATGAATGTGTATGCTTCTGTTTGCAGTGATTTGTGCTTAATCCTTGTGAATTACTCTATTCCATCTTTCATGCAAGTTGGAGTTTCAACTTGAATCTCTTCACACAGCCACGGATTCTCTCCAATTTCTTGTGCCAATTACTCCATGATGATAGTGGATGATGATGGTGACAGAAATCAGAATGATGGAGGAAGTTTTAATGGATTTGTGATGAAAATGCAACTTGGAGTGAAGAAGATAATTGGTATAGTTCTTGATCAATTCAACCACTTCTTGATGTGAATCCTAGGGTTTGAATGATGATGATGAAGATTCAATCCAAAGATGTGAGAGTTTTGAGAGATTTGTGAGAGTTTGAGTAGCTTATGCAAGAATGAGAAAATGGATGAAAATTGAGATTTTTGGACAAATGGGAGCACCAACCCTTGCATGAATCAGCTTGCATGAATATATAGGTTGCATTAGAACCTCCTAGAACATTGGAGAAATTTCCCTTGCATTTTTCCTTTTCAATTTGGATTATGTTACTTTCAATTCAAGCAACCATGGATAACTCACAAATTATGACCTAAGCTCAAAATTTCACTTTAGCCAATGTCTTTAAAATACCTTTTCCATTCAAAATGACCTATAATTTTGCATCATTTGGCCAAGATATGAAAAATATCATTTTTTTAAGCCATTTTCCTTCATTAAATTCAACAATTTTGAAACCTTGTGACATGATTCTTTCTAATCTCTCATGGTCACTTTTCTAGACTCAAAATGTCATTTGGAGCAAGTTTGATGTTGTAAGTTTTTCCATTTGAGGCCTCCTTGTATGAGTTTTGGACATAGGTTAAAATGACCTGTAATTCACAAATGACCAAAATACCCTTTGCTTGCCAAGACCATAAGTTGAGTTCCACACATCATATGAAGGCATACTATACCATTCTAGAAAGCTAAGACAATGAGGAACAATTCTTATATTGACCAGAAATTTACTTGAAATCTCCTTGAGGGGCAAAACTATCTTGGAAGTCAAGTCACTTTCACAGACAAAATTTCAGATACCTCAGATGACCTGTAACTTGCAAGGACCATAACTTGAGTTCTATAAATCTCCCCAATGTCTTCCACCACTCAAATTAAAGGTCTTGAGATCCTCTACAAGTTTCATGTTGGCCAAGGATCCATTTGAAGCTTGCATTTTGACTTATCTTGCTTGGAAATGTGACCTAAACTAGGGGATTTTACATAGAAACCCTAATTTAGAAACTCCTCTTCTCCTTGAATTCTCTTGATTTCTTCTTAGCATGACAACATATCCTTGCTCTTCATGTCAAATGATGAACCCCACATCTCTCCAATAGCCCTTAATGCCTTTAAATCAGTCAATTGACCTAGGGTTGACCTAGGGTTGACCCAGATGAAACCCTAGTTGACTGTCTTCAACTGTAGCTCTCAGGGTCACATCAACAACTTGTTTTCTTCTCCAAATGATTTTCTAAGTCCTCCAAGATGTCTAGATACTCTCCATACTCAGCCCACAGCTCACAATTCTCTTGTTGATCCTCAGATGCCCTCAGAGAGGAGATAGACTCAAAGCTTGATCCACTGACCTCTCTACTTTCAGATTCTTTTCTGATGACTTGAATGAGATGGAATTAGGATAATAACCTCTTGATAGGCCTCTAGAGATGAGAATAATGATTGGACCCCTGTTGAATGACTTGGTATGCTTATGTTATGCAGATGAATAACCTATGTTCATGACTCTATATGCAAATGCTAATGACATTGGAACATAAACCAAATGAATAAGGTTGAGCAAATTTTAGGGTGCAACAGCTGCCCCTATTCAAGCGACTTGGACCCGATTGGGTGAAGGGCTCGGAGCCTCCAGACATTTGCGGTACGAGACGGTTGAATACTAGTGAAACCCGAAATTTGCCAACCGCAGAAATAAACTGCGCTCCTGCTTGGGGAACGACATTCATCAGCTGAATCTGACTGTTTGCAACCGCCCACTGATCCCTTAACGACCATGCTGGTAATTATCTTTATCGTCCTGGAAACGACTTTGTCATAACAGATTACTTGCTTGTCCACGTTAGGACTTTGTCTGTCATCAATACGAAGAAATCTCAACTAGAACCTGTCCCCGTTAGGACTCCACTTGCTGTTAACCCAGAAAAATCTCGGCAATTCCGCTGGGGGGTATTCCAATAAATCATCCACGTTAGGAATGGACTCTCCCACGTTAAGAGTAACACCTGTCCACGTTAGGAATAACATCGTCCACATTAGGAGTAACACCTGTCCACGTTAGGAACCATCTTCTGTATCTGTCCACGTCAGGACTAAACCTTTCATCTTTCCACGTCAGGAAGCACTCTTCTTTCCACATGAGGAGAACTATATCAAACTGTCCACGTAAGGACCCCCAATACCACTCGACATGTCCGCGTCAGGACCCCAATCTTTCCGCGTAAGGAATACACCTTTGGTTCTGAACCTGTCCACGTTAGGACTCACCTTTCCACATAAAGGGTACATCATTCTTCCACGCCAGGAATCAACTTTTCTTGAATCCGTCCACGTAAGGGCTAAATTTTCCACGTAAGGAATCTACCTTCTTCTTCCACGTTAGGAATAACTTCTTTCTTTCCACGTCAGGAATCGATCTCGATGCGTCCGCGTGAGGACTCAGTCTTTCCACGTAAGGAAACCCATTTTTTCCCACGCAAGGAATCTCATCTTTCCACGTTAGGAATAAACTCGTCTTTCCACGTAAGGAATCTCATCTTTCGTCTTGATTTGTCCACGTCAGGACTCAGGCATCTTCGACCCGCTGGGGAAATAAAACTTGTCCACGTCAGGACTCACATCTCCTCCGTTCTGTCCACGTCCGGACCTATGCTTCGCCAACACGAAGAAAGGTAACTGCTGAGAGTAAATGGTCCACGCCAGGACACCAACACAAAGAGCAATCAGTTTTGTCAACGTCATGACTTCACATTCCACCAATTCTGAGAACACGAATCTGTCCATGTTAGGACTAACACATCTCATCAACCCGGGGAAATAAATCTGTCCACGTTAGGACGCCCACTTCTGAAGAAATCCCGTCAATATAGGAAGAAATTGTCCACGTCAGGACTTAGTTCTCCCTTGATCCCAACCCACAAACTTCTTTAGTACTGACGTAACAGCGACTTTGAGGTGGACTCTACTGGGGATATCTGGAAACCAAACTACCGGATGCCTGTTTTGATGACCGGAGTCAACTTCTGAAATTCTGATTCATGAAACCCCTGATGACAACTAACTCTGCCTGGGAATAAAGAGAAACCTATCCTGATAGCTCTGTGGGGAATACGGTCGAAATTGACATTATCGTTGAATATCTCATGCCGAGATCTTGAGTGTTTGGTAGTTCATTTGAGCAAGTGCTCTCTCCACCTGAACTGCTAGAGTACAGAAACTGCTTCAGCAAAATAAATGCTGAAGATAATGCCGACCCCGCTGGGGATAGCC
Source organism: Lathyrus sativus (assembly GCA_963859935.3). Taxonomy (NCBI): domain Eukaryota; kingdom Viridiplantae; phylum Streptophyta; class Magnoliopsida; order Fabales; family Fabaceae; genus Lathyrus; species Lathyrus sativus. Next base: position 272,211,863 of record OZ012735.1, read on the forward strand.
AGATGCTACAACATTATGCCAGCAAAATAAATGCTGGAAGGGTGAAGTCAACCATGCTGGGAAATTGGGAACTCAAACCAAACACCCTGTTGAGGTAACCCCCTGCTGGGGAATATAACTTTGCTGGGGAATAGCAGATGTGCACAGTATGATCGGACTTTCTGCTGGAGAGTGAACTGATATTACACGGCGTCCCGGACAAAATAAATGACAGGACCCATCACCAACTCTGCTGAGGAGAGTCTTAATCTTCGAGTTCCACTGGGAGGAAAGAACACTTGCTGAAAAGAGAATTCCGCTAGGGATGGGATGATTCTCTTGGGAAAATCAACCGACTCCCCTGGGGGAGAGTAAATGACTCTGCGGGGAAAGGCAAACTGCCTGGATACAGCTCACCACAGCCTTATAATCTTGGAATCGTCAATTCTGTTGAGAATAAATGGCTTTGTTGGGACATGCCTTCTGGATAGGCTGCGACTAGCTGGAGCGTTCTATCCTTATTCAGGAAGAACCTGCATGACCTGCGTGAGGGCTGAGTCTTTAGTTATTGCAATCTTTTGGTCATCTTCCTCGTACGGTTATGAAACCTGCAACAACACAAACAAGACACGACAAGCCTATGCAACCAAATCAATTCAGGTTAGTGACGTTATTTTCAGTTAATTCAAAGCTTTAGCAACTGTTGGCAAGGGCCAGTGACGTTATACACATGCTAGTTTCATCAAACTTAGGCGTTAGTCATGCACAAAACAGTAAAGAACAGTGTCAAATACTGAATAACGTATTTTATTGATTGGGCCCCTGAATGGGCGGAGTTTTGTACACGGGATGTAACTCCTGAAATGAGGAAGCTACACAAAGCAAATATACAGGTATACAAGCATGCACAAGAAGTATAAATATTGACAACTTAAATTTGTACACATGTCGGCAACGGGATGCAGATGAACACCACGAACTGATCCTCCCATGACTCCCCGACTCTAATGCTTTCCCGGTATCCCCACTTCTGAAGAGATTGTATCAGATAACTGACTCCTCAAATGTATTCTCCCGCATTGATGCTCATTGCAATTATCACATTCAGACCGCAGTCATTTGCTTTTCAAATCCCTAACTTTTGCGTGAACCGCCCTTTACGGGTTTTCAGTTCACCGGGATACCCCTTTTTGCCGAAGTCGCCCAGTGTAGGTTTTCAACTTCGCGGGTGTACATTTTTCAATTTTATCCCTAATTTTTGCCCGAACCTTTCATTCTATTTTTGGTTCGCCAGGATGCCCCATTTTTGCCTGGACTCTCTTTTTTCTGTCCAGCGGGTCAATTTTAAGCAAAGTATTTTTTAACTGCGTCCGAATTCACAGGTGACGTGAAGTCTTCACCGTCCATAGTGGACAACAACAGCGCTCCTCCTGAGAAGACTTTCCTGACAACGTATGGCCCTTCGTAGTTGGGGGTCCACTTGCCCCTGTGATCTGCCTGCGGCGGGAGGATCCTTTTCAGCACAAGGTCGCCCGTCTGAAAGCTTCGCTGATGTATCTTCTTGTCGTACGCTTTCTTCATTCGGCTCTGGTACAAACGACCGTATGCTAGAGAAGCTAGCCTCTTCTCATCCATTAAACTCAGTTGATTCAACCTGTCTTTTACCCATTCTGCCTCGTCCAGCTGAACGTCTCGCAATACCCTCAGAGAAGGGATCTCAACTTCCAATGGTAGTACCGCTTCCATTCCGTATACCAACGAGAACGGAGTTGCCCCGGTTGATGTGCGTACCGTCGTACGATAACCGTGCAAAGCGAAAGGTAGCATCTCATGCCAATCCTTATAGGTCACCACCATTTTCTGAACGATCTTCTTGATATTCTTATTGGCCGCCTCTACAGCGCCATTCATCTTGGGTCTGTAAGGGGAGGAGTTGTGATGCTCGATCTTGAAATTCTGACAGAGCTCCTTCATCATTTTGTTGTTCAGGTTTGAACCGTTGTCCGTGATTATCCGCTCGGGAATCCCATATCGGCAAATGATATCTCTCTTGATAAATCTGGCCACCACTTGCTTCGTTACATTTGCGTAAGATGCCGCTTCCACCCACTTGGTGAAATAATCGATTGCTACTAAGATGAACCGATGCCCGTTAGAAGCCGTAGGCTCGATCTTTCCAATCATATCGATTCCCCACATCGAAAATGGCCAAGGTGATGACATCACATTTAGAGGACTTGGAGGCACATGTATCTTGTCAGCATAGATTTGGCACTTGTGGCACTTCCTCGCAAACTTGAAGCAATCAGTTTCCATAGTCAGCCAAAAATAGCCTGCTCGCAGCAGCTTTCTTGTCATAGCATGCCCGCCAGCATGCGTACCAAAGGTACCTTCGTGTATTTCTTCCATGAGCAACTTTGCCTCTCTTTCGTCTACACAACGCAACAGCACCAAATCGTGGTTTCTTCTGTATAATACGCCATCCGGGTTCAAATAGAAATTGCCTGCTAATCTCCTGAGAGTCTTCTGATCTTGACTGGATGCCCCAGCCGGATACTCTTTATTCTTCAGGAAATTAAGGATATCAAAATACCATGGTTTGCCATCAGATGCTTCATCAATAGCAAATACATAAGCTGGCCTGTCAAGCCGAGAGATAATGATTCGGGGAGCTTCGTTCCAGAAGTTGACCTTGTACATGGAAGACAAAGTGGCGAGGGCGTCGGCCATTTGATTTTCTGCCCGCGGCACATGATGCAATTCAACCTTGTCGAAGAAAGGCAACAATCTCCTTGCATAATTCATGTAATGTATCAAATTGGGCTGACGTGTCTCCCATTCCCCTTTGATCTGGTTCACCACCAGAGCTGAGTCTCCGTATACGTCCAGATGTTTGATTCGCAAATCAATGGCTTCTTCAAGCCCCATTATACAAGCTTCGTATTCGGCCTCATTATTGGTAACAGCAAAGGTCAGTCGGGCAGTAAACGGGATGTGCGACCCGTGTGGCGTGGTGATGATTGCCCCTATTCCACTACCGTAAGCATTCACGGCTCCGTCAAATATCATCTTCCACTTGGAACCCAACTCCGTTCCTTCGTCTGGCAACGGCTCTTCACAATCTTTCATCTTTAGATACATGATATCCTCGTCAGGAAAATCAAATCTCATCGATTGGTACTCTTCAATAGGCTGCTCCGCCAGATACTCCGACAGCACACTCCCCTTTATAGCCTTCTGCGAGACGTATTGAATATCATATTCAGTCAAGACCATCTGCCAACGGGCAATTCTACCTGACAACGCCTGCTTTTCAAACACATATTTGATAGGATCCATCTTCGAGATGAGCATGGTTGTATGATTCAGCATGTACTGCCTCAAACGCTTAGCGGCCCAGGCTAGCGCGCAACACGTTTTCTCCAGCATTGAATACCGAGATTCGCAGTCTGTAAACTTCTTACTCAGGTAATAGATCGCATGCTCTTTTCTTCCTGTCTCGTCGTGTTGACCGAGAACACAACCCATGCTTCCCTCAAGAACCGTCAAATACATTATCAAGGGTCTACCTGCCACTGGGGGTATCAAAATAGGAGGCTCCTGCAAATACTGCTTTATTTTATCAAATGCCTTTTGACAATTTTCGTTCCACGTTACGGCTTGATCTTTCTTCAACAGCTTGAATAATGGTTCGCACGTAGCAGTTAGGTGAGATATGAACCGAGCAATGTAGTTCAACCTCCCTAAAAACCCGCGCACCTCTTTCTCTGTTTTAGGCGTCGGCATTTCTTGAATTGCTTTTATTTTAGCAGGATCGACCTCTATTCCTTTTTCGCTTACGATAAACCCCAGCAGCTTACCCGATCTCACCCCGAAGGTGCATTTATTAGGGTTCAGCCTCAGCCTGAACTTCCTAAGTCTTTTAAACAACTTCAGCAGATTTACCAGATGTTCTTCCTCCGTCTGGGATTTGGCAATCATATCGTCCACATAAACTTCGATCTCTTTATGCATCATATCATGGAAAAGAGTCGTCATCGCACGCTGATATGTTGCCCCAGCATTTTTCAAACCAAAGGGCATCACTTTGTAGCAAAAGGTTCCCCAAGGCGTTATGAAAGTGGTCTTCTCCATATCCTCTGGCGCCATTTTAATCTGGTTATAGCCTGAAAAGCCATCCATGAAGGAGAATACGGAGTATTGAGCAGTATTATCAACTAACACGTCAATGTGAGGAAGTGGAAAATCGTCTTTTGGGCTTGCTTTATTCAAATCTCTATAATCCACGCACATTCGAACCTTGCCATCTTTCTTTGGCACTGGTACGATGTTGGCAACCCATGAGGGATACTTTGTCACAGCCAGGAAACCAGCGTCCCACTGTTTTTGTACTTCCTCTTTGATCTTTACTGCCATATCTGGTCGAGTTCTACGAAGCTTTTGTTTGACCGGCGGGCAATCTTCTTTCAGTGGCAGGCGATGCACAACCATATCTGTATCGAGCCCCGGTATATCTTCATATGACCAAGCGAATACGTCATTATACTCCCTGAGCATTTCAACCAGTCTTCGCTTGATATCACTCTGTAGTGCGGCTCCGATGCGAATATTCTTCTCAACCCCTTCCGACCCCAAGTTGATAATCTCGATGACCTCATCGTGAGGCAGAATGGCTCTTTCCTCTTGCTTCACTAACCAAGACAGTTCTTCAGGAACGTCGCTATCTTCGACAACCTCTTCTTCGGCCTGAAATACCGGTTGTTCAAAGTCGGGATGAGTCATAGGTGGCTCGAGGATGTCATCTGAAAATGTCATCCTGCAAAAGGAAGGGTTAAGTGCTTCAAAATGCGTATAAAGCGAACAACCACGTTGACATTTTATTGAAAAATATAAAACAAGAAAGACAGGGATTACAGTATTTTCACATGAAAAACGCCATTTATTTAATGATTAACACGCAATGTTCATAACAACACAGCCCTAAGCAAATCCGGATGCCCCGGGCAAGACATCAGATTATTCAACAATTAATAAAGCAAAGCATTACTGTTTAAAAGTCACAGAAACAAGCTCCTGAATAGACCAGTTGCACAGTCCTTGTCCTGGCGTGCTTGGCTGAATCCAGGCATCCATATCACAGTCGCTGTCTCCTTCATCAGACTCCGAAGCAGCATTGACGGTTTCATGATACACCCCACTGGCAAGGATGGTGACTGGCCCTCTGAAACGGGGCGCTCCCACGGAAGGAGTTGATGACGACGGTTGGTATCCCAGCCCGAACCGGTCCATCTTCACAGGAATGTCCAGCACTTTGCCCCAGCCCTTTGCTTCTCCTGCTTCTACTAGAGCTTGAGCTTCTTTATACGATGAGACGGCTATCTCTGGCACTTTGCTCGGCCCGGGACCTTTGTCCTTGATGCGCAAACCTTCGAATGCCTGGCAGGGTGTTTCGTTGATTTCTCCGTCGACCTCCACATATTTAAATGACGACAGATGGCTGACCAGGATGTCCTCTTCTCCGTATCCTTGTGAATTACTCTATTCCATCTTTCATGCAAGTTGGAGTTTCAACTTGAATCTCTTCACACAGCCACGAATTCTCTCCAATTTCTTGTGCCAATTACTCCATGATGATAGTGGATGATGATGGTGACAGAAATCAGAATGATGGAGGAAGTTTTAATGGATTTGTGATGAAAATGCAACTTGGAGTGAAGAAGATAATTGGTATAGTTCTTGATCAATTCAACCACTTCTTGATGTGAATCCTAGGGTTTGAATGATGATGATGAAGATTCAATCCAAAGATGTGAGAGTTTTGAGAGATTTGTGAGAGTTTGAGTAGCTTATGCAAGAATGAGAAAATGGATGAAAATTGAGATTTTTGGACAAATGGGAGCACCAACCCTTGCATGAATCAGCTTGCATGAATATATAGGTTGCATTAGAACCTCCTAGAACATTGGAGAAATTTCCCTTGCATTTTTCCTTTTCAATTTGGATTATGTTACTTTCAATTCAAGCAACCATGGATAACTCACAAATTATGACCTAAGCTCAAAATTCCACTTTAGCCAATGTCTTTAAAATACCTTTTCCATTCAAAATGACCTATAATTTTGCATCATTTGGCCAAGATATGAAAAATATCATTTTTTTAAGCCATTTTCCTTCATTAAATTCAACAATTTTGAAACCTTGTGACATGATTCTTTCCAATCTCTCATGGTCACTTTTCTAGACTCAAAATGTCATTTGGAGCAAGTTTGATGTTGTAAGTTTTTCCATTTGAGGCCTCCTTGTATGAGTTTTGGACATAGGTTAAAATGACCTGTAATTCACAAATGACCAAAATACCCTTTGCTTGCCAAGACCATAAGTTGAGTTCCACACATCATATGAAGGCATACTATACCATTCTAGAAAGCTAAGACAATGTGGAACAATTCTTATATTGACCAGAAATTCACTTGAAATCTCCTTGAGGGGCAAAACTATCTTGGAAGTCAAGTCACTTTCACAGACAAAATTTCAGATACCTCAGATGACCTGTAACTTGCAAGGACCATAACTTGAGTTATATAAATCTCCCCAATGTCTTCCACCACTCAAATTAAAGGTCTTGAGATCCTCTACAAGTTTCATGTTGGCCAAGGATCCATTTGAAGCTTGAATTTTGACTTATCTTGCTTGGAAATTTGACCTAAACTAGGGGATTTTACATAGAAACCCTAATTTAGAAACTCCTCTTCTCCTTGAATTCTCTTGATTTCTTCTTAGCATGACAACATATCCTTGCTCTTCATGTCAAATGATGAACCCCACATCTCTCCAATAGCCCTTAATGCCTTTAAATCAGTCAATTGACCTAGGGTTGACCCAGATAAAACCCTAGTTGACTGTCTTCAACTGTAGCTCTCAGGGTCACATCAACAACTTGTTTTCTTCTCCAAATGATTTTCTAAGTCCTCCAAGATGTCTAGATACTCTCCATACTCAGCCCACAACTCACAATTCTCTTGTTGATCCTCAGATGCCCTCAGAGGGGAGATAGACTCAAAGCTTGATCCACTGACCTCTCTACTTTCAGATGCCCCTATTCAAGCGACTTGGACCCGATTGGGTGAAGGGCTCGGAGCCTCCAGACATTCGCGGTACGAGACGGTTGAATACTAGTGAAACCCGAAATTTGCCAACCGCAGAAATAAACTGCGCTCCTGCTTGGGGAACGACATTCATCAGCTGAATCTGACTGTTTGCAACCGCCCACTGATCCCTTAACGACCATGCTGGTAATTATCTTTATCGTCCTGGAAACGACTTTGTCATAACAGATTACTTGCTTGTCCACGTTAGGACTTTGTCTGTCATCAATACGAAGAAATCTCAACTAGAACCTGTCCCCGTTAGGACTCCACTTGCTGTTAACCCAGAAAAATCTCGGCAATTCCGCTGGGGGGTATTCCAATAAATCGTCCACGTTAGGAATGGACTCTCCCACGTTAAGAGTAACACCTGTCCACGTTAGGAATAACATCGTCCACATTAGGAGTAACACCTGTCCACGTTAGGAACCATCTTCTGTATCTGTCCACGTCAGGACTAAACCTTTCATCTTTCCACGTCAGGAAGCACTCTTCTTTCCACATGAGGAGAACTATATCAAACTATCCACGTAAGGACCCCCAATACCACTCGACATGTCCGCGTCAGGACCGCAATCTTTCCGCGTAAGGAATACACCTTTGGTTCTGAACCTGTCCATGTTAGGACTCACCTTTCCACATAAAGGGTACATCATTCTTCCACGCCAGGAATCAACTTTTCTTGAATCCGTCCACGTAAGGGCTAAATTTTCCACGTAAGGAATCTACCTTCTTCTTCCACGTTAGGAATAACTTCTTTCTTTCCACGTCAGGAATCGATCTCGATGCGTCCGCGTGAGGACTCAGTCTTTCCACGTAAGGAAACCCATTTTTTCCCACGCAAGGAATCTCATCTTTCCACGTTAGGAATAAACTCGTCTTTCCACGTAAGGAATCTCATCTTTCGTCTTGATTTGTCCACGTCAGGACTCAGGCATCTTCGACCCGCTGGGGAAATAAAACTTGTCCACATCAGGACTCACATCTCCTCCGTTCTGTCCACGTCCGGACCTATGCTTCGCCAACACGAAGAAAGGTAACTGCTGAGAGTAAATGGTCCACGCCAGGACACCAACACAAAGAGCAATCAGTTTTGTCAACGTCATGACTTCACATTCCACCAATTCTGAGAACACGAATCTGTCCATGTTAGGACTAACACATCTCATCAACCCGGGGAAATAAATCTGTCCACGTTAGGACGCCCACTTCTGAAGAAATCCCGTCAATATAGGAAGAAATTGTCCACGTCAGGACTTAGTTCTCCCTTGATCCCAACCCACAAACTTCTTTAGTACTGACGTAACAGCGACTTTGAGGTGGACTCTACTGGGGATATCTGGAAACCAAACTACCGGATGCCTGTTTTGATGACCGGAGTCAACTTCTGAAATTCTGATTCATGAAACCCCTGATGACAACTAACTCTGCCTGGGAATAAAGAGAAACCTATCCTGATAGCTCTGTGGGGAATACGGTCGAAACTGACATTATCGTTGAATATCTCATGCCGAGATCTTGAGTGTTTGGTAGTTCATTTGAGCAAGTGCTCTCTCCACCTGAACTGCTAGAGTACAGAAACTGCTTCAGCAAAATAAATGCTGAAGATAATGCCGACCCCGCTGGGGATAGCCAGATGCTACAGCATTATGCCAGCAAAATAAATGCTGGAAGGGTGAAGTCAACCATGCTGGGAAATTGGGAACTCAAACCAAACACCCTGTTGAGGTAACCCCCTGCTGGGGAATATAACTTTGCTGGGGAATAGCAGATGTGCACAGTATGATCGGACTTTCTGCTGGAGACTGAACTGATATTACACGGCGTCCCGGACAAAATAAATGACAGGACCCATCACCAACTCTACTGAGGAGAGTCTTAATCTTCGAGTTCCACTGGGAGGAAAGAACACTTGCTGAAAAGAGAATTCCGCTAGGGATGGGATGATTCTCTTGGGAAAATCAACCGACTCCCCTGGGGGAGAGTAAATGACTCTGCGGGGAAAGGCAAACTGCCTGGATACAGCTCACCACAGCCTTATAATCTTGGAATCGTCAATTCTGTTGAGAATAAATGGCTTTGTTGGGACATGCCTTCTAGATAGGCTGCGACTAGCTGGAGCGTTCTATCCTTCTTCAGGAAGAACCTGCATGACCTGCGTGAGGGCTGAGTCTTTAGTTATTGCAATCTTTTGGTCATCTTCCTTGTACGGTTATGAAACCTGCAACAACACAAACAAGACACGACAAGCCTATGCAACCAAATCAATTCAGGTTAGTGACGTTATTTTCAGTTAATTCAAAGCTTTAGCAACTGTTGGCAAGGGCCAGTGACGTTATACACATGCTAGTTTCATCAAACTTAGGCGTTAGTCATGCACAAAACAGTAAAGAACAGTGTCAAATACTGAATAACGTATTTTATTGATTGGGCCCCTGAATGGGCGGAGTTTTGTACACGGGATGTAACTCCTGAAATGAGGAAGCTACACAAAGCAAATATACAGGTATACAAGCATGCACAAGAAGTATAAATATTGACAACTTAAATTTGTACACATGTCGGCAACGGGATGCAGATGAACACCACGAACTGATCCTCCCATGACTCCCCGACTCTAATGCTTTCCCGGTATCCCCACTTCTGAAGAGATTGTATCAGATAACTGACTCCTCAAATGTATTCTCCCGCATTGATGCTCATTGCAATTATCACATTCGGACCGCAGTCATTTGCTTTTCAAATCCCTAACTTTTGCGTGAACCGCCCTTTACGGGTTTTCAGTTCACCGGGATACCCCTTTTTGCCGAAGTCGCCCAGTGTAGGTTTTCAACTTCGCGGGTGTACATTTTTCAATTTTATCCCTAATTTTTGCCCGAACCTTTCATTCTATTTTTGGTTCGCCAGGATGCCCCATTTTTGCCTGGACTCTCTTTTTTCTGTCCAGCGAGTCAATTTTAAGCAAAGTATTTTTTAACTGCGTCCGAATTCACAGGTGACGTGAAGTCTTCACCGTCCATAGTGGACAACAACAGCGCTCTTCCTGAGAAGACTTTCCTGACAACGTATGGCCCTTCGTAGTTGGGGGTCCACTTGCCCCTGTGATCTGCCTGCGGCGGGAGGATCCTTTTCAGCACAAGGTCGCCCGTCTGAAAGCTTCGCGGATGTATCTTCTTGTCGTACGCTTTCTTCATTCGGCTCTGGTACAAACGACCGTATGCTAGAGAAGCTAGCCTCTTCTCATCCATTAAACTCAGTTGATTCAACCTGTCTTTTACCCATTCTGCCTCGTCCAGCTGAACGTCTCGCAATACCCTCAGAGAAGGGATCTCAACTTCCAATGGTAGTACCGCTTCCATTCCGTATACCAACGAGAACGGAGTTGCCCCGGTTGATGTGCGTACCGTCGTACGATAACCGTGCAAAGCGAAAGGTAGCATCTCATGCCAATCCTTATAGGTCACCACCATTTTCTGAACGATCTTCTTGATATTCTTATTGGCCGCCTCTACAGCGCCATTCATCTTGGGTCTGTAAGGGGAGGAGTTGTGATGCTCGATCTTGAAATTCTAACAGAGCTCCTTCATCATTTTGTTGTTCAGGTTTGAACCGTTGTCCGTGATTATCCGCTCGGGAATCCCATATCGGCAAATGATATCTCTCTTGATAAATCTGGCCACCACTTGCTTCGTTACATTTGCGTAAGATGCCGCTTCCACCCACTTGGTGAAATAATCGATTGCTACTAAGATGAACCGATGCCCGTTAGAAGCCGTAGGCTCGATCTTTCCAATCATATCGATTCCCCACATCGAAAATGGCCAAGGTGATGACATCACATTTAGAGGACTTGGAGGCACATGTATCTTGTCAGCATAGATTTGGCACTTGTGGCACTTCCTCGCAAACTTGAAGCAATCAGTTTCCATAGTCAGCCAAAAATAGCCTGCCCGCAGCAGCTTTCTTGTCATAGCATGCCCGCCAGCATGCGTACCAAAGGTACCTTCGTGTATTTCTTCCATGAGCAACTTTGCCTCTCTTTCGTCTACACAACGCAACAGCACCAAATCGTGGTTTCTTCTGTATAATACGCCATCCGGGTTCAAATAGAAATTGCCTGCTAATCTCCTGAGAGTCTTCTGATCTTGACTGGATGCCCCAGCCGGATACTCTTTATTCTTCAGGAAATTAAGGATATCAAAATACCATGGTTTGCCATCAGATGCTTCATCAATAGCAAATACATAAGCTGGCCTGTCAAGCCGAGAGATAATGATTCGGGGAGCTTCGTTCCAGAAGTTGACCTTGTACATGGAAGACAAAGTGGCGAGGGCGTCGGCCATTTGATTTTCTGCCCGCGGCACATGATGCAATTCAACCTTGTCGAAGAAAGGCAACAATCTCCTTGCATAATTCATGTAATGTATCAAATTGGGCTGACGTGTCTCTCATTCCCCTTTGATCTGATTCACCACCAGAGCTGAGTCTTCATATACGTCCAGATGTTTGATTCGCAAATCAGTGGCTTCTTCAAGCCCCATTATACAAGCTTCGTATTCGGCCTCATTATTGGTAACAGCAAAGGTCAGTCGGGCAGTAAACGGGATGTGCGACCCGTGTGGCGTGGTGATGATTGCCCCTATTCCACTACCGTAAGCATTCACGGCTCCGTCAAATATCATCTTCCACTTGGAACCCAACTCCGTTCCTTCGTCTGGCAACGGCTCTTCACAATCTTTCATCTTTAGATACATGATATCCTCGTCAGGAAAATCAAATCTCATCGATTGGTACTCTTCAATAGGCTGCTCCGCCAGATACTCCGACAGCACACTCCCCTTTATAGCCTTCTGCGAGACGTATTGAATATCATATTCAGTCAAGACCATCTGCCAACGGGCAATTCTACCTGACAACGCCTGCTTTTCAAACACATATTTGATAGGATCCATCTTCGAGATGAGCATGGTTGTATGATTCAGCATGTACTGCCTCAAACGCTTAGCGGCCCAGGCTAGCGCGCAACACGTTTTCTCCAGCATTGAATACCGAGATTCGCAGTCTGTAAACTTCTTACTCAGGTAATAGATCGCATGCTCTTTTCTTCCTGTCTCGTCGTGTTGACCGAGAACACAACCCATGCTTCCCTCAAGAACCGTCAAATACATTATCAAGGGTCTACCTGCCACTGGGGGTATCAAAATAGGAGGCTCCTGCAAATACTGCTTTATTTTATCAAATGCCTTTTGACAATTTTCGTTCCACGTTACGGCTTGATCTTTCTTCAACAGCTTGAATAATGGTTCGCACGTAGCAGTTAGGTGAGATATGAACCGAGCAATGTAGTTCAACCTCCCTAAAAACCCGCGCACCTCTTTCTCTGTTTTAGGCGTCGGCATTTCTTGAATTGCTTTTATTTTAGCAGGATCGACCTCTATTCCTTTTTCGCTTACGATAAACCCCAGCAGCTTACCCGATCTCACCCCGAAGGTGCATTTATTAGGGTTCAGCCTCAGCCTGAACTTCCTAAGTCTTTTAAACAACTTCAGCAGATTTACCAGATGTTCTTCCTCCGTCTGGGATTTGGCAATCATATCGTCCACATAAACTTCGATCTCTTTATGCATCATATCATGGAAAAGAGTCGTCATCGCACGCTGATATGTTGCCCCAGCATTTTTCAAACCAAAGGGCATCACTTTGTAGCAAAAGGTTCCCCAAGGCGTTATGAAAGTGGTCTTCTCCATATCCTCTGGCGCCATTTTAATCTGGTTATAGCCTGAAAAGCCATCCATGAAGGAGAATACGGAGTATTGAGCAGTATTATCAACTAACACGTCAATGTGAGGAAGTGGAAAATCGTCTTTTGGGCTTGCTTTATTCAAATCTCTATAATCCACGCACATTCGAACCTTGCCATCTTTCTTTGGCACTGGTACGATGTTGGCAACCCATGAGGGATACTTTGTCACAGCCAGGAAACCAGCGTCCCACTGTTTTTGTACTTCCTCTTTGATCTTTACTGCCATATCTGGTCGAGTTCTACGAAGCTTTTGTTTGACCGGCGGGCAATCTTCTTTCAGTGGCAGGCGATGCACAACCATATCTGTATCGAGCCCCGGTATATCTTCATATGACCAAGCGAATACGTCATTATACTCCCTGAGCATTTCAACCAGTCTTCGCTTGATATCACTCTGTAGTGCGGCTCCGATGCGAATATTCTTCTCAACCCCTTCCGACCCCAAGTTGATAATCTCGATGACCTCATCGTGAGGCAGAATGGCTCTTTCCTCTTGCTTCACTAACCAAGACAGTTCTTCAGGAACGTCGCTATCTTCGACAACCTCTTCTTCGGCCTGAAATACCGGTTGTTCAAAGTCGGGATGAGTCATAGGTGGCTCGAGGATGTCATCTGAAAATGTCATCCTGCAAAAGGAAGGGTTAAGTGCTTCAAAATGCGTATAAAGCGAACAACCACGTTGACATTTTATTGAAAAATATAAAACAAGAAAGACAGGGATTACAGTATTTTCACATGAAAAACGCCATTTATTTAATGATTAACACGCAATGTTCATAACAACACAGCCCTAAGCAAATCCGGATGCCCCGGGCAAGACATCAGATTATTCAACAATTAATAAAGCAAAGCATTACTGTTTAAAAGTCACAGAAACAAGCTCCTGAATAGACCAGTTGCACAGTCCTTGTCCTGGCGTGCTTGGCTGAATCCAGGCATCCATATCACAGTCGCTGTCTCCTTCATCAGACTCCGAAGCAGCATTGACGGTTTCATGATACACCCCACTGGCAAGGATGGTGACTGGCCCTCTGAAACGGGGCGCTCCCACGGAAGGAGTTGATGACGACGGTTGGTATCCCAGCCCGAACCGGTCCATCTTCACAGGAATGTCCAGCACTTTGCCCCAGCCCTTTGCTTCTCCTGCTTCTACTAGAGCTTGAGCTTCTTTATACGATGAGACGGCTATCTCTGGCACTTTGCTCGGCCCGGGACCTTTGTCCTTGATGCGCAAACCTTCGAATGCCTGGCAGGGTGTTTCGTTGATTTCTCCGTCGACCTCCACATATTTAAATGACGACAGATGGCTGACCAGGATGTCCTCTTCTCCGTATACGGTGACTACGCTGTCTCCGACCATATATTTTAACTTTTGATGCAGGGTGGACGCGACTGCCCCTGCCCCATGAATCCAGGGTCTTCCAAGCAAGCAGCTATACGCAGGCTGTATATCCATGATATAAAACTCAGTTGCAAACACTTCCGGCCCCACCTGCAGAGGCAATGTAATCGATCCAAAGACTGTTCTCCGCGTGCCGTCAAACGCTCTGACTACCAAATCACTGGGCGTACACAAGATTCCTCTAACATCCAGCTTCATCATCGCCTTCTTGGGCAGCACATTCAAAGACGATCCAGTGTCAACCAATACGTGTGACATTACTGATCCTCTACACTCGACAGACACATGTAGCGCCATATTATGATCTCTTCCTTTCGGGGTCAGGTCAAAGTCGGTAAAGCCCAAGCTGTGGCCTGCATTCACATGTGCCAACACTCCTTCCAGCTGATTCACGGAGATGTCTTGGGGTACAAAAGAAGTATCCAGGACTTTCAGCAAAGCATTTCTGTGAGCTTCCGAACACAACAGCAGTGACAGGATAGATATTTTGGACGGTGTCTGCTGTAGGTGCTCCACAATCTTATAATCACTTTTTCGAATCAAACGCATGAATTCTTCCACGTCTTTCGATGCCGATTCTTTGTCACTTGCTTGCACCGGAACGTTCTCAACCACTTTCCCTTTTCCCTTTGCTAATCTTTCAGCCTCCACTTCAGGGGATATAAAGATCCTACCACTCCTTGTCATACCTCCTGAGCCAACAACATTATCCACAGTCTCGGCTGGCTGCTTATTAACATCAATTTTTATCCCGTCACAATATACTTCCAACCCATATGACCATGGGACTGCTTTCGTGTTCTCGTACGGGATTGGCCCGGCCTTAGTTATGGTAATCGGTGGGCGCTGAGCCGGTGCGGCGATAGTGATTGTCTTTCGGGGAATCGTTACCGTGGCCACATCATTCCGATCATCTGCCACTGCCCCTGCGGGCTCTTCAGTTGCTGCTTGGTCAAACTGCAATATGCCTTCATCAATTAAAGCCTGAATTCCTTTCTTCAAATCATCACACCCCCCAGCTAGGGTCCAGCATTCCAAACAATATTCATCACATCTCGGATAAACACCCCCTTGCAACAGTCGGCTTTTTATCTCGCTCAGCGGCGTCTTCAAGTCATCGACATTCATAATCAGATTCAACCCTTCCTCAGTCAGAATGGCGTTCGCCCCATGATTAGGCATGGGTTTCTGCACTATATTCGGACCTGCTGTTCCGAAATTGATAGTCTTATTGTCCAAAAGGTCCTGCACAACATGCTTAAAAGCATGGCAACCCTCTATATCGTGGCCCGGGGCTCCAGAATGAAACTCACAGTGCCTGCTTGCATCGTAGCCAAACGGGGGAGCTCCCGTTATCGGTGCTAGAGTTCTTTTTTCTACCAGGTTCAATCCCAACAATGTCTGCAACAAATCGGCATAGGTTGAGGGAGGCTTCTCAAACACTCTTCTCGGTTTACTACCCTGGAATCTTCGCTGAGCCTGCTGTGCCCCCTGCTGAGGCTGCTGCTGCTGTGGCATTGGCTGTTGCTGAACCGGTTGTTGTTGCTGGAGTGGTTGTTGTTGATATGGGATAGTAACACTCGCCACCTGCTGCGGCTGACGATATTGTCCTCGTCCCCTGCCTCGGCCTCGGCCTCGGCCTCCAAATACTGCGCTTGCCTCGCCCTGACGGCGCCCACCATAAGCTTTCCTATTACTGCCAGATGCAGTTGACTCCTCGACCTGGAATCTTCCTTGCTTAATGTTACGTTCAATCTTTTCCCCCATCAGAATTAGATCTGAAAAACTGGCCAGAGACGTGTGAAACAGCATATCATGAAACAGACCTGTGAATGTGCCGACAAACATGTCATTCATTTCCTTATCTTCTACAGGAGGACGGACCCTGGCAGCCATATCGCGCCACCTTTGCGCGTACTCTTTAAAGCTCTCCCCTTTCTTCTGCGACAGCCCTGCCAATTGGACCCGATTGGACGCCAAATCGCTATTATACTTGTAGTGAGCTACAAATGCCTCTGCCAATTGCTTCCACGTCTTGATATCAGTTGGCTCCAACCCCATGTACCACTCTAGGGAAGGACCCGACAGACTATCCTAAAAGAAATGCATTAGCATTCTTTCATCAGTTGAGTATGCAGACATCTTTCTGTAATAAGCTCGTACATGCACTTTTGGACATGTGTCTCCTTTATACTTGTCGAACGCAGGAGCTTTGAATTTAATTGGCACCCTCAAGCCAGGTACCAGCCCCATTGTTGCCATGTCCAAACCCACAACACTTTGGTTTAGGACTCCCCTCATCTGCTCTTCTAGCATTCTGATCTTCTGGGAGTCATCCATCGGCCCTTCGAAACCTCCGCCGGAGAAAGCGTCCTCCTGCTGATCTTCTTGCCACATACCGTTTCCAGCCCCATACCCATCATATCCATTATTACGTCCAGCTCTGATCTGATTCATCCCCGGACCTCGGCCTCTGTTGTCGTACCCTTGAACTCCTCCAGCAGGACCAAAAGCCATAAATCCCGCGCCGTTTCCATTTCCAAAGCCTCTGTAACCCTGATTGGTCGCGCCATAACCGTCTTGCCCAAAGCCTTGAGCATTAAAGCCATATTTCCCCGTGTTATCGAATCCCTGATCATTGAATCCGAATCCAGCATTGACGAAGCCATTGCCTCCCGTATTATCCCCCAAATTGACATCACCCAGCCCAACGTTATGGATAGCAGTCTCATTCCCAACTCCGACGTTACCGTTCACAGCAGCGGTAGCGTTGTTGACATTAGCAGCAGGTATATTGACTACGGGTGGAGCTACTGGCGTGGGAGTGCCGTCTCCATGAACAGTATCGACCCGTACGGACTCATGATCTTCATTACCGTGACCAGCATTTCGAGCCAACAGAGGCTGGACCATGGCCTGCAAATTCTCCTGCCCTTTCGCAATAGCTTCCATGGTCTGCATAAAGAGAGCGAGATTCTCGCGCACATCTTGCATCTCGTTCTGCATTTGATCCATGATTCTTCGACAATTGGTGCGGGTAGAATAGCGGTGCGGGTGCTGATCTGCAATCCTGAAAAGTACCTGATAAAGAGCAGGAAATAAGACACTATTCAAAGATTACCTATAATGCAATATGAATATGCATGCAATGCAATGTGTCTGTGCATTAGGGAGATTCATTCCCCCAGTTCTAGTGTGAAGGTGCCAGTGCAGTGACAGTGTTGACAATAGGAATATCGGAGCTGAATCATAGAAAGCCTCATATATTGCTGAGAAAACCAGAATACAATGTCGCTGAGAGTACGATAAGAAGGCATGACCTCAACCAACAATCCTGGTGATGGTCAGCACTTATGCAAATAAAGCATACAAGTTAATACAAGTTACTACATGAAGTGATCAAATCCTCCCAAAAGTCTGGTACTCTTCTATCAACTTCTTGGTCTCTGGATGACTTGGTCGATCAAGCAACCCTTCAACAAGTTGGTTCCTTTTCTTAAGAACACGGCGCACGTCTTCAGCAGTTTCTTCCCAGGTCGCTTCTCCGAAGCAATCTTCTAGCTTTCGCTTCTGAGACACCGCTTCATCTCTGGATTTGATTGCCTTGTTCAGTGCATGCTGGACACTATACCGGGTCATCACTTCTTCCTCACACTTCTTGATGCTAGACTTCAACTTCTCCTCGAGGTCGGAAATTTGCTGCTTCAGCTTATCTTCTCTCATCTTATTGTTGGTGAGAGTAGCATTCCAAGTCTTGATGCAGGAGGAGATTTCTCGGTGTGCTGCGTCAAGCGCTTTCTTTTTGGCTTCCAGCATGTCATGGGAGCTTCTGAACTCGTGCCCCAAACGTTCACGCTTTTTCTTCTCCTCAGTCAACTCAGCCCCTAACCTGTTTAACAGCTCGATTTGTTGTTGGAAAGCATATACGGCCTTGTTTTTCTCACTGCGTGCTTAAGCTAGCTCTTGCTCTAACCCTTCGTTGATATTCATCAAGGATTCCTTTTCCTTCACAACTTGCTCGTAGGCCTCCCTAGAAACAGTAGTTGGCTCTTCTGCCGGGACAGGAACAGTGACGGGTGCAGCGGGAAATGGCATTAATAACCGACTGGCTCTCTCCTGAATCCAAACCCTGTAAGGTTCATAAGCCTGGCAATCGCTCTTACCTAACAGTGGCTTCCCTTTGCGGTTAATACGTGTCCAGGCATGTTGCAACTTGGCTAATAACTCCCCCTTCACGTCACCTGTGTAGTACAGAGATTCCTGTACTTCTTCCTCCTGAGGCGGATTCTTCAGTGCATATCCGAACTGACGAATGAATAGAGAAGGGTACACCCTTTTCTTCCTATCAGCGGCACATTAGGGTACCCAGAACAGCTGAAGATGAGCTCAGATCCCAACAGGTCTCGATCAAACCACACAATGTCTTCGGAATATAGCCTCATCAGGCGCTCTGACCAACTGGCTGAGGTTGCACTGTCCACAAATGGTCCCTTCATGGGGAGATGACTTTTGAACCACATATTTAATAGAGGAGCACAGCAGTAAACAACTTTTCCCCTTCGGTTTTCGTTATTATAGTGCAATGAGTGGTAGAAGTCTCCGATCAACGTTGGCACTGGGTTGCCTGCAGCAAACAGATAGAAAGCATCCAGATCTACGAAGTTGGGCAAGTTACGAAACAGCACAATTCCATAAATGCATAAAGCCAAAATAGCGTTGAAAACCACCCAACAACCGTTCTTGGCGTACTCTTGAGCCTTGCCAACCAGAAAATCTAGAGAGAAACCGGGAACCCCAAGCCAAGAAGTCACCAACAACTCAGCAGCATTCATATGCAAGGCTTTGGCTAAATCCTCCAACTTGGGCTCAGCAGCAGAGTGAATAAAGGGAACCTTGTTCTGCACGGGAAGCTCAGTAAACTCCACATACTCTTCAATGGTAGGCCCTAGAATGAAGTCAGCAAAAGTAAAGCATCTCAATGCGGGGTCATAGAACTGCATCAAGGTGTATAGCCCGTTCATCTCATCAGCAGTGGGCTTGCAGACTAATCTCAGTAATCTCCCATGACTCATTCTGAAGCTTCTCCTAACCTCCTCATCAGCAAGAGACATCAGACCAAGCAAAGAAGTAATATCAGGTGAAGGCAGCTTATACGCAACTGTTTTCCTCAAACCAGCCATAGTCAATACTCAGAAGTCTGGGCACTAGAACCGGGGAATATGCAAATGCACCTGCAGCACAGACACACGTTAGTGAAATGCAAGTGGTAATGGATATGCAGGCAATGCAATGCAAGTAACATGCAACAGGGACCAAAGCTGTAGCTGAATAGCCTGAACCATATCAAGAAAGGTCTCAGATAGACCATCCAGAAGTCATCAAACCCTGGTTTCAGATAGACCTAAAACAAAGCTCCAACACTAGTCTCTGACAGACCTCAAACCATAACTCCAACTGGTCTCTGGTAGACCTCAAATCACATCTCCAATTGGTCTCTGACAGACCTCAGAACACTCCAACTGGTCTCTGACAGACCTCCTAACTCTCCATAAATACCCAGGATCTCTGATCAAGAAATAACCGGTAGTCTGAAGGTCTAGTTACCTGCATAACCCTGAATCCCCTCACAGGTGGGTGTCCTAGTAACTGACAAAGGTATGGCATCCTATGCGGTCGTCGGCGTCACAGACTTTCAGGGTTGATGATACGATTCCCAGAAGGAGTGGCATCATCAAATCCTGAAGAGGCCTCACTTAGCCAACTTCCAAATGATCGGTTCCCGGAGTCGACAATTCAGCTGACCAACAACTCCTTCGACCCAAAGGGTAGAAAAAGAAGCCAACCAGAAGAACCTCGTCCGAGTGTAGATTTCATGAGACACTAATGCAAGCAAAGCCGGCACGCGCCCACTACTTTCTACTCTAATTCTAGGTGCACTCAAGCCTAGGTCCGACTTCTCACTCAATATCAGAACACCCGTCACCCCCCAATACAGCAATAATAAACAATATACATAATGCTGAAAATAAAGGTCAGAAATATAAATCCATACAAAATCCTCGACGGGAAAACAAGCGTTAGGATTGACTCTCTTAAGAGACGTTGGATCCCAAATGCATAAGAACTATCGCAGTCCTCAGCAGCCAGGGGACGTTGGATCCCCAGCAGAGTCGCCAGCTGTCGCTACTGCGAAAATCGGCGCCGGCTGAACAGAAGAGTCGCCACCGTGCGTTATTTATCCCTCAGAGCGGGAAAGGAAACGCTCGAAGTAAACCTCGCAAAAAACGGGGAAAAGGTATGGTCATCGCAACCAAAACCTGGATTCGGGAGTCGGTTACGCAAGGGGAAGGTATTAGCACCCCTCACGTCCGTCGTACTCGACGGGATCCACACTTGTTTTCGGGTATGGATTATTATTCTATCTACTCTAAAGGTCAGGGGTTAAAAGAAAAGAGAATGATAATAAAATGACTCGGCAAAGTATCGCACTTTATGCCTACGTATTCCCGTCTGGAACGAGAAATCAGAGTCAACGTAGTTCGCCTACCTACGGGAAAGGAGGGGAAGGTTGCTCGCTAGGATATCGCATCCTATGCCTACGTACTTCCACACGGCATGGAAGATCAGAGCAAACGTAGTTCGGGCTACGTACGACGCAAACTTGTCTTGGTTGATTTTAGTCCTTCTGAAAAGGTTTTCTTGATTAACAGTCCCAGCGGACAAAAATGACGCTTTGATGAGTTCACCTTCTTTTACGGAAGAAGTGTCTTTTATTGTGTTTGAAATCTTATTGTGTTTTTCTGTTTGTTTTGAGGAAGAAGAGACAGAACTCTAACCTACGGTTGCGAAGGGAATCAAACTAACCTAATGTTATCATGCATGGGTTAAGACCTAATGTCTATCATGCTCCTCTCTTGCCCAGAGAGAAACAGAGATCCTAAGGGAATAGACGGGAGCAGAAATAACATCAGATATATACAGTAAAGCAGTAAAATGCATGGATGCAACAATACAAGCGAGGCAAGGGAGTCCCACTCAACCTCGAACCTAGAAAACAATAGGCAAAAGTGAACAGGATTCACTTTCAACCCAACAGGGTAAACGGCAAACAATACAGTCCAGAAAACCAATCAATACATCAGCAATGAAACACAACAGCAAAAGAAACAGCATCAGCAGCTCTGAATCAACATCTGGCTTCAAGTAATCTCCAATCATTTATGGGCTTCAACAAGCATCAATCTCCATCTTCATGGCCTTCAGGAAAGGGCTTGAGCACCAGTCCTCAGTCTACAATGGCTTTCCTTCAAGTCTCAGGCTCCAGGATGAACATCAGTCAACCAGATGAAGGGAATGAATGTTAGACAGTTAATTACCTACCAAGGGTGGTTCATCAACTGTTAACATTAAACAGAAAGTTTTCTCTCAAAAGTTCTATCTTTCAAATATGTTCACTGATCCTTCCAAAGGAAGGAGGTGGATATTTGAAAGAGACTTTGAATCATAGAGAAAGGATAGAGGCAAACAAGGCCTTCCATGTTTGGGAAACAAGCTTTCTACTCTAGGGCTCTGACTAGCTCCTAAACCCTACACTCCTCAACATCTGCCAGCAAAGGACTCCTCATCAACTCTGGAAGTTGGTCTCCAATCTCTGGATCTCCAATGGTCTTCATCTCCTCAAGTCTTCAGCTCTCCCAAGTCCCCAGACAATCCCAATACCCAAGCAAGCAAGCAATAATCCCCAGAGGGCACACCACACCAGTCAGTCAAATATACAGCATATCAATAGCAGTAGGGGGACTCCTAACTTTTTCTAGGGGATCTAATAACTACCCATAGCCCCTATAGTCCCATAACTAGACTAGTCAAACCCTAAGTCCTAAGGGAAAAGAATCAAATCTCTTAAGTCATCACCTAAAACCCTAGTTTTATCCATGTTATTCACACTTACACTAAGCACCTAAATTTAATTTCTAAAAATGGGCACTAAATTGAATCTAAAAGTTCAATGTCTAACCTAAACAACCTAAAAAGAATGGATGAAAAATATTGAAGCAAATAATAGAACAAAAATTAACAAAATTATGTATGAAATGAAACTATGTAAAATGCTATTTATTTAGAAAATATGGGGAAAATATCAAATAAAAAATAAAATGCCATTTTTATTTTTTATAATTTTTTAGACATCCTAAAGAAAAATATGCAAAAAGAATGAATTAAAAATAATGATTTTTCTATTTATTATGAATTTTATAAGATGCATGAAAAATGAAAAGAAAATAAAAATAGAAAATATAAAGAAATAGCCAGAGGGGGTGAGAATAGCAAGATATCCAAGTTCAGCGCGTTGGGCTTATTAAATTGGGGGGTGCGAATAGCTGTCTGAGCCCAATCCCCCCAATTAATGAAACGCTGCGTTTCAATTTTTGAAACTTCCCACCAAAACTCAGACTAAACGTGGACCGTTCGATTCGTGGTCAAGTCAATCTTACCCACCAGATCCAAGGGCCTATGAGTCGTCTTCTTCCTCCATCCGTCTAGGGTTTCAGTCATGAACTCCATGCACAAAAATTCCATCCAATCTTTCTCCATGCTTTCTTGATGAAAATGAAAAATTCCAAGCCCTAAAATACTCTATAAAACCCAAGGAATCCATGTCTAATCCTAGTTTTCGCTAACTCTCGCTGTAGACTCCAAACAGAGGGCACGAAACTCAGGGTACACCATGCTTGCCTGTTGTCAATTTTGCCAGAACTCCAACCTGATGATCCACAGATCATCTACATACTTCCCTCATTATTCTATGCATCATTATATTGATTTTAGTCCAGTACACAGCTTATTCTTGAAGCTAACAGAAATGGCAACCTGTCATGGATCTCCACGAAACTATCCCTAAACTTCAAGAATCATTCCCCTAGGGTCTCTAAACAATCCTATCCTAACCACATGATCTCTACCAGCCAGAATAGTGAGATTCGAAGAAGTTTACATACCTTGCACTTGGTGATGGTAATGGTAGTTAGACTTCAATTCAACCCTTGACACTTGCTGAAAATGCTCTCTAATGAATGTGTATGCTTCTGTTTGCAGTGATTTGTGCTTAATCCTTGTGAATTACTCTATTCCATCTTTCATGCAAGTTGGAGTTTCAACTTGAATCTCTTCACACAGCCACGAATTCTCTCCAATTTCTTGTGCCAATTACTCCATGATGATAGTGGATGATGATGGTGACAGAAATCAGAATGATGGAGGAAGTTTTAATGGATTTGTGATGAAAATGCAACTTGGAGTGAAGAAGATAATTGGTATAGTTCTTGATCAATTCAACCACTTCTTGATGTGAATCCTAGGGTTTGAATGATGATGATGAAGATTCAATCCAAAGATGTGAGAGTTTTGA
Source organism: Lathyrus sativus (assembly GCA_963859935.3). Classification (NCBI taxonomy): domain Eukaryota; kingdom Viridiplantae; phylum Streptophyta; class Magnoliopsida; order Fabales; family Fabaceae; genus Lathyrus; species Lathyrus sativus. Next base: position 272,235,601 of record OZ012735.1, read on the forward strand.
GAGATTTGTGAGAGTTTGAGTAGCTTATGCAAGAATGAGAAAATGGATGAAAATTGAGATTTTTTGACAAATGGGAGCACTAACCCTTGCATGAATCAGCTTGCATGAATATATAGGTTGCATTAGAACCTCCTAGAACATTGGAGAAATTTCCCTTGCATTTTTCCTTTTCAATTTGGATTATGTTACTTTCAATTCAAGCAACCATGGATAACTCACAAATTATGACCTAAGCTCAAAATTCCACTTTAGCCAATGTCTTTAAAATACCTTTTCCATTCAAAATGACCTATAATTTTGCATCATTTGGCCAAGATATGAAAAATATCATTTTTTAAGCCATTTTCCTTCATTAAATTCAACAATTTTGAAACCTTGTGACATGATTCTTTCCAATCTCTCATGGTCACTTTTCTAGACTCAAAATGTCATTTGGAGCAAGTTTTATGTTGTAAGTGTTTCCATTTGAGGCCTCCTTGTATGAGTTTTGGACATAGGTTAAAATGACCTGTAATTCACAAATGACCAAAATACCCTTTGCTTGCCAAGACCATAAGTTGAGTTCCACACATCATATGAAGGCATACTATACCATTCTAGAAAGCTAAGACAATGAGGAAAAATTCTTATATTGACCAGAAATTCACTTGAAATCTCCTTGAGGGGCAAAACTATCTTGGAAGTCAAGTCACTTTCACAGACAAAATTTCAGATACCTCAGATGACCTGTAACTTGCAAGGACCATAACTTGAGTTCTATAAATCTCCCCAATGTCTTCCACCACTCAAATTAAAGGTCTTGAGATCCTATACAAGTTTCATGTTGGCCAAGGATCCATTTGAAGCTTGCATTTTGACTTATCTTGCTTGGAAATTTGACCTAAACTAGGGGATTTTACATAGAAACCCTAATTTAGAAACTCCTCTTCTCCTTGAATTCTCTTGATTTCTTCTTAGCATGACAACATATCCTTGATCTTCATGTCAAATTATGAACCCCACATCTCTCCAATAGCCCTTAAAGCCTTTAAATCAGTCAATTGACCTAGGGTTGACCTAGGGTTGACCCAGATAAAACCCTAGTTGACTGTCTTCAACTGTAGCTCTCAGGGTCACATCAACAACTTGTTTTCTTCTCCAAATGATTTTCTAAGTCCTCCAAGATGTCTAGATACTCTCCATACTCAGCCCACAGCTCACAATTCTCTTGTTGATCCTCAGATGCCCTCAGAGAGGAGATAGACTCAAAGCTTGATCCACTGACCTCTCTACTTTCAGATTCTTTTCTGATGACTTGAATGAGATGGAATTAGGATAATAACCTCTTGATAGGCCTCTAGAGATGAGAATAATGATTGGACCCCTGTTGAATGACTTGGTATGCTTATGCTATGCAGATGAATAACCTATGTTCATGACTCTATATGCAAATGCTAATGACATTGGAACATAAACCAAATGAATAAGGTTGAGCAAATTTTAGGGTGCAACACTTGGTTCTGACTACGATGGTATGGGCCAAGAAATAATGTCGGAGTCTCCTGGCCGCGTTGATGAGGGCCAAGGAGACCTTTTCGATCTGCTGATACCTCACTTCGGGGCCGTGGAGGGCCTTGCTCGTGAAATAGATTGGCTTCTGGCCATCAGGAGTTTCTCAGATGAGTACGACACTCACGGCCTCGGTTGAGACGACCAGGTACATGTAGAGGGTTTCCCCGACGTCAGGTCTCGTCAAGACAGGTGGCTCCGACAGGACGCATTTGAGGTGGAGGAGGGTTTGTTTGCACTCCTCTATCCATTCGAACGCGGCCTCCTTTCTTAGCAGCTTGAAAAATGGGAGGGCATGTTGTGCGGACTTGGCGACGAAGCGGGATAACAAAGCGAGCATCCCGTTCAGGGACTGTATCGACTTCTTCGTGCTCGGCATTGCGGTTTTGGAGAAGGCCCGATATTTATCCGGGTTTGCCTCGATTCCTCACTCGGTTAAGTAGAACCCGTGGAACTTCCCCGCGCGTACCCCGAAGGTGCACTTCTCCGGGTTAAATCGCATCCTGTACTTCCTTACCATCTCAAAGACTTTCTTGAGGTGGGCCGTATGGTCGACCTCGATGCGTGATTTGACGATCATGTCGTCCATGTAGACTTCGAGCATGTTTCCTATCTCTCCCCGGAAGACTTTGTTCATCATTCGAGCATGTTGCCCGACTCGGTCATGAATGGCGTGCTCTATTTGTTGACATCGGCCATGGGGATTTGGTTGTGTCTCGAGTAGGCGTCCATGAAAGACAGCAATTTGAAACCCGCCGAGTTGTCGACGAGTTTGTCGATGTTGGGGAGGGGGTAGGCGTCCTTGGGATATGCCCGGTTGAGATCGGTGTAATCAACGCACATTCTCCATTTTCCATTAGATTTTTTCACAAGCAAAGCGTTGGACAGTCAGGTTGAATATCGGGCTTCCAAAATACAATTTGCCTCTAGAAAGTCTTTTACAGCTTTTTCAGCCACCGTCGACTTTTTGGGGGACTGCCTAAGTATACGTTTTACTATGGCCTTCGTGGCTGGATTGATGGAGAGCTGGTGGCAGGCAACCTCGGGCTCAAGGTCGAGCATCTCGGCGGCGCTCTAAGAGAAGAGGTCGGCGTTCTCACGGAGGTAGGCTTTCAACTGCTTCCTTGCCAGGTCAGGCAGTCTTGCTCCAATCTTCACGCTCCTGGTCACGTCTTCGCCGAGGACTACTATCTCGAAGTCCCCGTCTGGAATGGGGTGTGTTGGGTGGAAGGGCTGCCCATTGATCTTTGGAGGAGCGTGCTCGGCTTCATCCTCGTGGTTCGGATCATCGGGGAAGCGACAGTCGAGATCCACGACATTGATGTGGTCCTTTGGCCTGTTTTCCTGGGCGGGCGGAGGCTTGGTCTCTTTGGTCGGGGGGCCGTCGATGGCACTGCGGTGAGCTCTGCCAGTGTTGTCCTGCCTAGGATGCAGTTGTACAGGGATGGGCACTCGACGACCAGGAAGTAGACGTTGATTTCCCTGGCTATTTCTTGTACCCTGAAGGTGACCTTGAGCTCTAGGTATCGTCATGGTCTTGTCGTCATCCCGTTGAACCTCTAGAGGCCGGAGCTGACGTAGAGGGTCAGGTTGGTCTCGTCGAGCTGTAGCGTCGAGAATAGGTGGGTATACATGATATCCACCGAGCTCCCTCCATCGACTAGGATACGATGGACGTCGAAGTTTTCCATTTGTGCCCGGATCAGCAAGGGAATGGCGGAGTTGGGGGCTCCTCCGGGTAGCTCTTCGAGGTAGTATGTGATCGGGTTGGACCGACCGTGGAATTTGTCGAGTGTGCTCATTTTTCCGGAGCTGTTGCTCATTAGCTCGTCGAACTTCCTCTTTACCGACCCGACGAAGAGCTTGTTCGGAGCCCCGCCCAAGATAACCATCGTCGTGGGGAAGTATTCCCACGGGCTGATGGGACGTATTGGTTCCTCGGGTAGCTGATGCCCAGTAAGGGGACTGTGTTCTCTTAGGGAGAACCAGTCTTCAGGCCGACCGACGCAGAGGGCCACCTGCAGCCCAAATTTGTTGGAGGGAGGAGGGATGTCCTCGAATCTTTTGGCTTCGTGAGCCTCTTATTGATGGGTATTTCCTCCCCTGGTGTATCTCTTCAAGTGTCCGTCCTTGATGAGTATTTCGATTGCATCTTTCAGGTGGATGCAATCTTTCGTAACGTGCATGTGGCCCCGGTGGAAGCGGCAGTATTTGGACTTGTCCATGTTGGCCTTGAGGGTGCTGGTTTGGGAAAACGGACACCTCCCTAGACGAACTCCGAGTTGGCGCACTCATCCAATATGCGCTCGCGGAAATCAACTAGGGTCGTGTATTCGGTGAAGCAGCCTGCAGGGCCCTTTTGCTCTCGGGGCTCCCAGGGACTATCGTCTCGTCGTCGGTCTCCCCCATGCAAGGGTTGGCGCTCCTTCTTCTCGGGACCCGTAGGGGGTTTCGCGGTTGCGGGATTCCTAGGCAGAGTTAGAAGCCTTGGTTTCCTCGTACCGGATGTAGTGGCGGGATTTCTTGAGAAAGCCTTGCAGGGTGGTTGGTCGGTGGATCACCACGGCCTCGTAGAATTTGGAGCCGCAGCGTAGGCCTTGCTCCATGAGGTAACACTTCATGTCGTCTGAAGTCATCACCTAGACTGCCTCCCTCGTGAATCTCTCAATGTAGTTTCTAAGAGGTTTGTCCGGGGTTTGGATGATTGCGCCCAGGGCGGCCTCCGTCTTCAGATGCCGTTGGGACACCGTGAAATGTTGCTAGAAGAGATCCTTCAGGATCCTCCATGACGTGACAGAATCAGGCTCCATGTTTTTGTACTAAGCCATGGCTCCCTTCCTTAGCATCGTCGGGAAGAGTCTGTAATTGATGGTTCCTCGAACATTCCTATAGTCGAGCATGGCCTCGATGTCTTCCAGGTGTTTGTTCGGGTCCGAGGTACCGTCGTACGCGGCGACTACAGGCGGCTTCTCCATCCTGTGGGGGATGGGAGTTGCCATGATTTCCCGCGACATGGGGTTCCTATAGTCTTCCTCGTCACTACGGACGGGGGAGCGCGAGGGTGATGGATTGTGCCGAGGGGGTTGATTACGTCCCCTCGACCTCTTGCTCGGGGCTTCCGGCCTGTTCATTCTTGGGCCCGAGGAACGCCTCTCCTTCTAGGGAGGTGACCAAACGCGCTTCTTGGAGGCCACAGGTTAGGGCCTCTCCAATTGTGGTTGACGCCCCCGTGGACGGGGAGAGGGGCTCTGGGAGTCTTCGTGTTGATTTCTCCGCGGGGGAGAGCGAGACGAGGTGTCATGTTCCAACAAGCCGACATGCTCATTCTGCTGGAATATAACTAGAATGGTTGGGTTGATGGTTGCGAAGAGGACAATCATTGTTGGGTCCACTCCAGCTGGCTTAGGGACGGGTTGGAAGACAGTCGAGCTCCTTGCACGAGGCGCAACGTGATGTGCTGCATCCTCAGATGAAGGAGAGGTAGTATGGCCGTCCCTGGTCATCACCGTTGGTGATTGGGGTGAAGGCGGAATTGTGGACAGTATCCTCGTGACGTGGGCTAGTCATGATCTCAGAAGTTGAAGTTGGAAGCTTTGGTTCTTCTGTTCGGAAGAACGGGGAAGCTTTAGTTTCCAACAGACGGCGCCATTGATCGTAACTGATCATAGAGATTGTTGGGTTGCCACATATCTGAGCTGTCGAACGATAGACTTGACAGACAGGGGGGTGTACCTGAAACACACTCTGATGCCAAAGTAAGCGACGAGCAGAGTGATAACAAGTACAGAGAATATGAGTGAGAACTAGATTACCTGACCCTCTAGTGGAAGAAGGTATTTATAATGAGCCCCCAGCGCAGGGCCAATGGTTACTATGCGTTGGGCTAATCTTCTAGGCCCAACATTGGAAACTACTAGGGCGGACGTGGTGTCGTGAAGACCAGCATGTGGTCTTCACCCTAGTGTAACTGTTTCGTGCTATCAAGGAGGTGGAGGACCGAATCATCAGGACACAGATAGTTACTTGATGATGCGTCTCCATGTAGGGGACACGTAGAGAATGTGGGGAAGGTCTGAGGAGCTTCCCGGGCTGGATGGGCTCTGCCCAACCGTGGGGCAGAAGAAGGCTAGCCGGACAGCTATGAAGGTCCTGCCCAACGGTTGTTGGTCTGTGTCCGACGGGAGAAGAGATTCTGCCCGCCGGATCTTCTGCCTGTCGATGAGGTCTTATTGGGCCTTCCAACCCGGTGGGGTTTGGGCCTGCTCAACTGTGGGCCAAGTGTTGGCCCAGTCCAGAACACTAATAATTAATAATTAAGCATATGAGCATACTCCCTTCGTCCTATATTATAAGCAAATATTAATTTTTAAATACATTGAATAATTAATATATCCTGTCTATATATAGATCAGATGCATTAATTATTCAATATATCTAAAAAGTAACATTTGCTTATAATATAGGACGGAGGGAATATATACTAATGTTTTTTTATTACAATATTACATATTAATGTATTAATAAATTCTTATATATAACCGCTAGAAAATAAAATAGGGACTAGGGACCCATTTGAAGTAGGTTCAATGGCCCCAATTTATCTGCATTTTAGTGCGGAACAGATCAAGGATAGGGGTGAAAATAAGGAAGGTCAACTAACAGGGGCCTACAGTCTAATCTATACAATCTAATCTAAACAGGCTCATGTTAAGCCAAGCTTTTTTTCAAATAGAAAAGGTCTAGATTTTTTTATAAGCCTATTTAGTTAAAAAGGTTAGATCATAGGCCATAGAAAAACTTTTCAGACCTATTCGACATGTCTATTTAAACAAATATGAATAATTTTATTATTATTATTATTATATTGTATTTGTCTTCTGAATTAAAATAAAAAGTAAAGCTTGGTTATCTTAAGAGCATATGAAAATAAGTTTTAAAAAATAATCTTATGAACAATGTCATAAGTTGTTTTCATAAGTTTTCTCAAACATTTAGTATCATAGAACTTATATTAATATGTAAATTTGAATAAGTCAATGTAAATAATCATTTAGTCTCGTTGATCTTTTAATTTGTTAGTCTATTTAAACATTAATTTAGTTGCTTATTTACAAAGTTCAAATATAATAGGCTTTTATGTAGGCTAATAGGTCAAACAGACTTTCAAAAAGGCCAGACTCATACCAAAAAATAAGCCTACGATAGGTCATAGGTCAGACTTAACCTATGAAATTTTTAGCCGATCAGGCTCAGGCTCGTCTCACTTTTTAATGTGTCCACTCCCGTCTCGTCCCGTTATTTTTTTGTTTTTGCAAGCTTTTGCGGGCATGAGTATTAACATAATAATTTTATGCATTTGTAAGGATAAAAGGTGCAGTGTTCACGGACAAGCCCTGCCCCGCCCGCACGTTTGTCTGCTAGGACTAAGATTTTAAGCCCACACCCAACACTGTGTTTTCCCCACCCCTCTTCGTTTTTTGCGGGCTTTTGTGGAGAGGGCCTAAATGGAGCAGGTATACCCGTTTGTCATCCCTAAAAATGAAACCTATTATTTATGATCCAAGCTTGTATGGGTGAACAATGTGCACTTAACATTGAACAAATTTCTTACTTAATTCATATGAACCACATGATCCTGACATGCTGGTAATAATTTAAACAAAAATAAATAAATGTAATCACAACATGTGACAGTGTGAGTTCTTTTTGTTTTAATTAATATGTTTTTGGAATCAAGTTTGGGTAAGTCAGCCCAATCAGTAGTTGAGACATAATGCATAGACGAAGTTTTTTGCAATAAATATTAGATCTGAATTATTTTTTAATTTTCAATTGTTATAATGTGAAGTGGAAATTTGAAATATATGGCCGTGCATTAGGAGTGAGTGGACACCTTGTGTGCGGAAAACATTACCATTGTATCCCGATGAGTGGTCTGTTGATGGGTATCACAAGTCGTGCATGCGTTGCAGAGATATCTTGTATTGGTCAGAATCCAAGTTAGCACTATCTCATGCACCCACCAATGAGATTATTCTTTGTTTCAGGACAACATAGTTACTAAGATATTTTCAAAAATGTTGGAATTGAATGGAGTTAAGAGAGGCTTTTAACATTTCTCTTTTTCATGATTCAAGTTCAGCTGACTGGGTGTGATTAGCATGAAACTTGCGTTAGGACTAAGATAAAGGTTTATTGCTTGCTGTAGTTCAAGCCTTCGATTGTTGATAGAAATATTATTCTTTATTCTAATGTCAATCCTAATAGTTTTTATGACGTGAATGGAAATATTTATGGAAATTATTAGTGGTTGTCAGAAAAGTAAACTCAAAATTAAGTTGAGAGCAATTAATTTTTGAAAACCTAATTTTATAATGTGATCGTGTATAGAGAGTAGAGACAGACCAATTAATTTCAATTAGTTTGGGGCAAGATCATACACTACAAATGTTTATATTAAATAAAGTACATCAATGCATAAATGATATAATGATGATATCATTAAGAGAAATTAGATTATTACTCTTCACAAGAATGGAATTGAGATGGTTTATTTGAGAAATTATAATTGTGAAGTTATCTTTTTTTAAACGACAAAATAATTTTTTTGGTCTCGTATCTTAACCTCGGGGTTCATTTTGCTCCCTTAATTTTGAAAAGGTCTATATTGGTCCCTTAATTCTTCAAAATGTTCCACATTAGTCATTTTTGTCTTATTAGCAATGGGAAAATTCAAAAAATCAGTCGCTAAATTTGTTGCTTATTGGACAAAAAGGACTAATTTGGAACATTTTGAAGAGTTAAGGGACCAATATGGACCTTTTAAAAGTTAAGGGACCAAAATCAACCCCGAATTTAAGATATGGAACCAAAAAGAGTATTAAGCATTTTTAAACTACACCATACTCTTTGTGGTCATTGAGATTATCTATGTAGTGGTTGTTGAGATTGTCTATGTAGTATAACAGTCGTTGTGACTCAAAATTTGTTATCTCGTAGTAGTAGCTTGAAATGATTATAGCATAATAATGCAGTCATCTTATGGTTTGCATAATGCTATCAATCTTCAGGTGCAAGTCTTGCAACCATGTGACAACCACAGATGATGTTGAAGATTGGGTGTACCAACAATTGGAGAGCACTACTCATCTTTTACATGGTGTGATTCATGTCAATGGTTATGGGCACCTTCTTCGTGTTAATGGCAGAGAATGAGGCTCTAGATTTCTTTCTGGATCCCATATCATGAACTTCTGTGATCGGCTCTACAAGACACTTCGAGTCAGGTGATTGTTTATGATTAAGTTGTTGGTTTGGTATCAACGCGTTTAACTATACCATGTACTTATCCATAAAACTTTTGTCATGTATTTGTCAGTGTGAATAAACTTTTTTGAAAAAACAGATTATTGCATATTTTAAACAACAGCATTTATGAATGTACATATTGTGTTTAGGTTAGGGGAAAGATGTTTTAAAGATCAGACCTAATATAGTATACATACATTCTAAACTTTTAGGGCATCTGGAAATCCTTAAACCCTTCTTGAAATGGGTCGGTATATTTGTAAACATACTTTTTTTAATATGGATGCAACTTTTAATTAACTCTGATGTGTGTTACTGATCATTATGTGCAGAAAGGTTAGTGTTATGGATGTTTCAAAAAAAATATGGGTTGGAGTACTGTCTGATCTATTCCATCACAAGGAGACATCCCTGGTGTGCTGAATGGGGCTATTAATTTGGCTCTGGTAGCTAGAGTCTCTAACAGGAAGCATATAAAAATGTTGTTGAAAGCATTTCCAACTTGCCTTTGTCCATCTTCCTCTGTCAGGGATAGAAGCCCAACTCTTGTATGCAGGGAATCATCTCACACTACCAGCCTTTATCGGAACATCAACTTGTAAATATAAGAGTCTTCTTCTATCTTTTGATGGATTTCATTCGTGATGTTATCAAGCTTCATTAATGGTAGATGGCATCACTGGCAAGAAGCACTGCTTTAGTGCCACAGGAGTTTCATGTTCCTGAGGGAAGAGTGGCGTGATACATGTTGAGGAAGCCATTCTCAGAGTGTTGTGTCGCAACTGCGAAAAACAACCGGCGAAAAACAGAAGAGTCGCCACCTTTCGTTATTTATCCCAAAGAGAGGGAAAAGAAACGATCGGAAAAACCTAACGAAAAAGGGAAAGACGAGGTCATCGCAACCAAGTCCTGGATTCGGGAGTCGGTTACGCAAGGGGAAGGTATGAGCACCCCTCACGTCTGTCGTACTCGACGGGATCCATGCATTGTTGTCTATCTAAAAGGGTGTGTTAAAACTATATACGCTAAAGGCCAAAGGACAAAAGAAAAAGAAAAGAGAGGAGACTCGGCAGAGCATCGTCGCTCTGTGCCTACGTATTCCCTCGTGCAATGGGAAAGTCAGAGTCAACGTAGTTCGGGAAACTACGGGTGAAGGGGGGAAGGTTGCTCGCCAAGACATCGCGTCTTGTGCCTACGTACTTTCATCTGGTATGAAAGATCAGAGCAAATGTAGTTCGGGCTAAAAAGACCATAGGTTGGTTCAAAAGTTTTTTAGGCCCGAGTAGGGTTAACAAGTAGTTCTAGCAGTTGGTGTATGTAGCTCGACCATTGGAGACTTAGGCGTTACCGTTTGCGGTAGAACTAAAAGTTAACATCACCCTTTTATTTGAAAATATTTTCTTTGATTAAGATCCCGAAGGATGAAAAAGATTTGAAGTGTTTTTGTGTTTTTTAGAGAAGAAGTGTTTTAATTATTGAGTGTTTATAATGTATGTTGTACTAAAGTCTAAAACCTAGGATCGAATGCGTAGCATATCGTCCTAAGGACGTATACTAAACACTCTAGGCAATTGAGAGGTAACTGCTCAATCACCATGTCCCAAGTACAAGGCTCATGGCACAACATCCATTATCTTTATTAAGTATGTTAAGATTGTATGAAGATGAGAAGAGAAGAAAGGACCACTAATGGGAGACTAATTCAATCCTAAAAGTTATCATGCAAAGTGGAATTAGAGTTGGGATACAAAAGGGAACTACCTAATGTTATCATGCATGGTTAAACACCTAATGTCTATCATAACCTCTCTTGAAGAAGAGATATTAGAGATCCTAAGGGAAAGAAGACAAAAGAAGAAGAAGAAGAAGAAGAAAGAACATAAAAATGCAAGAATGCAAACATAGAATGCACAAGTAAGATGAAAGTGAGGGAGAAAATATGTGTGTGGCAGTAGCCTCCACAAGCTCATCTTAACCTCAAGCATACATATGAGAATGCAAGAAAATAAGAGAGAAAGAAATGCACAAGGTGAAATCAAACAACAAGAAAAAACCACACAAAAATGCACCAAAAGTGGGATGAAATGACCTAAGTCAAACAACATCAACCACAAGTGCCAAAAGCCAAATCAAATGAAAGGAAAATAAGCTCAAAACAAAAGTGAGGATGGGAGGCTATATAAGGACAGCAAGGAACTCATAATATGCACTCAACCATAAGCATCACAAACAAAAGTGCAAAAGAAGCACAAAGGAGTCCTCAAGGATTCATCATTTTAGGTATGCTTCAAGTACCTCCTAAGGAGGGACTAAGCCACCTTAAATGATACTCCCAGGTCATGGGACAGAATGGGAGATGAGAGAAGAGAGCTCAAAATCAAAAGCAATCACATCATAGGAGAAAACAAGCTTATACACAAGAGGATGCAAACATGTCACATATGGAAACCCTAAATGGAAGCATCAAAAGAAGCACACAAATGAACAAGCACAACACAATATCATGACCTAAAATTGAGCAACCATCAACCTTAACATGTTAGTAATATGAATCAAAAGGAATCAAAGGCTCAAAGGATCCATCAAAGTCATATCCAAGGCAAACTAGGTCAATGTGTATGTATGAACCTCCCTTTGGGGTAACTTGACTTGCAAGTTACCTCAAAATTAGGAAAATGATTCAAAAATAACCAAATAAAATACACAAAGTCCATAAACATGTTGGCAAACAGAAGTCAAGAGATTACAATCAAAATCAATTCACAACACCACCAAAGAAATTGATTCACAAGGGTGTCCCATTGTGAATGAGGATTGTCGAGGGTCAAATGAAATGCAACCAAAGTCAACCCAAAAGTCAACCAACAGGGGCAAAATGGTCCTCAAAAATTCATCAACTCATCATGGATATGAGGATTAATTTTCAGTCATTGGATCAAAAGGAAAAGGGAGAAACAAATTAAAAACCAAACAATGTCAAAAATTAATCCAAACAATACACCTCCAATTAATAATTCCCTTTTTTAAATGAAAAATAATCCAAAAAAAATAAAATAAAAATTCTAAAAAATAAAAGACATTTTAAATTGTCCAGAAAGTATTTTTTGATGAATTTATCAATTGGAGGATTATTTTATATTGAATTAATTTAAAACAATACAAAACAAAAATAAAAGAGAAAATAAAATGAAAAAGGAAAATCCACGGTGCAAATAGCAGCAGAGTTGTGTGTAAAAGCTTGGGCCTGTGTGCAGGGGGTGTGGCTAGAAAGGAAGGCCCAGTCCACTAAATCAGTCAAACAAATCAAGGAACAAACTCAGCCACACAGTACCACTACCAGTCAATCAATCCAAGGGGCCAAAACATGACACGCGTATAATCAGAATTAAAAAAAAAACCAAATAAATCACAGCCACAAGATCCAAGACTAGTCAAACGATCCAAGGGCTGGAATGCAAGCTAGTGAAACACACCATTTCACTTAAAGCCCAATCAACTAAATCATGGCCTTACAATGCAACCTGAGTCAAACAATCCAAAGGCCAAGAACATGCCACGCAAGCAACAGAAAAATCAACACAAACAGAAATGAATCATGACCATCAGATCTGGTCTAGGTCAAACAGATCAGCATGGATCCAACGAACACAAGCAAGCCACATCTCATCTTCTTCATTTAAACAAAATAGAGGGAAAAAACCAAGTGACCGGAGCACGGCGGCTCCGGTCATCTTCTCTGGTGAAGCAAAACTATAGGTGAATCCAGACATCACCAAATCATGCAAAATCATAGTCAAAATTCATCTACAACTCACGTAGATCTCAAATATGAACTTAGTTTTCATTAATTATGCTTAAACAAGCCAAATTGAAGAAAATAAAAATTACATGTCATACTGAAATGTTCACAATCAACATCCAATTGTATCCAGAATCCAAGCAGGAAGTTCATACATCACAAACACACACAAACGGCAAGCTAATTCATCATGGATTGAGAGAATTGTTGAGTTGAAGCTTACCTAGTGGAGAGCTTCCACTGAGCCTTGAAATGAGGTTGAAACTTGACGAATTTGATCCAGAAACAATGCTTGATCCTTCCTAGAGCTTTTTGAGTGCTTAATTTGCCTTGAATCTTGATGAATTTCCAAATTCGAATTTCACTTTTCTCTCACTTTCTCCAATTGTTTTCTCTCTCAATTTTCATCCAAAATTCGTTCTTATCACTTGTTCATGATCCTGAAGTTATATATGATGGATATAGAAGGAAATGAGGCCCAATCACAGCTTGCTTAAGTCCAATTGAAATCCAATTTTCCTTATGTTGTATACTTCATTTTCACGATCCAAACTGCTGCAAAATGCCTTTTTTTCATTCAAAATAATTTCTGGGAACTTAATTTGATCATGTGGATGAGATTCAGCCCTTGGTTTGATCACATGGTTGAGATTGGTTTATCAATTTTCCACTTTAAATGGCCATTCAACTACACATGAAAACCATACCAAAACTCAAATTTAATTCTTGCATCTTGTTCCTTATATCCTTGGCATTCAAAATATGTATAAACATGACTTGTTTTGGTTCAAAATCAATTAATTGCCATTCCCCCTTTTAAGCTTTCTTCATGAAAAAGTCTCACACCAATTCTCCAATCCAAGCTTCAATCATGACATGAGATGGTTTGGTGATGAAATTAGGACCATTTGGAGAAAGTTTCATGTTGAGAAATGTTTCATTTGAAGTGTGCAAGATAGTGAAATGGACCTATAATGAAAATGACCTGTAATCTTACTTTCCCAAAATACCCCTGCCTTGCAAGCCTCATAACTTGAGTTCTACAAATCAGATGAAGGACTTCTAGTACTATTTGGAAAGCTAAGATCATGAGGAACAACTTTCATGTTTGGGTCAAAGTGAGGAGAAACATACTTCTAGGTCAAAAGTGGCTTCAAAATTGGTTGACTTTTGTTGACCAAAATCATATTCATCTGAGGACCTGTAACTTGTTAGCATCATAACTTGAGTTCTAGAAATCCGATGAAAGACTTATAGTACTAAAAAGAAAGCTAGAAACATGCTATACAAGTTTCATGTTATGGTCAAGATGATATGAGACTTGTATCTTGAGATATGTGGTCTTGAAGTTGGGTAGTAAATAGGGGATTTTACACTGAGAACCCTAATTTAGCAGCTTTTCACACTCTTGATTCTTGATGAATTGATCTTGAAATGATATATTAGACATATAAACACAATATTCCATGATCACAAAGACTTGGAATTGAGTTTTAATCTCCTTCAATTTCACAACTGACTGAGGGTTGACCAGATGAAAACCCTAACTGCAACACCTTTAGTTGTGGCTTCTTACACATGACACAACAACTTGAACAAACTCCAACATGGATCTCAAAGCACTCAATGAGATTTTTTAACATCCCATTTCCATAATCATTCATTCACAATGCTCTGATGATCTTCAACTGGCCTCCAAGTTAGGAGCTAATCCACATACACCCATCAACTCTTTCACAAAACTTTGACCACTTCTTGATGACCTTGATGACCATTCATGCTTGAGTAAACCCCTTGCTTAGGCTCAACACTCTTGGTGACCTTCTCCTACTATGCACAACCTCCTGATCCCCTGCTTAATAAACAATGCTATGCAATGCAAATGTTAGAAGAAAATGAAATGAAACATAAACCAGGTTAAGAAAAGGTTGGTCAAATTTTGGAGTGCAACATGTTGCATGTTGTGTATTGGTCCAATTGGGTGAGTTGGCGTGCTCTTAGGGGTTCTGTCTATAAGGTGGCCTCTGTTGAGCTGCTTGATTACTATTTTGTAGAACTGGGCGGAAAAGTGGTCTTGGGTTCAATGGTTGTCAATACCCGATGCAATCCTGAGATCGGAGCTTTTGAGTGCAGGTTAGACTTTATTCTGTTCTTATAGATCATTTTATTCTTTTGTAGCTTTTGAGTGAAGGTTAGACTTTATTTTGTTCATTGATGTTTTTCTTAAAGCATTTTATGCCATTCAGTAATATTATTTGGTAGATTATCATATGGTTGATTTTTATTTTGTGCTTCTATTTGATGTAGACTTGAGGCTTGTCACACCCTCATTTTCGCCTTTAGCCTTTATACCTTACATTCGCCATATCATACATCATTTTATTGCATATCGGGCATGTGGGTACGAATTGGGTCGACTTGTCATTTTCCATTTTTAAATGAGATAACTTGTCTATCTTGGACTACATGGAAGAAAAGGTTCATCATCTAAAGTTTGATCAAAATTGGAAAGTCTATTCTTGTAGATTTCTTCAAAGAGAAGTTACTTGACAAAATGTTAGGATATGCAAGTCCATAATTCAAGACTTCATCCATTTCAAGTTTAATGGTTCTGGGGAAATCCATCATGAATTAGAGGCAAGAATATTACAAATAGAAACTTTATGACATTACGAGAATGTCATTTGTTACAATGTATCCAACTCTAAGTAATGATTAGAATTTATTTCTAATCTTCATTCAAGCTTCTAATCAAATTCATGCCACACCAAGTCCACCTTATGCTTACAAACATCCAAGAAATATGTAAGGATTAAATCAACATTGGATTGTTTTAAGACCAAGATTATGCATGTTAATCATAAGCAAAATAGTCCCATGCAAAAGTGACAAATTTCCTCATGTCACAAAATCTAAATGTCACAAGACCAAAGGCATAACATGTGACAATGCTTCTACACATCAGAATTTTCAAAATGCTGTCAAGAATTAGTAGCATTGACCAAGAGGAGCTGTCCAAGCACAAGCCAACAAAATGGGTGCAAGGCACAAGGTGCTGCAGAAAAATAGCATAGGAAAGTAGTGCAGAAAATGCAGCATAGCACCTTACATGGAAATGGAAAGAAAGAGAGTGACATAAGGAAAGATGGTAAGAAACATTGCCCCATGAAAAATCTGAAGTGTGGGAAGAAGTGAAAACCCTAGAGGAGCTGAGATAAGAGGAGGGGGTTGTAAACAAAAAGGGGACTCTTGATTTTCATTCAAGATTCATTCTACACACATTGGCAAAAACCAGAAAATAGAGAGAGCAAACAAAACCCTAAAAACCAGAAAAATAGGAAGCTTTGCAAACCAGAAAAAGAGAGTGATATAGAACCAAGAGGACCATAGAGAAACAAAACCTTCACAACATAAAGTGAAGAGGAGTAAGGTACATTCAACCAAGACCAAGGAGGACTTGCAAGAAGGATAGAAAGTTCTTGGGTATCCATTTCCTCCAACCTTTCTCTCTTTACTTTTTTTGCTATTTACATTCATTTTGTCTACTCTTTTTGTATTGTTGCATTGTATGTTTCATGTAAGGTTCCAAAGGGACCAAGAAACCGTTCTTAAGAAACCACAAAAATGAAAGAAAAACATAGAAAAAGTTAGGTTTTTTACTCTGGTAGCACGACACGGGCCGTGTCATACAACACGGCCACCCGTGTCACGCAACACGGGCTGTGTTACACAACACGGCCACCCGTGTTGCACTTCTGTTTGACATTTCAAGATCCAAAAAACCCCAGGCCTCACGACACGGGCCGTGTCACACAACACGGCCACCCGTGTTGCACCCCTGTTTGCCCTAAAAATCATTTTCCACCCAGGCTTTACAACACGGGCCGTGTCACACAACACGGCCACCCGTGTTGCACCTCTGTCACGCTCCAAAACTCACATTGCAGGTACCCTATGACACGGGCCGTGTCACACAACACGTCCACCCGTGTTACATCACTGTTTCGCTACTTTTTTCGATATTTTACCTCCAAAAATTTTTTTCCGTTTTTATTGCATGTCTCGATTTTTTTTTATGCGACTAATCCCACATGTTGTATGATTTTAGTGTGAATATTGCTATTGTCCTTGGTGACTTTTGATTCCAAAAACCATTTTCAAAAACAAACTCTCGATTTTATCGAGCCATTTTCAACCCTTGTAAGTCGGCCGCCTTGTGCGTCCGCCATCGACCTTGTTCATATCACCTCAAATACTTTTACAAACAATAAACCTTGATCCAACATCAAGTGGTTCTCTTTTCTCATAAAAAAAAATTCAAAACACAATAACATAAACAATTAGAATTATGCACCACGAACTTTAAAGTGGTAGAAAAGGAATGAGAATGGAGTCCTCCTACACTCGTTCCGAATGTTTTGGATACAAGGCGCTCGACTTGGTTATTCGAAACATTCATTTCCATCCAAAGTCTTTTGTGTATAATCCTAATCAAGAACAATTTCTCTTAAGAAACTTAAAAATAACCTCAACTCATCAAACCTATTTTCGCCTTAGGGCATCAATTCAAGAACCCTTTTCAAGGTATAAAATCAACCAACAAACAACAATTTCACAAGCCTCCGAACTACGGAGCTCTGATTCTTCACTTTTTTTAAGTGAGGATACGTAGGCACAAGGGCCACAATCCTTGGCGAGCACTAAAATAAATAAACCAACCCCTCTTTTCCTTAAACAAGCAAACTCTTAATAAAAACACCCATTCACGCGAAATAACCTAGGAGGTTCCCATCGAGTACGATGGATGCGAGGGGGTGCTAACACCTTCCCCTCGCATAACCGACTCCCTAACCCTAAGACTTGGTTGCGATGACCACACTCTTTTCCCAAAGGTTTTATCGCTATTTCCCTTTCCCTCCGTGGGATAAATAAAATTCGATGGCGACTCTGTGTCATTTTTCGCGTAGCGACAGCTGGCGACTCTGCTGGGGACTTTTTCCTAAGCGAGCCAAGCCTAACCTAGGTTGTTTTTACGTGTTTGGGTTCTTTCCTTTTTGCTTGTTTATCGCTTTCCTTGTTTTTCCAATTGTATCTCACCGTGTTTTGGCTTCATTGGTTCTTGGTATGAATTGAAAGCTTTGGTGGCAAACCTTGAGGGAAAGACTCTATACCCGAGTCTAGAGTGTTAAAATTGAGATAGGAGAGGTTGAGTAGTATGGGATTCCGAGATGCTCATCTCGTGATAGTCGATGCGAGAACCTCGCTTAGAGTAGATTCATTTGAGAATAATGAGAACCGTCAAGCTCTTGGCGTGTTTGATCAATGTTTTCTCAAGAATCCATTACTCTAAGGACCTTTTAGAACCCTAAACCTTTGGCCAACTAAGATTGATGGTCACGTAATATGGGTCCTCGAGAATCTCTTCTCGTGTGGATCGATACGAAGACCTCGTTCAGAAGAGACTTTCTTGATGGAGTTGTTGCCTGGCAATGACTGACATACGTAACAAACAGTCAAGAAAGTCCATGACTCTGAAATCCTTGTCTAGAACCCAATATCGATGTGTCTCGTAGTATGGGCCCCCGAGAAGTTCTTCTCATGTGGGTCGATACGAGGACCTCACCCAAAAGAGATTCATGTGATGGAGTCATCCTCCGACATATTCATGTCATGTATGATGAACAGTCATATGAATCCATGACTTTGGGATCCCTTTTAAACCCTAGATCACACCTTGTGAGAACCTTTTCCATAAAGCAGACAGTATCGACCATATCCATACCACGGACTTATGAACCCATATGCTCGAATTCTGCATCCGTTCATACATACATACTTCATAAAAAAAACAAAGCTCTTAGTGTCTTGTTCTTGTTGCAGATATAAGCATTTTTCAGAAGCAGTCATGATGAATGTGAATTTAGGAACAATGAAGCTAAACAAGAAGACCGACCGAAAGAGCACTTTCACTTTCAAATACAAAGATCCTTCAATCGACAGTCTAAAAGCTCTAAGTGCCAAGATCACTCCCATCAAGCACAACAAATTTCACTCTTCTTATGGGAGAATTTTGGATCTGTTGACAGAGAAGGTGTAGTTTGAAGCTCTCACAGCCTTGGCTCAGTACTATGACATGTCTTTCCGTTATTTCACCTTCGCCGATTTTCAGATAGCTCCTACTTTGGAAGAATTTGAGAAGATCTTGAACCTCTCCATCAAAGATCGCAATCCTTTTCCCAAGCTCGAAGAAGAGTTCACGTTGAAGAAAGTGGCTTCTGCCTTAGGGATTCCTACATCAGATGTGATAGCCAACTGGGCACCCAAAGGAGCTAGAGGTTTCTCAAGGAAATTCTTGGAAGAACAAGCGTGGAAGTATGCCAAGGAAGAGAAATGGGAAATATGTGGTTCAATTCTAGCACTCTTAGTCTACGGAATTGTGATGTTTCCAAATGGGGAAAATTTTGTGGACCAAGTAGTCGTGGAAATCTTCTTGACCAAGAACCCTGTGCCTTTCCTCTTAGGTGACTTCTACCACACACTCCATACAAGACATACAAAAGGAGGTGGAATGTTCCTTTGTTGTGCTCCGCTCTTGCATAAGTGGCTAAGGACCCACATGCCCGAAAAAGGACCTTTCGCTTCCAAGGAACTCTCATGGCCTCAAAGATTCGCTTCACTCACCGCTAGCTCCATCACATGGTACAAGAGGGAATGGGAAACCAAAGATATTATCTTTTCTTGTGGAGAATTTCCCAACGTGCCTCTTGTGGGGACGCGAGGTTGCATCAATTACAACCCGATGTTACTCAAGAGACAGTTTGGACACTCCATGGATGGTCCTCCTAAAGAAGAAGATTTGGTGTCATTCCTTGTCAATACGGTCGATCCAAGTGATCCGTCTGTACGAAGAGCAAGAAGAGCATGGCTAAACATCTAAAGAAGCAATCCAGACAATGGGCGAAAGAACATCCTTGCTCGTGAACCTTATGTCAAATGGGTGAAAGAGAGAGTGAAAGAGGTCAGATTACCTTTTATCTTTGATGCATCTGTTTTCCCATCTCATCCTGAACCCGAGCCTATCTTACCCGAAGATATGGAGAAACTTAAGGCTAAGATCCAAGAACTTGAAGATGAGAACGCTCAGCTTCGAATTCGACTCAACGAGACTAAGCAGAAAAGCGAAGCTTGGGAAGACAAAAGCAAAGAGTTGAAAGAAAAGTTCGAGGATAGCAGGAAAAGGGCTAGGGAAGAGAAAGGAAAGAAAGAATGGGTTGGTGGAGCTCTCAAAAACGCCAACGCCGACTTGGATCACCAAAATGAAAAATTGGACCAAGTGTGGTGAAAGGTCAGAGACTTAGAAAATGATGTGAAAATAGCCACCCAGATGAAGAAAGATGAAAGGGAAAACTTTGAAGCTCAGATTCACAAGTTGAAAGGCATTATGAAAAGTTGCGAAGATCAATTAGCTCGTGAGTTATTGGAAAAGGAGAATGCGCAGCGAGACTTCGTGCAAGCAGAGTACCAGTTGGGTAGAGCTATCGAAGAAATCCGAAGACTGAAAGATGGAATATACGATGAGTTATATCTGGAGTTGAAGGACAGCTGCCACTATTGGGAAGAAAGTTGTCGTCAGGCAGAAGCTACGGTACTTCAGAGAGATGATGTCATCCATGATCTCCAAATTCTCTATGAAGAGTGGAAGGACAAATTCATAAACTTGGCGGGATTCTCCAACTTTGTGCTTCAGCAGATCTCTGAAAGATTGAAGGTAGCCGATCAAGTGATGACTCCTGAAAACACTCCTGTCCCTGTGTTCGACTTTGTGAAGTTTTGCAAGGAAACAATGGGAGAACTTGTTACAGATTTAGAGGTTGTTCGCAGAGCCCAAGGAGTCACAGTTAGAGTCGATTTGTAATTTGCTTAAGAAGTGTATCTTTTGTATTTTGTATTTGAACTTGGCTTCGAGCCTTAATGAAATGAGAGTTTGTTCTATTATGTCTCTTCTGATTAATTGCAATGGAAAATGTTTATATTCTCAACAATAACTAACAAGGTCTACTAAGAGCTTTGCGCATAACATTATTCATATGCATTCCATACACATCATGTCGCATTTCATAAAAACAAAACCAAAAACTTACAAAAAACTTGACCTCCATTCGCAATAAACAAGCTGACTTCCCGACACCCCTACTATACTCGTGGCAAGCAAAGGTTACTGATGGATCAGATTGAGCAGACTCAAGCCGCCTTCAGAGACGAGATGACCCACATGAAGACTCAGATGGGCCAGTTGATGGAAGTCATCCAGGCTATGGCTAAAGGACAAGAAGAGTTGAAGCAAGCTATGGAGAGAAACGCTGCCAACACTCCAGTTCCTACTACTGTAGGCTCAACTCCCACTCCTGACAATGTCATTCCTACTCCTACAAATGCAATCCCCGTTCCTAGTGGCACGATCCCTACTCCTGCTGGCGCAGGTGCAATCCCTATTCCTCGTAGTGGTACGACTACCCCTCAAATCCACTTTGACGATCATGAAGGTTTCTACAACTCTCACAATGACTTGGCTGCAGACGGTTCTGGAGCACCAACTACTGACTTGGAAAATAAGGTACTCGTCTTGCAAGAGATGGTCAAAGGACTACAAGGCCCAAGCACTTTTGGGTTAGAGGCTGCGGATATGTGTTTGGTACCCGGTGTTAAGATTCCGCTCAAGTTCAAAGTCCCCGACTTTGAAAAATACAAAGGAACAAGCTGTCCCCGAACTCACATCCGATCTTATTGTAGGAAGATGGCTGCCTACTCTGATGATGAAAAACTACTAATGCATTTCTTTCAAGATAGCCTCAGTGGAGCTTCCCTTGAATGGTACATGCAGTTAGAAGGTACACACATCAAGACTTGGAAAGAGTTAGCCGAGGCATTTCTGAAACACTACCAATACAACTCTGATATGGCGCCCAATCGCACACAACTCCAAGGCTTGACCTAAAAATCTGGTGAAGCATTCAAGGATTATGCTCAAAGGTGGAGGGACTTAGCTGCTAGAGTCCAGCCTCCTCTTCTTGAAAGAGAATTGACCGATATGTTCATGGGGACTCTTCAAGGTCCTTTCCTAGAACGTTTGGCGGGATGCACATCTACTGTGTTCTCAGATTTAGTGATGGCTGGTGAGAGGATAGAGAATATGATAAAGGTTGGAAAGATTCAAATTGATGATGGAGCTTCTAAGAAGCCCTACCAAGGTTTTGCAAGGAAAAGGGAAGGTGAAACGAGCGCTGCTTTTACGGACAAAGGGAAGGCCAAAGCATACCAAGGCTCTTATCATCATGTGGCCGCAGTTACTCCAAATCAGCCTCTCTCCATACCTGCAAGTCAACCGGCTGCTCAAGCTCCCTATCAACAACAACGTCAAAACTATTATCAAGGTCCGCCAAGACAAAGGAGACCTGAGAAAAAATTTGATCCTATTCCGACAACGTACGCTAGGTTGCTTCCGCTCTTGCTTAGGGGTTCATTGGTGCAGTTAAGAGAAATGAAGGCTCCCCCAGCTGTTCTACCTCCCGGTTATGATGCAAATGACCGTTGCGAATTCCATTCTGGAGCTCCCGGACATAACATTGAAAACTGCAAAACTTTGAAATACGTGGTACAAGATCTCATTGACTCAAAAGCCATCAATTTCACCAAGAACACTCCCAACGTGACTAAAAATCCAATGCCGCACCATGCCACGAACATGGTTGAAGAATCTAAAGGAAAGAAGTTGGTATCAGAAGTTGATAAAATAAAGACTCCCTTTGCTGTTGTTAAAGAACAATTGTTAATGAAGAATATTGTCCCAGGATGTTCCGAGGATTGCCAACACTGTTTGAAAGATCCCCAAAACTGTCATGAATTGAAGATGGGCATCCAAAATTTGTTAGATCAAGGTGTCATATTGATAGAGCAGATGTCTAGTGCTGAAGAAGTGGCCACTCTTGATATTCCCTATGATCCAATGGAGTTTGCTTATGATGAAGAACTGTTGAACAATTTGTATGGTCAAAACCGTGTACCTTTGACAATTCCGTACGATGAAGATTGGTATCCTACCCAAGTTCCACTACAAATCCCGTATGATGTTACACCGCTGACAATTCCATGTGACCAGCCTCATGCGCCCTTGGAAATCCCATGTGATTATGATTGGCATTCTGTTCAGACCCCCTACAATCAAGTTCGTGAACCGTTGCAAATACCATATGATCAAGTAGAGATTCCATTGTCTCCACCTTCACTTGCTCCATTAGTGATATCTACACCTGCTCCTTTCCCTTTTGAGAGCACCAAGGCTGTCCCTTGGAAATATGAGCCAACTGTTTACATTAATGGGCAAAAGGTGGAAGAGGATGCTGCGAAAGTTGATAATTCTGTAGAGAACATGGTTGGGACCGATGGAATAACCAGAAGTGGGAGAATTTTTGCGCCCGTACCACCGCCAAACGGTACAAGTGAAAAGCAGCCAATGATTGAGCAGGGGCAGACTTCTACCCAAAAAAGGAGTTCCAATGAAGATGTCGAAGAATTCTTACGAATCATTCGAAAAAGCAATTATAAGGTGGTGGACCAGCTCAACCAAACACCTTCAAAAATTTCCATGTTGTCATTGCTAATGTGCTCTCCTGCCCATCAGGAGTCATTGATCAAGTTCTTGAAGACTGCTCATGTTCCTCAAGAAATATCCGTTGTACAATTTGAAGGAGTGGTATCGAACATTGCCTCCGCACATATTCTGAGCTTTAATGAGGGAGAGTTGCCCCCCGAGGGGAAGAACCATAATAAGGCTTTGCACATCTCCATTGAATGTGTGGATGTTGTGTTGTTGAGAGTATTGGTAGATACTGGGTCATCCTTAAATGTTTTACCAAAGAATTCATTGGCCAAGCTGACCATTGAAGGATTAATGATGAAACTGAGTTTAGTGATAGTGAAAGCTTTCGATGGGGCAAGAAAGACCGTGATAGGGGAAGTTGATCTCCCCATCAAAATAGGACCTCACACTTTCATTATCACATTCTATGTGATGGATATCTACCCGACGTACAGTTGCCTACTAGGTCGTCCATGGATTCATGCGGCCGGTGCTGTAACGTCCACTCTTCACCAGCGGCTAAAGTTCATGGTCAATAACCAACTTGTCGTCATCGAGGGAGAGGAGGATATGCTAGTAAGCCATCTGTCTTCATTCCGTTATATTGAAGTGGGAGGGGAAGTTCATGAGACCCCTTTTCAGGCGTTTGATGTGATAAGTGTAGAAATGATCCCTGCTAAGAAGGAGGAAAAGAAATCAGAAAGGGCAGGACCCCCATGATTACTTGGAAGGACGCAAGGACCGTAATTGAGGCCGGTCACCCCGAAGGTTGGGGAAGAGTGTTGGAGCTACCCGTCAACAAAAACAGAACTGGTTTGGGTTACCCAGGCAATCACAAAGATCAGCAGAAGACAACCATTGACAAAGGAAAAAGGTTTATTTCTCCACTTTCCTTTGTTAGTGATGGACATATGGTGGATGATCAGGTGGCCGTTGTGGAAGCTGAAGATGATGCATTAAAGGAAGTCTGCATGGTGTACCCAAAGGCGCCAAACCAACAGCTCAACAATTGGACCATTACAGAAATACCGGAGATCACCCTTGTTGAAGAGTAATTTTTCCTTGTTCAGCTTTCAAATCCTATGCTCTGCCCAAGGCATAAGGATTATTTTGTAGGGTCCCCATGTTTTCAAATAATGTTTATCATGAGTGAAATGAACCTCTTTGCATTCAATTGTGCTCCCTGTCTTTCTTTTTTACTTTTTTGCATAAATAAATGGCAATGTTTTCTCGCATTTTTCTTTTTCATCTTCTGAAAATAAAGCATAAAATCATCAATCATGCAGATCCACCCCGGATTCCATTGATAACGATACTACTACGGTTCCATATGACTTTGACAATCCAATCTACCACGCCGACGAGGATTGTGAAGAAGATTGTGAACTCCCCGAGGAGTTAGCCAGACTATTGAAGCAGGAATCAAAGATCATCCAGCCGCATCAAGAGTCATTGGAAGTTGTCAATCTTGGAACCGAAGAGGACAAGAAAGAGGTCAAGGTAGGCGCTGCCCTAGAAGAAGGTGTGAAGAGAAGACTGATCGAGCTCCTACGCGTGTATGCAGATGTGTTTGCCTGGTCATACCAAGACATGCCCGGATTGGATTCAGACATCGTGGTGCACAAATTGCCGCTCAAGGAAGATTGCCCGCCGATAAAGCAGAAGATGAGACGAACTCGACCTGACATGGCCCTAAAGATTAAGGAGGAAGTACAAAAGCAGCTTGATGCCGGATTCTTGGCAGTATCAAAATACCCTAAATGGGTTGCCAACATTGTACCTGTGCCTAAAAAAGGAGGTAAGGTGCGGATGTGCGTTGACTACAGAGACCTAAATAGAGCCAGCCCAAAAGATGACTTTCCGCTGCCACATATTGATGTGTTAGTGGATAATACGGCCCAATCCTCTGTGTTCTCCTTCATGGATGGTTTCTCCGGATACAACCAAATCAAAATGGCTCCAGAGGATATGGAGAAGACTACCTTCATTACCCCTTGGGGAACCTTTTGCTATAAGGTTATGCCATTTGGTCTGAAGAACGCTGGCGCGACATATCAACGAGCCATGGTGACTCTCTTTCATGACATGATACATAAAGAGATTGAATGCTATGTAGACGATATGATCGCAAAATCCCAAACTGAAGAGGAACATCTCATCCACTTGGAAAAGTTGTTTGCTAGGCTAAGAAAATTCAGACTAAGGCTCAATCCGAACAAATGTACCTTTGGGGTAAGATCTGGTAAATTGCTAGGTTTTATCGTGAGCCAAAAAGGGATTGAGGTCGATCCTGACAAAGTAAAAGCTATCCAAGATATGCCAGCTCCAAGAACCGAGAAGGAGGTTCGTAGTTTCTTAGGGAGATTAAACTACATTGCCAGATTCATATCTCACCTAACAGCCACCTGTGAGCCAATATTCAAGTTGCTTCGCAAAGATCAAGCAATCGTGTGGAATAACAATTGCCAAAAAGCATTTGAGAAAATAAAAGAATATCTGCAAGAGCCACCGATTCTGATGCCTCCCGTGCCAGGAAGACCTCTCATCATGTACTTGACCGTTCTGGAAGGGTCCATGGGATGCGTGTTGGGACAGCATGACAAAACAGGTAGAAAGGAGCATGCTATCTACTACCTAAGCAAAAAAGTTTACTGACTGTGAAACGAGATACTCAGTGTTGGAGAAGACCTGTTGTGCACTTGCATGGGCTGCCAAACGCTTAAGGCAGTATATGCTGACCCATACCACATTGCTGATATCAAAGATGGATCCAGTCAAGTACATCTTCGAGAAGCCTGCTCTCACCGGACGAGTAGCCCGTTGGCAAATGGTACTGACAGAATATGACATTCAGTACGTCTCGCAAAAAGCTATCAAAGGAAGTGTGTTATCTGACTACCTTGCCCACCAACCCGTGGAAGATTACCAGCCGATGCGTTTTGACTTCCCTGATGAAGATATCATGTTTGTCAGAGACTACGAAACACCAGGCCCAGACGAAGGACCCGAACCAGGATCGCGATGGACGCTCGTGTTCGATGGTGCCGCAAATGCTCAAGGCAATGGGATAGGGGCAATTCTCACCTCTCCTACCGGTTTCCACATTCCATTCACCGCAAGATTATGTTTTGAATGCACCAACAATATGGCAGAATATGAAGCATGTATCTTCGGGATTGAAGCTGCAATTGACCATAGGATCAAGATTCTGGAAGTGTATGGAGACTCAGCTCTAGTCATCAGCCAAGTCAGAGGCGATTGGGAAGCACGTGACAGCAAATTAGTGCCATATCGGGATCACGTCTTGAAGTTAATCCCATACTTCGATGAGATTACTTTCAATCACATTCCTAGAGAAAGCAATCAATTGGCAGACGCTCTTGCCACGTTGTCATCCATGTTCAAAGTTAAATGGAAAAATGAGGCACCCTCTATCCGTATTGAATGTCTTGATGAGCCTGCCCACTGTCTAGAAGCAGAGTTAGCAACCGATGATCAACCTTGGTTCTATGATATCAAAAGATATCTAGAAAAGCAAGAGTATCCAGAAAATGTTTCCATCACAGACAAAAAGTATTTAAGAAGGCTTTCGTCCAAATTCTTCTTAAGTGGAGATGTGCTTTACAAGTGAAACTATGACTCGGTCTTGCTCAGATGCGTGGATAGACACGAAGCCGACCGGATCATAAACGAAATCCATGAAGGTTCTTTCGGTACACATTCCAGTGGACACACGATGGTTAAGAAGATTTTGAGAGTCGGTTATTACTGGTTGACGATGGAAACTGATTGCTATCGTCACGTGCAAACATGTCACAACTGCCAAATCTATGCAGATAGGATACATGTGCCGCCAGTTCCTCTGAATGTCTTGACGTCGCCTTGGCCTTTCGCCATGTGGGGTATAGATGTGATCGGACGCATCGAGCCAAATGCTTCAAATGGACATCGTTTCATCTTAGTGGCCATTGACTACTTTACTAAATGGGTGGAAGCCGCATCTTATGCCAATGTTACCAAACAAGTGGTCACTCGCTTCATCAAAAAGGAAATCATTTGTCGTTATGGGGTCCCAAATAAAATCATTACTGACAATGGTTCAAACCTCAATAACAAGATGATGAAGGAATTGTGTGAAAGCTTCAAGATCGAACACCACAATTCGTCACCGTATCGCCCAAAGATGAACGACGCCGTTGAAGCAGCGAACAAAAACATTAAGAAGATTGTTCAGAAAATGGTGAAAACATATAAAGATTGGCATGAAATGCTACCATTTGCTTTACATGGCTATCGCACTTCAGTGCGCACTTCTACTGGGGCAACTCCATTTTCTCTTGTGTATGGCATGGATGCGGTACTCCCTGTTGAGGTAGAAATCCCTTCCCTGAGAATTCTGACTGATGTCAAGCTTGACGAAGCCGAATGGGTGCAGACGAGATTTGACCAACTTAATCTCATTGATGAAAAACGCATGGCAGCCATCTGCCATGGCCAACTTTACCAAAAACGGTTGAAAAGGGCGTTTGACAAGAAAGTTCGTCCTCGAGACTTCGAAGTGGGAGACTTGGTATTGAGAAAGATTCTGCCAATCCACACAGACCCAAGGGGCAAATGGACACCTAACTATGAGGGTCCATATGTTGTAAAGAAGGTTTTCTCCGGAGGATCCTTGATATTATCCAACATGGACGGTGAAGATTTGTCATCCCCTGTAAACGCAGACGCAGTCAAGAAATACTACGCTTGAGAGCAGACCCGGTGGACAACAAAAAGAAAAAAGTCCAGGCAAAAATTAGGGTTAAAAATAAAAAATAATAATAATAATACCCGATAATTTGAAAACCCTTAGGGGCAACTTAGGCAAAAAATGGGTATCCCGGTAGACTGAAAACCCGAAAGGGCGGTCTAGGCAAAAGTTAGGGACCTAAGAAAGAAAAGACTGAGGTCTGCGAAAAGTCTGTGAGCTCATCATCAGAATAAAGAGAACTACACATGGGGAAGATCAATCCATCCACCTTTCTCAGAGGCAATGTACGAGAAGCTTCAAGGCCATAGGGATCATAGCAGAATTGGAACTCAATGGAAATCCGATTTTTTGTTCACATTGCCACAATGCTTTTTATCATATTTCTTTTGCAATTACCTCTTTTTAGGAATTGTATCTTTATGTAAAATTACCCATTATGGGTCACTTTATCATCAATAAAAATCTCTTCGTGTGTCACATTTATTTTCTTCTATGTTTGCAAAAAGTGGAATTTTCATTCTTAATAAATATTGCATTGAAAAATTATGGGATGCCGATAACAATAACAAAAGAAAGCATAAAGTTGCTCTTCAACCTAGGTGTATGAAGGATAAAAAAACGATCTCTAGTAGGCGCACGTGTACACTAAGCATCGTCTGATCATAAAGTTCGTCGGGAATTTGACCAAACCAGGGGCAACCTGACTGACCAGCACGGCTTGTCTGATAAGACCATTTGGAGATAACCCAAATTTCGTCACGAGGATGTTGGGAAGTCAAAATTGACGCCCCAAATCAAAGCCCAATCGCTTGGCATAAATTATCACCCCTAACCTTCATGTCCTTACGTCCCTGACATTTTTGCATACATACTGCATCATTGCATGTGCTTAGCCATTCATTCTCAAAGATGCGAATTTCCTGTGGAAATCCTGGCAGGATCCTTTTGGAGTGTTTATCCATTCACTTACCTTTTGTAAGCCCTTTTAGCCTTTTGCATGAGATATTTTCTCACCTTACCTTTCGTAAGGGATTTCATTGCCTTTTGCGTGAAATCTTTTCCCTTCGCTTCCCTTTTGTAAGCGTTTCTCGCTGTCTTTTACATGCGACAAAACTTTGTCTTGGGTATCTTCGATCTATTTGGACGCTTGATGCCTATGTGGCCAAGAAATGAATGGTTACCATACTTAAAGAATATCATCTCTGCCGTGGTGCCTGTGAGGTCAAATGATGTTCCAATATCAAGTCTCCTCTACCTTTTGCAGAAGGATGGTTATTTCCCTCAACTTACTTTTGTGAGTCCTTTCAAAATATCCCTGTCTTGCCTTTTGCAACAGATTCAACTTACCTTTAATATGACCTTTCGTACCTTTTGTACAGATTCTTGTCAGCTTACCTTTTGTAAGTATCATGTCTACCTTTTATAGAAGGAACATTTTCTCCTAACCTTTTGTTCAGGAATATTTTCTGCTTTTCGCAGAAGAAAATACGATCATCCTCTCCTAAGAGAGTTTCCTATCCACCTTTTGTAGAAGGAACATTTTCTCCTAACCTTTTGTTCTGGAGTCCTTTCTGCCGTGACAGAAGGAAATACGATTGTATTCTCCCAAGGGAGTCTTCTCTACCTTTTGTAGAAGGAATACTTGTCTTCAAACCTTTTGTTTCAGAGTCCTCTCTACCTTTTGTAGAAGGAACCATTTTATCCAAACCTTTTGTTCAGGAGTCCTCCTTGCCTTTTGTAAGAGAAAAAAACCATCGCTTGAGGCCTCTCTATCTTTTGTAGAAGGAATATCTCATTGTTATCTCTTGAGTCCTCTCTATCTTTTGTAGAAGGAATATCTCACAATCCATTTCTTGAGTCCTCTCTATCTTTCATAGAAGGAATATCTCTTGGCCAATTATGTTTCCATGTTACGAGGTACCTCCTCTTCCGGCTGGCAAAGCACTCATGTTCATTCAGCATTGCAACTCGAGCATATCATCATATCCCTCATACCCCTTCTTCACTAACAAGAAACCTTTTTCAAGTCATCTCGTTGACTATTTACTTTCACCCCGTACCTCTCCAGTCGAAAATCCCGGGTATTCTAGTATTTAATTCTCTTCTACCATGAATGTTCGAGCACCTTTACCCTCCAAACATTCAGGTCCAAGAGGATTAAATAGGGGCAGCTGTCACACCCTCATTTTCGCCTTTAGCCTTTATACCTTACATTCGCCATATCATACATCATTTTATTGCATATCGGGCATGTGGGTACGGATTGGGTCGACTTGTCATTTTCCATTTTTAAATGAGATAACTTGTCTATCTTGGACTACATGGAAGAAAAGGTTCATCATCTAAAGTTTGATCAAAATTGGAAAGTCTATTCTTGTAGATTTCTTCAAAGAGAAGTTACTTGACAAAATGTTAGGATATGCAAGTCCATAATTCAAGACTTCATCCATTTCAAGTTTAATGGTTCTAGGGAAATCCATCATGAATTAGAGGCAAGAATATTACAAAGAGAAACTTTATGACATTACAAGAATGTCATTTGTTACAATGTATCCAACTCTAAGTAATGATTAGAATTTATTTCTAATCTTCATTCAAGCTTCTAATCAAATTCATGCCACACCAAGTCCACCTTATGCTTACAAACATCCAAGAAATATGTAAGGATTAAATCAACATTGGATTGTTTTAAGACCAAGATTATGCATGTTAATCATAAGCAAAATAGTCCCATGCAAAAGTGACAAATTTCCTCATGTCACAAAATCTACATGTCACAAGACCAAAGGCATAACATGTGACAATGCTTCTACACATCAGAATTTTCAAAATGCTGTCAAGAATTGGTAGCATTGACCAAGAGGAGTTGTCCAAGCACAAGCCAACAAAATGGGTGCAAGGCACAAGGTGCTGCAAAAAAATAGCATAGGAAAGTAGTGCAGAAAATGCAGCATAGCACCTGACATGGAAATGGAAAGAAAGAGAGTGACATAAGGAAAGGTGGTAAGAAACATTGCCCCATGAAAAATCTGAAGTGTGGGAAGAAGTGAAAACCCTAGAGGAGATGAGATAAGAGGAGGGGGCTGTAAACAAAAAGGGGGCTCTTGATTTTCATTCAAGATTCATTCTACACACATTGGCAAAAACCAGAAAATAGAGAGAGCAAACAAAACCCTAAAAACCAGAAAAATAGGAAGCTTTGCAAACCAGAAAAAGAGAGTGATATAGAACCAAGAGGACCATAGAGAAACAAAACCTTCACAACATAAAGTGAAGAGGAGTGAGGTACATTCAACCAAGACCAAGGAGGACATGCAAGAAGGATAGAAAGTTCTTGGGTATCCATTTCCTCCAACCTTTCTCTCTTTACTTTTTTTGCTATTTACATTCATTTTGTCTACTCTTTTTGTATTGTTGCATTGTATGTTTCATATAAGGTTCCAAAGGGACCAAGAAACCGTTCTTAAGAAACCACAAAAATGAAAGAAAAACATAGAAAAAGTTAGGTTTTTTACTCTGGTAGCACGACACGGGCCGTGTCATACAACACGGCCACCCGTGTCACGCAACACGGGCCGTGTCACACAACACGACCACCCGTGTTGCACTTCTGTTTGACATTTCAAGATCCAAAAAACCCCAGGCCTCACGACACGGGCCGTGTCACACAACACGGCCACCCGTGTTGCACCCCTGTTTGCCCTAAAAATCATTTTCCACCCAGGCTTTACAACACGGGCCGTGTCACACAACACGGCCACCCGTGTTGCACCTCTGTCACGCTCCAAAACTCACATTGCAGGTACCCTATGACACGGGCCGTGTCACACAACACGGCCACCCGTGTTACATCACTGTTTCTCTATTTTTTTTTATATTTTACCTCCAAAAAAAATTTTCCGTTTTTATTGCATGTCTCGATTTTTTTTTATGCGACTAATCCCACATGTTGTATGGTTTTAGTGTGAATATTGCTATTGTCCTTGGTGACTTTTGATTCCAAAAACCATTTTCAAAAACAAACTCTCGATTTTATCGAGCCATTTTCAACCCTTGTAAGTCGGCCGCCTTGTGCGTTCGCCATCGACCTTGTTCATATCACCTGAAATACTTTTACAAACAATAAACCTTGATCCAACATCAAGTGATTCTCTTTTCTCATAAAAAAAATCCAAAACACAATAACATAAACAATTAGAATTATGCACCACGAACTTTAAAGTGGTAGAAAAGGAATGAGAATGGAGTCCTCCTACACTCGTTCTGAATGTTTTGGATACAAGGCGCTCGACTTGGTTATTCGAAACATTCATTTCCATCCAAAGTCTTTTGTGTATAATCCTAATCAAGAACAATTTCTCTTAAGAAACTTAAAAATAACCTCAACTCATCAAACCTATTTTCGCCTTAGGGCATCAATTCAAGAACCCTTTTCAAGGTATAAAATCAACCAACAAACAACAATTTCACAAGCCTCCGAACTACGGAGCTCTGATTCTTCACTTTTTTAAGTGAGGATACGTAGGCACAAGGGCCACAATCCTTGGCGAGCACTAAAATAAATAAACCAACCCCTCTTTTCCTTAAACAAGCAAACTCTTAATAAAAACACCCATTCACGCGAAATAACCTAGGAGGTTCCCATCGAGTACGATGGATGCGAGGGGGTGCTAACACCTTCCCCTTGCATAACCGACTCCCGAACCCTAAGACTTGGTTGCGATGACCACACTCTTTTCCCAAAGGTTTTATCGCTATTTCCCTTTCCCTCCATGGGATAAATAAAATCCGGTGGCGACTCTGTGTCATTTTTCGCGTAGCGACAAGGCTGCAAACACTTCTTACGATGGAAAGACATCAAACAATTATTCTTCAGGCTCAAAGTATCCATCTAAAGGAAACCTTCTATATGACTTGAGATATTTGTACAAATATTTTCTTAACTCTCAGATGATGCAGAACTATGTACCCAAGGAAACAAGGACTCCGGTAATGAGCTCAGCCCAGAAACTTTTTTACTGAAAGCAGTTAGTAAAAGATTATAGGCCTGATATGTTGCCAATGACATATTTGTATAAAATATGCCTCTCATGTCATTTGGAACTCGTGGACAAATCTGAAAACCCCACAATTCCATCAAAACTTGTTATCCTACCCATAAATGCAACAGTATCTGACCTTAAAATTGAAACAGCAAATGGTTTTCAAGATGTATACCTCATGTTCAGAAGATTTTTAGTCAATAAGATAGTTGGCTATTGCAGTGAAGATGATTCCACTCAGGTCAAGCTCCTGCTAGTATCAGCAGAAGCATTTTGTGTTTGAGGAAGATGCATTGAAAAGAACGGATTGAGCAAGTACATAATGGAAAAGGGAATTGAAAGGTGGAGTATGAAATGCAATTATGGTGCCAAAGATGATGATGAGGAGAGAATGTTGGCTTGTGATAAATGTGAAGTGTGGCAGCATACTATATTGAGGGCAAGGTTCCTTATTATTTGTTTTAATGATTGGAAAGCTAGAAACATTCTCATATCCTCTTTGGAATTTGATGAATATTATAGAGTTTCCTATTGTACTACTGCTAAGGCTATATGGGACGCATTTCAAGTAGCCCATGAGGGAACTCATAATATCAAACTAGCTAGAATCAATACTTTGACACAAGAGTTTAATCTATTTCACATGAAGCAAGGTGAAACCATTGCTGAAATGCAAAGGAGATTTTCTCATATAAATAACCGTTTAAATGCACTTGGTAGACCCGTTTCCAATGATGTTGCTACTAACAAAATTTTGAGATGTCTTTATAGAGAATGTCAACCTAAGGTCACGGAGATCAAAGAAGCTAATGATCTCATGACATTAGACATCATACCATTGCTTGGTAAGAATGATGTACATGATCAAGTGCTCATAAGTCTTGACCAACATGAGAAGAGAGAAAAGAAAGAGAAATCGAAAGATACGAACAAGAAGTATATTGCTCTTAAGGCTTCTAGCTCAAAATCCTCAAGCAAAGAGCCTAGTGAAAGTGAGTCTAGTAATGATAATGAAGACTCGAAGGAAGATATGAGGTTGTTTGTGAGAAGATATAGATATATTTAGAAAAATGGAATTCAACATTCGGACAAGAATCTCATCAACTTTCGACGTCAATCAAAATCCTCAAAGCATGAAGGTAATAAGAATTCAAAATCAAAAGGTTCATGCTACAATTGTGGAAAGGTTGGTCACTACAAGTAGGATTGTCCATTGATGAAGAAAGACAAAGGAAAAGACAAAAATCATCAACAAAAGAAAACGAGCAAGCCTTGAAGGGCATACATTGATTGAGAAAGTGATAGTGAACCCTCTAGCAAAAGTTACTCAAGTGAGGAAGACGAATCTATCAATCTTTGTCTCATGGCTCATCAAAAGAAGTAAAAGGAGGTAAGACATTCTAAGTATGAACATTCTAATAAAATGTCTCATTTCGAATTGCAAAATGCTTTTGATACTTTACACCATGAGGCTAAAGAAGCTTTTAAATGCTTAGCTTCAAATAAGCAAATTTTTTCACATTTAGAGAAAAATATTTCCGATTTCGAAAAGGAATTAGAAACTCTTAAGAACTCAATGGTGGAAGCAACAAAAGATACAATTAAGGATGACAAGTGTACTTGGTTAAATTAGGCAGGTTGTAAAACTTGTCACATTTGGTAAAAGGAGGTAAGAACTCTTAAAGCCAAACTAGACAAGGATTTAAAACCTAAAGTCACCTTTGCTATTGATCGGTCAAATTTTAGAAAAAGCATGAATAATCCGTATCAAAAATACACTTATGTTATTAGAAATGAGAATAGAAAAAGTAACTCAAATTTTAACCTTACTTGTCTATATTGTTGTAAGAAAGGACACATCATTGCTAAATGCTGATTTATGAGATTTTTGGTTCCTAAAGGTAGTTTCCAATGGTTGCCCAAATACAACAAAATATTCACTCACACCTAAGGACCCAATAAAAATTGGGTAACTATTTCCCTTGTTTAAATTATGTAGGTACAATGTCTTGAATCTATGGAGAGAAGATGGGTTCTCGATAATGGATGCTCAAGACACATGACGGAAGACATTTCCTTATTCATTGACTTTGTGGAAAATAAGAAAGAATTTGGGACCTATGGTGACAATAACAGGGGAGCTATACTCAATAAAGGTAGTGTAGTTAATCCCTCTTCTACTACTATCTCAGACGTCCTATTAGTTGAAGGTCTCAAACACAATCTTATTAGCATTAGTAAATTATGCGACAAAGGTTATAAAGTTTCATTTTCAAAAGATTGTTGCATGATTGAACATAATGATAAGAAGGATGATGTGTGTAAGGGCTTGAGGGTAAACAATGTCTATATGCTTAACTTGTGTGAAGTATCTTTGACTAGCACTAAATGTCTTGTCACCACGAGTGAAGATTTGTGGTTATGGAATAGACGTTTAGTGCATGTCAACTTTGACTTGCTAAATAAAGTAGTCCCTAAGGATCTAGTTGTCGGCCTACCCAAAATCAAATTTTCAAAATATCACTTATGTGATGCGTGCTAAATGCGGATGCAAACAAGGATCTCGTTAAATCTAAAAATTGTGTTTCTATGACGAGACCTCTTGAACTCTTCTATATGGATCTTTTTGGACCATCTAGGATCAAAAGCTTGAGTGGTAATAACTATGGTTTTGTGATTGTAGACGACTACTCTAGATTTTGTTGGATTATTTTCTTAGTTAGCAAGAGTGATACTTTTTCAGCATTTGAAAAGTTTGCCAAGCTATCTCAAAACAAGTTAAATACTAGCATTGTCATAATTCGAAGAGAACATGAGGGTGAATTTGAAAACCAGATCTTTGAGGAATTTTGTGATAAGCATGGCATTTATCATAATTTTTCAGCTCCACGTACTCCTCAATAAAATGGAGTAATGGAACGTAAAAATCGCATTTTAGAAGAGCTCGGAAGAACTATGATCAATGAGAGTGACCTTCCTAAATAATTTTAGGCCGATGTTATTAGTACGGCGTGTTATATTTTGAATAGGGTGTTTATCCGTCCTATTCTAAAAAAAATTCCATATGAGCTTCTAAAAGGAAGGAAGGCTAATGTATCACATCTTCATGTTTTTGGTTGTAAATGTTTTGTGTTAAATAATGAAAAAGAGAATCTTTGCAAATTTGATTCAAAAGCCGATGAAGGTATCTTTCTTGGATACTCTCAAAATAGTAAAGCATATAGAGTATACAATAAAAGGTTACTTATTGTAGAAGAATCTGTGCATGTTACTTTTGACAAATCTTATCCGAAGAATGTCGGGAAAGGTATTTATTTTCATGGTGTAGGTGTATCTTCAGAAGACATACTCAAACACACTAAAAAAAGGACTGATCAACCTGAATCGGTGAAAAGATTGAGGAGGTTCATCTGATTAGCAACGATGATATTCCTTTAGCTTAGAAGTCCTCCAAGGATCATCCAATCGCTAATATTCTCGAAGACATAGCAAAAGGAGTAACTACACGATCCAAACTAAGTAACTTTTGTTATCACTTTGCTTCTGTCTCTCAAATTGAGCCTAAAAAATCCAAAGAGGTCTTACTTGATCAGCATTGGTTTTTGTCAATGCAAGAGGAATTGAATCAATTCAAAAGAAATGAGATTTGGAACCTTGTCCCCCCTCTGCGAGGCCATCAAGTAATTGGTACCAAATGGATATTTAGGAACAAACTTGACGAAAATGGAGTAATAACTAGGAACAAGGCCCGTTTAGTGACACAAGGCTATAACCAATAGGAGGGTATAGACTATGAGGAAACTTATGCTCTAGTTTCCTGACTTGAGGAATACACCTTTTGCTAGCCTATGCTTGTTCTAAAAATTTCAAATTATCTCAAATGGATGTTAAGAGTGCTTTCCTAAACGGATAAATTAATGAAGAGGTCTATGTATCTCAACCTCCCGGTTTTGTAAGTCATGAGTATCCTAATTACGTTTATAAGCTTAAACATGTTTTGTACGGTCTCAAACAACCCCTTAAGGCTTGGTATGAGTGTCTTAGCAATTTTTTACTCGACCAAGGATACTCAGGAGGGAAGGTTGATACTACCCTCTTTATTAAACGTCAAGGAAAACACTTCATTTTAGTACAATTGTATGTAGATGACATTATCTTTGGATCTACTAACATGCATTTGGTCAAGGAATTTTGTAAGTTGATCCAGGATGAGTTTGAAATGTGCATGATGGGGGAGCTAAAATACTTCCTTAGGAATCCAAATCAAACAACTCAAAGAAGGAACATTTGTGAGCCAAACAAAGTATTTCTATGAGCTACTCAAGCGCTTTGATATGGCTAATGTAAAAGCAGTTGATACTCAAATGCCTACATGTGTGAACTTAGATCAAGATGAGAATGGTAAGGTCGGCGATGTAAAGAAGTATAGAGGTATCATTGGTTATCTTCTCTATCTCACCGCATCTCGATCGGATATCATGTTTAGTGTTTGTATGTGTGCTAGATATCAATCATGTCCCAAGGAATCACATTTAAAAGTGGTCAAGCGCATACTTAGATACTTGTGTGGTACTCCAAAGTATGGGCTTTGGTTTTCCAAGGGAAGTGATTGTACTTTGGTTGGCTATTTTGATTCCTATTTTGCAGGTTGCAAATTGGATAGGAAGATCACTAGTGGCACTTGTCATTTCTTTTTAAATTCCTTAGTGAGCTGGCATAGCAAAAAGCAAATTTTTGTTGCTTTGTCAACTGCCGAGGCGACATACATTGCAGCTGATAGTTATTGTGTCCAAATCTTGTGGCTCAAGTAACAATTACTCGACTTCAATGTTAAACTTGATTGTATTCCTATTTTGTGTGACAACACGAGTGCCATTAACTTGACCAAAAATCCAGTACTACATTCACGCACGACACATATTGAAATTCGCCACCATTTCTTTAGGGATCATGTAGAGAAAGG
Source organism: Lathyrus sativus (assembly GCA_963859935.3). Lineage (NCBI taxonomy): Eukaryota > Viridiplantae > Streptophyta > Magnoliopsida > Fabales > Fabaceae > Lathyrus > Lathyrus sativus. Next base: position 272,273,647 of record OZ012735.1, read on the forward strand.
TGATGTCATATTAGGGCACATTGATAGCAAAAATTAACTTGCCGACATTTTTACAAAACCACTTACGACGAAACCCTTCTTTAACATTCGTAGGGAACTTGGTATTCTCGATATCTCAGATCGTGTTTAAATGAAATTGTTGTATCCTCTCTATCTATGCTTATCTATACATTGATTAACCATATTGAAAAGCTAAAGCTATGTGAGGCCATTCATCGTTCATCACCATTTGAGGCACTATCGTTCCTATCTATTTGATTTATCTTGACTACATATATGTTTGTACTATGTTTAGTGTGTTATCTTGGTGTTTACTTGATAGTTAGATTCTCTTTTTAGTCTATTTTTATGTTTTGAAAAAAATGTGGGCTTGCTATTTATGTTTATGTGCTGGATTCTTATCATGGTTTTCTATTTTTTTTCATGTTTCTATTGCATGCGTCGACCTGAACAAGGTGTAGGTCGACTCATGATCTTCCCAATTCAAACATAAGTGTTTTTTCCAGTTATGCGTCAACCTGAGGGATCCTCATGCGTCGCCACATACTGAACGTTTCAAATTTTTGGAAACTCAATACGCATGCGTCGACACATTACATGCTTGAGGTCGATGAAGGTAGGAAAAACACTTAGAATGGATGGTTGAATAAGGGTTTCAAAAACAACTATGATAATAGAAAATGACAAGTTATTTTATCCTGATTCCTTTGAACTCAAACTACTCCAGTCCATCCAGCCAAGGTGATTTTTCCTTTCTCAAACAAGGACTTAATCCACTAAATCAAAACCTGATTACAGTGATATCACTAAGACAAACTGTCTTAGTCTTCTCAAGAATCCTGACCACAACTTGGTCTCTCAAGGAACTTTTATAAGGATGAAATACAATGTGTTTAAGTGCTTCTAAAAAGCTATTATCACAACTGTGATTTTTACACAAAATGAAGAACAAATAAAACAAGTATGTTTGTTGAAGAAAGTTGTTTGAATAATGTTCTTTGATTATTTTGTATTCCGTTGTTTTTCTTGAAATGATGTTGAAGACTTGCTTAAATAGACTTCACATCCATTTCTCAAATAACGTGCAGCTGTTGCCTTTTTGTCTTCTTTGACTTTTCCTTCACAGAAGAGGAATGTTCAGACATATCCTTTTTGTCTAAATTCCTGTGCCATACACGAATGAGGAATAGTGTCTTTGGTAGACATTGGGTTTAGCAACGAATCTTTCTTGAACAATATCTTTTCAAATGAACAGATATGAAAAATGATCTTGCATCAGATCCTCTGATGATGTTCCATGTTCTTCTTTATCAGAGTCACTCTATCCAGAGTTATGCAGCAAAGTGCTTAGCGTGAATGAATGATCAGAGTTGACTTGATTCTTAGAGCCTCTGTAGGTTGCAGCGTCGAGTTCTCACAGAGTCTTCTGAATATATTGAATCTTTATACTCTGCTCTCAGAGTCTTCTGTAGGTAACGCTTCAGAGTCTTCTGTAGCTTTGCTCAGAGTCTTTTGTGTTGCGCTTTCTACACTCAGAGCTTTGCGTTATATAATGTTCAGAGGAATTCTTTTTGTCTTTAGATGAATATTTATTTGATATTTGAAACAAAAACACTTGAATAAAATTAGAGTATATATTTTCTCTATACAAAATATCAGTAATGTTATCATCAAAACATTGAGATATATTAAGAACCAATCTGTGTTCTAACAATCTCCCCCTTTTTGATGATGACAAAAACTATACGAAGTTTTGTTCAAAACAGGAAAAAATTATATATCTCCCCCTGAGATTATGAATCTCCCCCTGAAATGAATACTGCTAGAAAAAAATAAATACTTCCCTTTCAGCACTTGTATTCTTTTCAGAGTCAGATCAAGCTTGTGGACTCTCAGAGATTGTTCAGAGTTACTTCCATGAAATTTGTCAGATGAATAGTTATAGCTCTGAAACACTGAATATATGATCAGATGTATTTTAAAATGTCTGAGTTGCCATTTAGTATTTGTTTATGTGAACTATCAAAAATTTCAATTTTCTCCCCCTTTTTGTCATATCAAAAAGTGATTTAAAAAAAATCATTTAAGACAAAAATTTCAGAGTAAGAAAACAAATATAAGATATAAAACAGAAGGAACAATCACACATATATATAAGCTCGGAAAATAGCAAAAAACAAACAATTGTCACAGAAGTGCACAAACAAGACAATTAAGTGGAACGAGATGCTAAAATCTTCAGAAGATCAGTTATCTCAGAAGTTGACTTTTCTTGCTTTGCCATCCAAGTCTTGATCTCAGATGTTGATTCTTCTTGCTTAGCCATCCAGTCCTTGATTTCTTCTGTAGTGTGTTCTTGCTTTACCATCCAGGCCTTAATTTCACTAATGGCAGCCTCTTGTTGAGCAAGCTTTTCTTTCACATCTTCAGATACTTTCACTTCTTCAGAAGCTTTCTCATTTATTAACTCTTGAATAATCACAGAATCATGAGCATTCTCTAAGACCACTGAATCAGAGACAAGAGTTTCTTCAGGAACTAGAGCTTCTGGAGTAACTTCTGCAGTCAAAAGACCTTCACCAGACTGAAGTGCATCAGATTTTTCAGGAGAAGAACACACAACTTCAGCAGGTGTATTTTCCAAACACATAATGGGGGTTCTTCTGACACTTAGCAGAGTAAGTTTCAAGGCTTCAGAAAATCTTTCTTGTGCATCTTCAGAGCACGTTTCCTTAAGATTCAGAGCCACTGAATTGAATCTTCTTCTGAATGCATCCTAAAGTTCTTCAGAAACATTAGGATTCATGTTGTGGAGGCACTTCTCCCTAACATTAGCGAACCATAACTGTATCTCTGTTTCAAAGCTGGATAACATGGTTCCAACATCTGGTCTAGATTTAGGTTTTGGTTTCAGATAGGCCTCTACGAACGATTTCCTAAGGGTGTATGAGAAAGAAGGTTCAGCAAAAAATGAAGATTTAGCTTGTGGGTGAGATGGAATGGGAGTAGGAGAGGGAATTTTCTGAGAATGGTTAAAAGAGTTATGAGTGGGTGATGTGACATTTGAAAGACTTGAATAAGAATCAGATGAATCAGATGATCCAGATGGAATTGGGTGAATGGTCATAAGAGGTTGGATATCAAGAATTTCAGGTTCAGGGTCAGATGGGTGAGGTTCAAAAGGATTAGGTTCAGAGGGTTATGGTTCAGAGGGTTGAGGTTCAGATGGTTGAGGTTTAGATGGTTGAGGTTTAGAGGGTTGTGATTCAGAGAGTTGTGATAGGTGTTGAGATGTTTGTGGTTGTGGTTGAGGAGAAGGAATAGAGTCATGAACATTTTCAGATGAAATGTGTTCAGAAGTGGTGTGTTGAGGAGAGGGAGTAGGAATAGGGTCATATGGAGGAGGAGGTTGAGATGTTGGAATTTATGTTACTGTTTCCAGAATTGGAGATAAACCAGTAGAAGGGTTACCTGACTTCTTGAAACGTTTAGCCTTCACAGAAGAGTCTTCTTCAGAGGCTTTCCTCTTAGTGCATGCAGAACCTTCTTCTGAAACCTTACTCTTATTCCTTCTCTTCTTCTCAATCACTTTTGGAGCAGGTTCAGATGCTCTTTTTACCATATCATGTGGCATAGGAGTGCCATCTGCCAGACAAGAAGCAATTTAATGAAGCAGAGCTTCCTTGGGCTCCTCTGCAGTAAATAATGGAAAGTCATCCACTAGGACTCTTCTTCTGCGTACTTCAGCTGAGTTTACTTTAGCTGGATCAGAAGAAAGTTGTTCCACCAACTTCATCCTTTGAAGGCTTTTGCCATCCAGAGGCTTCCCAAGTATTGGAACTAATTCTTCTGTCAGACTAGCCTCAGTCAGATGAGCTACCAAGCCATTCTCAGTGAGTACATCAGAGATCAATCTTCCCATGGGGATCCAATCCTTGATCTTCTGATGTTTGGTTTTAATAACTTCTTTGGACAAGTTCACATGGTTCCACAGATGAGTAAACCAAAAATGTGGCAGATCAACCTTGATGTTCTTTCCCAAATAATACATAAAACACAGTTGCTCTGCATTGATGTAGTCTGGAGAGTTAGATGCTTTTCTGTGGTGAATACAGCCCAGAAAGATCTTTGCCCAGATCTTGTAGTGCATCTTCAGATCTTTGATCTTGCTTGAAGGCATCCCAGAAGTGAAAACTTCTCCGTAGATTTCATCTATGTTTACGCGTCTTACAGGAAGATGAGTAACACCATCTACTTCTTCATACCCTATCAGTTTACGAATCATATCTTCGGTGATTATGGTTTCTTTTCCCAAAACAGATGAACGTGTGAACTTAGGGAAAACCTTTGCGTGTATCCAGAATTCCTTTACCAAATGAGGAAAAACTGGACCAATCAATCTAACAAAGTACTTAACCCATCCTTGAGAAGATACAGTTGGACGAAGATCAAAGTCGTTCTTTGCAATACATTCAAAATCCACCATGAACTCGCAAACCAACTTCTAATTTCTCAATAGGTGTAAGAAGAGTTCTCTCTGGTTCTTTGTATGAAACAATACCCATTTTTGATGTTGATTAACCAACCATTGTTGAAGCTAACTTTTGAGACGAAGATGATGAAGTTGCCATAGCAGAACTTATGAGATGAACTGGTCTTCTTTTAGGTTTAGCGGAGAAGAGAAAACAATAGAGAAGGCCAAAATGCATATAGTGTTTGAGAGAGAGTGAAAGTTTGAGACGTGTGAGATCGTGGAATATATAGAGATAAAATTAGGGCACAAAAACGCAAACACCACTTAGCAATTAATCACATTAATTAAAAAAATAAAAATAATGATTTCAAGCATTTAATGAGATTTGACAAAAGTGGGGGGAAACGAGAATTGTAATAATTCAAATAGTACCTCAAACGGCGCCTCACTTTGTACACTCCACCTTTGCAGATTTCATGTGACACGTGTTTGATATTTAAGTGTCTCTGAAACTCTTTAGGAAATGAAACGTTAGCTAGCATTCAGATCCTCTGAAGTTTGTTAGTTCAGAGTTTCACAAAATAAATAAGGTAACAAAAGAAATTACAGATGCAACACTTCAGAGTATAGACATTAATCATTTTTCATCTGAATAAATTTGCTTCTGAATAATAATTTTATTCTGGACAAAAATCCATACTAATATTCTTCAGAATAAATTTAAATCTATCTTCAGCAAGGGGTTTTGTAAAAATATCAATCCATTGATGGTCTGTATCAACAAAATTTAAACTTAAAATTCCCTTCTGAATATAGTCTCTGATGAAATGATGTTTAATTTCTATATGTTTTGCCTTAGAGTTTAAAATAGTATTTTTAGAGAGGCAAATAGCAGAAGTATTATCACAAAAGATAGAAATGTTACTCTCATATATCTGATAGTCTTCCAACTGACTTTTCAACCAGAGCATCTGAGTACTACAACCAGCAGCAGCAATATATTCTGCTTCTGTAGTTGAAAGTGCTATTGTGGGTTGCTTCTTTTTGTACCATGAGATCAAATTACCTCCCAGAAACTGACAGCTTCCATAAGTACTTTTACGTTCAACTCTGTCTCCAGCATAATCAGCATCACAGAAGCCAACTAATTTAAATTCATCAAATCTTCTGTAACACAAACCCACGTTAGTAGTACCTTTTAGATACCTCATAATTCTCTTAACAGCTGTTAAGTGAGATTCTCTAGGATCTGATTGGAATCTAGCACAAAGAGAAACACTGAAAAGAATATCAGGCCTAGAAGCAGTCAAAAACAGAAGAGAACCAATCATACCTCTGTAGAGCTTCTGATTTACCTTTTTACTTACCTCTTCTTTTCCTAGAGTGCTAGTTGGATGCATTGAAGTCTTAGCTGACTTACTCTCTGTCATGTTGAACTTCTTCAAAAGCTCCTTCACATACTTTGTCTGATGTATGTAGGTGCCTTCTGGAGTTTGATTGACTTGAATTCCCAGAAAGAATCTGAGTTCTCCCATCATGCTCATTTCAAATTCTTCCATGCCACAGGAGCAAATGTCTCTGTGTAATCAATACCTTCTTGCTGACTGTAGCCTTGAGCAACCAGTCTAGCTTTGTTTCTGGTGACTTCTCCTTGCTCATTTAGCTTGTTTCTGAAGACCCATTTAGTTCCAATAAAATTAAATCCTTTTGGTCTTGGAACCAGATCCCAGATATCATTCCTTGTGAACTGATTTAGCTCCTCTTGCATAGCAAGTATCCAATCATTGTCTTGCAGAGCTTCATCCACAGAGGTAGGTTCAATAATTGACACCAAACGAAACAATGATGTTCCAGATGATTTGAGAAAGGATCTCGTTCTGATGGGATCATTCTTCTTTCCAATAGTCATTTCCTCTGGGTGAAAAGCTTTGATTCTGGAGGATCTTTTCAGAGTAGGTTCTTCAGAAATAGTTAAGCTTTGCAGTGAGCAGCCAATGGAGTAGCATCTGGCGTTGCTTCTTGTTCTTTAGCTTGAACTTTTTCTGCCTCTGATTCTTCAAAGTCTGTGAGAAGAACTTCTCTATCTGCAGAAATTTCAAACTGCTTTGGCTTTTGATTGCCAAGCTTATCATCAAATCTGACATGAATAGATTCTTCCACAATCTGTGTCTCAGTATTGTATACTCTATAGCCTTTAGAGCGTTCAGAATATCCAATCATAAAACAATTTTGTACTTTAGAGTCAAACTTGTTCAGATTATCCTTAGTATTCAGAATAAAACAAACACATCCAAAAGGATAGAAATAAGAAATGTTTGGCTTTCTATTCCTCCACAATTCATAAGGAGTCTTTTCTAGAAGAGGTCTTACAGACACTCTGTTCTGAATATAACACATTGTATTTATTGCTTCTGCCCAAAAATGTTTAGCCATATTAGTCTCATTGATCATGGTCCTGGCCATTTCTTGCAATGTTCTATTCTTTCGTTCTACAACTCCATTCTGTTGAGGAGTTCTAGGACAAGAGAAATCATGTGCAATGCCATTTTCTTTAAAATATTTTTCAAAATATTTATTTTCAAATTCACCACCATGATCACTTCTGACCTTGACAATATTAAAATTCTTTTCATTTTGAATTTGATTGCAGAAGTCAAAGAATACAGAGTGTGACGTATCCATGTGTTTTAGGAATTTTACCCGTGTCCATCTGCTGTAGTCATCAACTATGACTAATCCATACTTCTTGCCTCTGATGGATGCAGTTTTCACTGGTCCAAACAGATCAATATGAAGTAGCTCTAATGTTCTAGAGGTAGAAACAACATTTTTAGATTTGAAAGAAGATTTTGAAAAATTTCCTTTCTGACATGCTTCACAAAGAGCACCTGAGTTGAACTTCAACTTAGGAAGTCCTCTGACCAGATTGAGCTTGTTAATCTGAGATATACGTCTCATGCTAACATGACCCAATCTTCTATGCCAGACCTATTGCTCATCATTAACAGGCATAAGGCATTTAACATTTTTATTTTTCAGTTCTGAAAGATTTATCTTATAAATGTTGTTCTTCCTTTTCTCATTAAAGAGGATTGAAACATCTTTCTGACTAACAGCTTTACAACATTTTTTATTAAAGATTATATCATAACCATTGTCACTTAATTGACTTATGGACAATAAGTTATGTGTTAATCCTTCAACAAGTAGAACATTAGAGATAGAAGGGAGGTTACCATTACCAATTGTTCTAGAGCCAATGATTTTTCCCTTTTGGTTTCCTCCAAACTTCACGTCTCCTCCAGATCTAAGTTCCAGGCTTTGGAACATAGACCTTCTTCCCGTCATATGTCGTGAGCAGTCAAAGTCCAGGTACCATGACTGGTGTCTTAACTTTGCTGCTAAGGACATCTGCAACAAAACGTATTTTATCTTTAGGTACTCATATCTTTTTGGCTTCTCTGGGGTTAGTTGGTCTGAAGTTCTGCCTGAACTTCTGTCCCTTAAAAACTTTTATGTTCTGACGAGGTTTTGGTTTAATAAATCTTTTTGTGATCTGATCTGTATGTGTGTGCTTTATGTCATTTAGGTGACCATATTTAAAATGAGTGCACAGAGGAGTATAATTGATGATCAGCTTATCAACAGGTTTTGGATTTAAATCCTTTCCAGAGGGTGATTCATATCCAACTCCTTATCTGTTATTCCTGCTAACACCATAGATCATGGAAGCCATTTTGCTTCTATCTAGGCCTCTGGACAGGAACCTCTGAAAACTATAGTCGTACTCTTCTAAAATATTTTTGGAGCAAGACATAGTATCTGAATCAAACTTTTGTTGAGCTTTTTCTAAATCAGTTTTTATTTGAAAGTTATTTGCTTTTAGCTCAACAAATTTTGATTTCATCTGATCAGTCTCAGATGCAAGATAGCTCCGAAGCTTCTTGTATTTGAGTCTAATCTTACTATAGTTTTCAAGCATCTCAGATAAGCTTTCAATTAGCTCGGCTCTGGTAAGATCAGAAAATACCTCTTCTGAATCTGATTCTGATCCAGATTCAGATGTTTCCTCGTGCTCCTCCACGTCAGTCATTAGTGCCATATTTGCACATTCGTCCTCTGACTCTGATGAGGCTTCATAAGCATCTGAGTCATCCCAAGTGGCCATCAGGACTTTCTTTTTTTCTCAAACTTCTTTCTGGGTTTCTCCTTCTGAAGTTTGGGACATTCATTTTTGTAGTGACCTGGCTCCTTGCACTCATAGCACACAACTTCTTTCTTTCTAGATCTTTTGTGTCCAAAAGATTCGCCACGTTGTTCTGGTCTTTTGGAGTTTCTGAACTTCTTTTGTTTATGCTTCCAGAGTTGATTTATCCTTTTGGAAAGTAAAGACATTTCATCTTCATCTAAGGAAGATTCTCTAGAGCTTTCCTCAAGTACCTGAAAAGCTTTATTGTCAGATTTTTTATTTGATTTCAAAGCAATAGACTTACCTTTCTTCTAAGGCTCATCTTCTTCCAGCTCTATCTCATGACTTCTTAAGGAACTGATGAGTTCCTCCAGAGTGATCTTGTTAAGATCCTTTGATAGCTTCAGCATTGTGACCATGGGCCTCCACTTCTTTGGTAGACTTCTGATGATCTTCTTCACATGATCAGAAGTGGAGTATCCTTTGTCAAGGACCTTCAAACCAGCTGTCAGAATCTGGAATCTTGAAAACATGGTTTCCACAGATTCTTCTTCCTCCATCTTGAAGGCTTCATACTTCTGAATAAGCGCAAGAGCCTTTGTCTCCTTTACCTGAGAGTTTCCTTCATGTGTCATCTTTAATGACTCAAACATGTCAAACGATGTTTCTATATTTGTGATTTTCTCATACTCAGTATGAGATATAGCGTTTAGCAGAATAGTTCTAGCTTTGTGATGATTTCTGAAACCCCTCTTATGTTAGTCAGTCATTGACTTTCTGTCAATCTTTTTGCCCTCACCATCAGTGGGGTGAATGTATCCATCAATGACCAAATCCCATAGATCAACATCATAGCCTAGAAAGAAACTTTATATTCTATCCTTCCAATAATCAATTTCTCCCCATCAAGCATGGGAGGCTTGGTGCTGATTCTATCTTTATCATCATATTTGTTGTTTGACTGTTCAGCCATAATATATCAAGGATAATAAATCAAGTGTTTTCCCAACTGGATCTTTCTCTGTCATTGTTAAGTGATAGCACTTCAAAGTCGGAGCTCTGATACCAACTGAAGGTAGGAAAAACACTTAGAAGGGGGGGGGGGGGGGTTGAATAAGGGTTTCAAAAACAACTATGATAATAGAAAATGACAAGTTATTTTATCCTGGTTCGTTTGAACTTAAACTACTCCAGTCCACCCGGCCAAGGTGATTTTGCCTTTCTCAAACAAGGACTTAATCCACTAAATCAAAACCTGATTACAGTGATATCACTAAGACAAACTGTCTTAGTCTTCTCAAGAATCCTGACCACAACTTGGTCTCTCAAGGAACTTTTACAAGGATGAAATACAATGTGTTAAGTGCTTCTAAAAATCTATTATCAAAACTGTGATTTTTACACAAAATGAAGAACAAATAAAACAAGTATGTTTGTTGAAGAAAGTTGTTTGAATAATGTTCTTTGATTATTTTTTATTCAGTCGTTTTTCTTGAAATGATGTTGAAGACTTGCTTAAATAGACTTCACATCCATTTCTCAAAGAACGTGTAGTTGTTGCCTTTTTATCTTCTTTGACTTTTCCTTCACAGAAGAGGAATGTTCAGACATATCCTTTTTGTCTAAATTCCTGTGCCATACACGAATGAGGAATAATGCTGTTGGTAGACATTGGGTTTAGCAACGAATCTTTCTTGAACAATATCTTTTCAAATGAACATATATGAAAAATGATCGTGCATCAGATCCTCTGATGTTGTTCCTTGTTCTTCTTTATCAGAGTCACTCTATCCAGAGTTATGCAGCAAAGTGCTTAGCGTGAATGAATGATCAAAGTTGACTTGATTCTCAGAGCCTCTGTAGGTTGCAGCGTCGAGTTCTCACAGAGTCTTCTGAATATACTGAATCTTTATACTCTGCGCTTAGAGTCTTCTGTAGGTAGTGCTTCAGAGTCTTCTGTAGCTTTGCTCAGAGTCTTTTGTGTTGCGCTTTCTACGCTCAGAGCTTTGCGTTATATAATGTTTAGAGGAATTCTTTTTATCTTCAGATGAATATTTATTTGATATCTGAAACAAAAACACTTGAACAAAGTTAGAGTATATATTTTCTCTATACAAAATTTCATTAATGTTATCATCAAAACATTGAGATATATTAAGAACCAATCTGTGTTCTAACAGCCGACGCATCGTTCGTGAGTCTGAATTTTTTTTTAAATTGAAACATTGATGTTCGCATTGGGAATTACATTTTATCATTTAAGTCTTTTCATTCATTGCATCTTATCATTTGCATTTCTCTCATCTCTCTATACACCAACAACTCTCTCAACTCTACATAAAACCCTAAAAATCCATTTCAAGAGTTCTCTCAAATTAGGAATTCCAAATCCAAATTAGTGAGAAGTTTGGTGTTTCTAGACTCTTATCTACTACGGTACTATTCATCTTCCCCAACAAAGAAGTTTCAATGGCATCTTCAAGGGTAACTGGTAAGAGATCAACTAGAGGTTCCACTTCTCGAGCATCCACTTCACAACCTCCGTCTGAAACTCCGATAAACACTATATCTCTTCTTTCTGATGACCTTGTTGAGGTTTATGAAATTGTTTTAAGAAACGACCAATTACTAAGCAGTTTGTCTATTATCTAAAAGTTGTTGAAAGAATGCACATTCAGAAAATTATTGACATGCTAAATCATCAAAAGTTCAATAATTTCTTAGAATGTAGTACCAATTACAAAGAGGACATGGTTAGACTGTTTTACACTGGTTTGAAAAGAAAATTCACTGATTATGACTTTGCTTACAAGTTTGGGAATAAGACCTTAAAGGTTGATAGCACTGATTGAAGAGACCTGTTTGATATGTGTCTTTGTCTGTCTTCTGATCTTAACATAACCGATACTAAATTGGTCCTCGGTTATGAATTTAAGTATACACTGGATTATATGTTGAAATACCCTTATCCAGAGGAATTTGTTACAAGTGATCTCTTTCCAAAATCTGTCATTACTGGTTTGTTAAAGCGACAAGATAAAATCCTACAATGGATTGTTTCTCATATTCTATGATCAAAGAATGGAGGACATTCTAGAGTTGGTCAAGCCAAAGTGCACTTAGTTTATCTGCTCAAGAATAAAAAAGAAGGTAAATTGGCTATATTATATTTCTAGTCGCATCTTTGCCATGAAGGAATTCGGTAGAGGGCCAGCCTTATGCTACGAGTCATTTATCCAAAGCATATTGGACTGTGCTAAAATTGTTGTTCAGGATATTCCTTACAGCTCCATCTCTAGTGACCAAGAGTTTAGTCTGAAGACTCTAACTCTGATGGGGTACATTTGGGATCAACAAGCGACGAGGTATATGGTCAAGATTAAGGGATCAAGTGCTAGGATTCGGGATTTAGATGAGGATGAGGAGGAAGAAGAAGATCAATATGAGGAAACTCATGCCTCATTTTGACGGTCATGATGATAATGCTTGGTTAGGTGTTCCACCAGTGCAAGATCCTTATGCTAACCAACAATGGGGATCTTGGCAATAAAATGCTTGGACTAACCAAGACACCACTTATATGCCTCCTTCTCCACCTGAATATCGAACCGATAATTCTAAAGTTCTTGATATGCTATGGAATATGCACCTTGAGCAACAGAGTTTTGCAGCCCTCCAATAACAAAGGTTTGAAGCTATGTAGGGCCAGATTCAAGCGCAAAATGAAAATTTTGATTTGTTCGCGTCAAGAGTTTTAAGAAGGTTTGATAATATAGTTGAAACAGTGGCAAGTCAGCATCATGCTCTTTCAGTTAGCTTCAACATGCTCAACAGAAGTGTTCTTAGTTTGACTGAACACCTAGATGCGCAAGGAGCTTATAATCAGGATTATTCCTTTAGGGGGAGAGGTCAACCACATAGGGGCAGAAGACCTTAGATTATTGAGTTGTGTTGGTGTCCTGCATATCATTTGGCATTTTGTTTTGTGTTTGCTTTTGTTTTGTTTTTGTTTTTTTTTATTGTCTTGAGACATGTAATGAACAAATTATGGTGTGTAATGCATTAATATTTCTTCTATATGTTTTTTTATGTTATTTAACTCTATATTCCTTGCATTAGCAACATTATATGTGGATGTTTGTTGATGACTTATCTGTTGTAAAGCATATGTTTGCATACATATGAATATGATTTGATTACAAATAACCATTTGCTTCACTCTTTTTGATGTTGTCAAAGGGGGAGAATACAAAAGCAAGTGTTTCACAAAGAAATATCAGAATTTCACAAAGGGAAAAATGCATACAGTCAAAGGGAGAATGCTTTCACAAAGGGAAAATGCATACAGTCAGAGGGAGAATGATCTTCATAAAGTACTCAATGTGTGGAAGGTTTTGCAAGGTTTTTGCCATCATAAAAAAGGGGGAATATATGAGGGCAAAGTTCCTTATTACTTTGTTTTAATGATGTCAAAACTAGGAAAATTTCGTACTGTTGTATTTTGGACGGTATTGTCTTGTCTTAACTTGCATCCATTATTTTAACATGCGCATAATGATCCACATACATCAATCTAGGAACATAGGAACATACTCTATGTGTAAAATGTATTTTAAATGATGTTTGATGCATTTGGTCGTCACATACTAGGCATAGGTCGACTCACAATTGACAAAAGTAGTGTTTGCGAGATTCTGGCATCCTTGCGTCGACACACAACTATTGTGTAGGTCGACGCGTGTTGATCGATAACAACTTGGAGCTCTCGGGTGTTCATGCGTCGATGCATGGTCAGGGTTCAGGTCGATGCACAATTTGATTTTGTGTGCAGGTTTGCTTTCTAGCATGTTCAGGTTGACTCACAGGTTGTGGAGGTCGACCTCTCGCGTGTTTTAGCACATTTTTTTGCATCTTTGTGATTCAAAAGTATGTTATTTTTGTTATATTTTCATACTCATATATATTCATATGCATCATTTTTTTTGTAAACAACCAACAAGAAAATTGAAAGTATACATTGAATTGCTCTTCATCTTCATTCTTACATTTGCACTCATCAACAATCACACATAATCATCTTTGTTGATCTTTGCTTTGTCGAGGTGATAACGTCCAAACTTAGAAATTGTAAATCTAGTTTGGGTTGAGATTTCAGTGTGATTTTATTGAATAAAACCATTGGGGTTTTGTTCTCCAAGATGTTGGTGATTTAGGGTTTTTTGCACAAATCATTGCATCACAGATTCAGCCGAGTGAAAGGTTTGAAGAACAGTGGGTTTGGTCAAGCAAGTAACGGTAACCAGAAGATTGTGTTGAAAGATTTGGGGTCAAACGTCTTGCGATCGAAATTATCCGAGCGAAAGACTTGAAGAACGAAAGATTTTGTCAAGTAAGTAGCGGTAACCGGAGGTTTGTTCGAAGCACTTGATGCAATTGATTCAGCTGGAATCAAAGGTGGGGGGGCAGTGGATAGAATTAACATCAACAATTAGGTTTGAGTGTGTGGAAGCTATAACTTCTCTTGTACAAAAATTTGCAACTAGATATTATACATATCTCAATTCGAGTTTTAGAATTGATGGCAGACGTACTCGAAGCGAGGACGAAAATGAAATTGCCTAAACAAATCGGGTGTCGTTCTCTCTCTCTCTCTCTCTCTCTCTCTCTCTCTCTCTCTCTCTCTCTCTCTCTCTCTCTCTCTCTCTCTCTCTCTCTCTCTCTCTCTCTCTCTCTCTCTCTCTCTCTCTCTCTCTCTCTCTCTCTCTCTCTCTCTCTCTCTCTCTCTCTCTCTCTCTCTGTTGTTAACGTTTGTGTGAAATCAACTGTTAGATACATTTCTATTGATTTGTAGTGCTGAAAAACTGTTTTGAAAATTTATTGCAATCACTTTGATTGCAATTGTGAAAAAAATTGCACTATCATTTCATAGAAAATTGAACTTAGGGTGTTGTGCACACCAAGTGTTCGACATATTGATCGCACACAAACTGTTCGTAAAATTGTCAATTTAATTTTGCCATTTATAATTCAATGAAAACCGGTTAATTCAAAGTGGTTCATTTGAATAATTGATTGTGAAAATTATTGATTCGTTTATCTCATCAATTTTATTTCATTCGGCTACGCATATCCGATCTTACCAATAAAGTTCGTTTAAAACGATTTTAAACCCAAGACCGCTTCTGCATATTTTTAAAACAATTTTTTAAACGCTGATTTTAATAAAAATTGATGATTTATTGAACCCCTTCTAAATCAATGTCATTGTCTAACAAGTATATGTTCCAACATTTATGATACACAACAACTATATGTTCCAACATTCCTGATACACAACCTGTTCCTACCCATTTCATTTGTCTAAAATGCCAAAACTCTAAATCAATTGTGAGTTGCAAAGCTGAAACTCTGACTAACATTACTGGTAGTAGTAGTAGCAGTTGCTTTGGAAAGGGATTACCAGTACCATCTGATGTTCATTGAAACTTTACTAGATATGTAAATAAAATATTTTTTTTGTTTGTTTTTGTTTGGGCCAGAATTAAATTAAGTTTGTATAATAGCAGAAAAGCCTAATAGGTGACATTAGGTGTAGGGTATGCCATTATTCTCATTTCAGGTTCTACCTTTGTACATATCAGGCACATATCTTTCATTTTTTGACATTAAACATTTCATTCAATGACTTTGTTTATCATGTACATATTCTGTAGACTTTAAAAAGTTCATAAGATAATATGTTTAAATTCATACATATTATAAGCATATATGAAATATTGCAGTCAAAAGTTCACTAATTCTAACATGCACATGTAGTGGTCTAGCGACACCTCAGGAGCAAATATATGAGATTGCCAAAAAGGAAAAGTACAAATACTTTAAATATCAAATGAGTATACAAAGCACTGGATCAAATGAGTATACATGTTTAGTCTTGATATACCCTCAAAAGATAACTTTTACATTTATTGGAGCCACAAAGCACTGGATCAAAGTTCTGGGAGATGATGGAATATGCACAACCTGGCCCTTCCTAATGTCTAATTTTTCTCCCCGTTTTTTCACAGGTTTTTCCATGAGAGGTAATTCTATTTGATCAAAGGTCGGATACTAAATATGGACAGTTTCATTCTACATGATTTCGCAAGCATATCTTTCTGATTATCACTGATGTGTATATTACCATTCTGCTTCAACTATTATTAACACATTCCTTTTGTTACCACATTACCGTCATCGCAGCAAGTTTTCTACCTCTTCAGCTTACCTGTATAAAACTGAATCGATGTATGGCTTAAACTTGAGGGAAGTCCACATCAGCCTGTAACACACATCACAGAGGTTTGTAATACAGTGCGTGCATTCATCTACAGCTTGATAATGCTATTACCTCTAAGCTTGTTGGCCACAGCTGCAATCCAGGCTCTGTCTTTGATACCAAATGAATATCTCGTGGCCGAGACCAGCAGAATAAATCCTGCCGGTTTCTGCGAATCGGTAGCACTCTCCATAGAAACTTGTAATATTGGCTGCACCAGAAGAGAGCGAGCCCCTTTAGGTACAAGATCCTGAAATTCAGAATCTGAAACATTCATCAAAATTCAAATTATTTGAACTAAGGTACAAGACAATGCTAATAAAAAAAGGTACAAGACAATGTTCAAAGTGAAGCGCAAGTCATGTTAATAGGGAGCGGATTCGTTTAATACGATAAGACGATAAGAAATGTAACGTCGAGAACTTGTCAAATATCTTTCAAGGGAAAAGAAACAAAACTTCATACAATTTGATACCTGCATCTTGTGGAAAATATAGAGTCTCCTTCAAATTGTTGAGGCCAGCCTTTTCAATTTTGTTGCTAAACTGTCCAAGAAGAATTTCTTTTGATGAATCATCGATTACGTTCCAGTAGCCCCTTGCACATATTTCTCCTTGAATCAAAATGAGCTGATCACATTGGAATTGCTCGAGAGAATAAGGTAAATGAATAAAAAAGTAAGAGCAGACAAAAAGTGCTTAGTTGATTGAGAGAATAAATGGTAGCACCTAATTGAGCCAAGAGATGAATGAATTTGATGTTTACATAAATGATGATAATCTATGTGACGTACCGCAGCTATGGCATTTGTATTACGCAGCAAAATATATGACGTCCAAGCTAGGTCTTCCTTCCGACCATCCGCTATATCGGTTGACATGACAAATATTTGTTGTGTTCCATCTGGAAGAGTTGTCTGATCCACTGGTTGAGCCCCCTAACAATTTTCCAGACATTTATGAGGATCAATATTATATGTGAAATACATCAAATTTGAGCTCCTTATACTAAAAGCAAGAGATTAGGTTATGCTTAGATTGACTTATAAAAATTTTATTTGAACTTATCTACTAACGTAAACGTAACCACCTGTGTTAGCATTTGAGACATGTTATGAAAAAGATAATGTCAGGTCTATAATTGTGAGAGATAATGAAAACGACGTATAATATGAAGGTAGGAAAAACACTTAGAAGGAGGGTTGAATAAGGGTTTCAAAAACAACAATGATAATAGAAAATGACAAGTTATTTTATCCTGGTTCGTTTGAACTCAAACTACTTCAGTCCTTCCGGCCAAAGTGATTTTGCTTTTCTCAAACAAGGACTTAATCCACTAAATCAAAACCTGATTACAGTGATATCACTAAGACAAACAGTCTTAGTCTTCTCAAAAATCCTGACCACAACTTGGTCTCTCAAGGAACTTTTACAAGGATGAAATACAATGTGTTTAAGTGCTTCTAAAAAACTATTATCACAACTGTGATTTTTACACGAAATGAAGAACAAATAAAACAAGTATGTTTGTTGAAGAAAGTTGTTTGAATATGTTCTTTGATTGTTTTGTATTCCGTCAATTTTGAAATGATGTTGAAAACTTCCTTAAATAAACTTCACATCCATTTTTCAAAGAACGTGCAGCTGTTGCCTTTTGTCTTCTTTGACTTTTCCTTCACAGAAGAGGAATGTTAAGACATATCCTTTTTGTCTAAATTCTTGTGCCATACACGAATGAGGAATAATGTCGTTGGTAGACATTGGGTTTAGCAACGAATCTTTCTTGAACAATATCTTTTCAAATGAACAGATATGAAAAATGATCTTGCATCAGATCCTCTGATGATGTTCCATGTTCTTCTTTATCAGAGTCACTCTATCCAGAGTTATGCAGCAAAGTGCTTAGCGTGAATGAATGATCAGAGTTGACTTGATTCTCAGAGCCTCTATAGGTTGCAGCGTCGAGTTCAAACAGAGTCTTCTGAATATATTGAATCTTTATACTCTGCGCTCAGAGTCTTCTGTAGGTAGCGCTTCAGAGTCTTCTGTAGCTTTGCTCAGAGTCTTCTGTGTTGCGCTTTCTACGCTCAGAGCTTTGCGTTATATAATGTTCAGACAGAGGAATTCTTTTTGTCTTCAGATGAATATTTATTTGATATCTGAAACAAAAACACTTGAACAAAATTAGAGTATATATTTTCTCTATACAAAATTTCATTAATGTTATCATCAAAACATTGAGATATATTAAGAACCAATCTGTGTTCTAACATGATATGTTCATATGTTGTTTTCAACTTTTTTACACAAGTTCATCAGGTGTGTGTTTGTTTTTGTGGCAACAAAGTTGATTTTGAATGAATTTATTATGCAAAATTGATTATAACTAAAAGTGAGTTGAAAGTAAAGTGACTTATTTTTTTATGCATTCATATAAAAGTGGTTTGAACAATAAAACGAAGCTAAAAAAAAGCATTTGTAGATGCAAAAGCTTCATATTCTAAAGGAAAAACACATTATATTCTACTGCACAACATCCAAACATATTCAAATAAAGTTTAACTTTTAGATTGTGGAGACCCTATCTACCATATTTAATTGAATTCATTCAAATTCTTCATATACATGGATAAAGTTACCTTGAGAAATTTACCAAGGTATGGCAGAAGAATTGAGAAGGAAGCCAAAGTCAGACCCAAATCCTATGTTCTCTACATATTAAAGAAAACACACCAACTGAAAATCACCTCACAAAAACAAATGAAGTTTAAAAACAGTTTTATTTTCATCTCAAATTAAAATTTAAAGCAATATCCAAATTAATCTCCCACAAAAACTACTTAGATGAGACCTTGTGAGAAATGAAAATATCAAGGTCTCTCACTTCATGTATCTGCAAGATTGCAACTGTAACACAACCACGATTAAGGACAAATAAGCCATAATACAAAGAAATGTTGATGTCGGAGATTGAACCTTGGACCAAGGTATCACACTAATTTAACCCAACTAGCAAATACCATATGAATTGTACACACTGTATCACTATATTGTCAACAGCAGAAAATAGCAGTTTTTAGAATTTTGTTGTGCTACAACATAATAGCGCTGCTATACCCGTGTCGCTACTCGAAAAATGCATCGTGCAACGACGGGGAGGCGAAAAGGGAAGGACAGAAGAGTCGCCACCGAGCTTTATTTATCCCATGAGGGGAAAGGAAAATATCGAGAAAACCTTAAGAAAAGAAAGGATAAGATGGTCTCGCAACCAAGAACAGGTTCGGAAGCCAGCTATGCGAGGGGAAGGTATTAGCACCCCTCGCATCCATCGTACTCGATGGGAACCATTTGCTTGTCGACGTGTGATTATATCTGCTTAAATATTATGCTATAAAAGTTTTTTCCAAAGGGTAAAGAAAGAGGGTTTAGAAACTAAGAAAGGAGGCATAACGGGGAAGAAAAGAGAAAGAACAAACTCGGTAGGACTTCGCGGTCCTATGCCTACGTATTCTCAATACATATGAGAAAGTCAGAGTCGACATAATTCGGGGAACTACAAATATGGAGGGAATGTGCTCGGCAAGGATTGTGGTCCTTGTGCCTACGTATCTTTACTTAAAAGAAGTAAAGAATCAGAGCAACCGTAGTTCGGCCTACGGTTTGTTAATGTTTTTATGGATGATGTTATCGTACACATTCTAGCAGTTTAGGTGTTTTTGCTGCTCGCATATGAGGAGACTTAAGTGTTACCTGTTTGCGGTAGAACAGACGTAACATATCCTTTTTGAAAGATTGATTAATTTTCGCCATGCGAGGCAAGAAGCCACATTTGATTGGTTGAATTGTTTTTTAGGGGTGAGATAAATCCTCGGAGAGTAACCCCTACGGGTAGTACCCAGTTCTTTATCTCAAAGTTTTTGTTATGAAATGGTGTGGTGAACGTAGCGTCTTCGTATTGAAAGACAAATGTCAAGACCACACACCCTACAGTGAGTATCTCAACACTCGAAGAGGAAGAAGTCTACACTCAATCCTCTCTCTTTAATTCAACACAAAGAGAACTTCATTCTCTTATTAAAGTACTTTTGGTTTTGAATGGTAAGTGCTTTGCGACTGTAAACCCTACGGTAAATGTCAGCACTCAATATAGGAGAAGGCCTACGACTAACCACTCCACGACCATTCAAGTTTTATTATTAGGAAAAGAAAGTTTGAAAATGCTCTCGGTGCAGGACCGAGGTTTTAGGTAATAAAGGTTTCGGAAAGGAGGTTGAAAACATGCAAGTGTCTTCGCATTGAAAGACGAGCGTCAAGACCACTCACACTACAGTGAGCATCTTGACACTCGGAGAGAAAGAGGCCTACACCCAATCCCCTATTTTAATTCAATACAAAGAGATAGTAATTCTCTTTTATGATAGTATTTTAAAACGGGCTAAAAATCAAAAATAAAGGAGAAATAAGATGAAAATATAAAATAATAATTAAATAAATAAATAAAGAAATAAAATAATGGAAAATAAAATGGTTCACTAATATATATATATATATATATATATATATATATATATATATATATATATATATATATATATATATATATATATATATATATATATATATATATATATATATATATATATATATATATATATATATATATATATATATATATATATATATATATATATATATATATATATATATATATATATATATATATATATATATATATATATATATATATATATATATATATATATATATATATATATATGATTTTGGGGTTTTATGGTAATTAAAATTATATCTCTTAAAGAAGTGAAATAAAATAAAATAAAGAAATGAACCAAAATTAAATATAAAGAAATAGAATCAAATAAAACAAGGTAATAAAAAGTCTCTCCCCAAGGCTTGGGGTTACAAGTAAGAAAGAATGGCACTCATCCACTCATATGCATGTGAAAAATATGGAAAAGGAAAGAAAAAATAACAAAACAAAAAAAAACAAATGATTTAGAGCAAAAATGCTCCCAGCAGGGGTCGAACCAAGGACATAGGAAATGCAAGGTGAGAGTCTTAGCCACTGGGGTGGCGATACATCCGTGTATCAATGCCACCCCATCAAAACAAATATCAAAGCAAGCGTGTTTGGCTGGGCAAGACATGACAAGAAAACAATGAAAATATCCAAATACGATTTGATCACAACTCTGTCAAAACTCAATCAAATTGGATGAAATTTTAGTCTATCTTGCTTAATTTTTCATGAGGAACACAGTGGCATTATTAGTTTTTCCAAATTATGCTCATAATTCAAAATTCGATTAAAGATGCACATGAGGGTTTTGAAATGCAATTTGAGTTCAACAGGTCAAGACAGATGCACTTATTGGTAGGAACTGGTTTGAGCAAACTCTAAACATGATAAGGAATGTGTCTCAACAGATAGTTTGTCCAAAAAACATCAGAACAAGAATATGGTATGTGAGTTGCAATCAATGATGGAATTGGTATGAGATGCAAATTGGAGTCTGTGGATCAAAACTGATGCAGTTACGAGCAAACAAGGGTCCACTCATGTCTTGAATACATCACTCATGAATTAATACCAAAGGATGAACTCGGTTTCCCATCAGATCAAGGAGTGGCTGTTAATTTG
The DNA here is from genome assembly GCA_963859935.3 of Lathyrus sativus. Classification (NCBI taxonomy): domain Eukaryota; kingdom Viridiplantae; phylum Streptophyta; class Magnoliopsida; order Fabales; family Fabaceae; genus Lathyrus; species Lathyrus sativus. The sequence goes on from OZ012735.1 coordinate 272,295,289, forward strand.
CAAAAATGCATTTTGAATTGGTAGTAAGAATACAAGGACAGTTTGTTCAAAAATACATTTTAAACATTGCCAAAGCAAAGAGAACTGAATCAAGACAGAAAGCATTTACCAATTCACCATTTTAACAAGGAAGCGAGACTTAGATAGCTTTACAAAATCTAATCAACATAGCTTAAATCTAGTGCATAGCAGGTCCACCAAATTCATGACAATGAGAGTTGGTGAAATACTATTATGTCAAGTGCTAACAAATAGGTATTTCAAGATAGCCATCAACTTGTTAAAATAAACTCTAGCCATTAATGAACAAACAGACCTGCTTCACCAAAGTAAGTTCCTGACAGGCTTGGCAAATCTAAAAACAGTGGTCACACACATACAACATGCCAAGCAAAACAATGCCTAACCTAAACAGCCTCCAAAACAGTTCAGTTTATTCCAACACAACAATGTTAGTTGCTTCCTCTAAAAATTCTAAGTCAGTTACCAAGTGCTTGACAAATTCTGATTCAAGCAAACCTACAGCAGTGGACTCAACATAAAAAAACTGAACAGATCTTAACAATGTGTTCTAACTCAGAGTACCAGCCAAAAAAAGAATTTAAACAAGGTTCTAAAGGGAATCAATGTTGATCTCTTCTCTAACAAGACTTGGTCAATGAAAAGAACACTGAGGTAACCTCCACGAAGCAAAAACTCTCACCTACTATGACTTACAACAAAAATCTCAAGCCCTTACAGCAGTCACCAATTTGTCACAACAAAATACAAAACAAGCCTTAATCATGGTAACAAATGATCCTATGCACATGAAGAATGCTTCATACAGAATAAATGTGGGGTGTATGCTGTTGTGGTTTGCATAAGCTGTTGACAACAAGATGATGAGGTATTGCTAGTTCAGTTCAAAATAAGTAGTTTCATGTCATGAAACTAGCATACACATATCACAAACATGAAAACAAATGAGGTCATACTCAAAGTTTAGGCATATTGCAATTAGAACAGAAATTGGTATGTTGATTGAAATGCAAAAAGCTATCTTGAAACAAATTGATGGTGCAGCAGGGTATTTTCCAAATAATGAGATTCATGCTAAACCAATGACACACACACACACCACATACATGCTAAATGGTGATCTCATGCTCAAGAAACAGTTCAAACCAACACCAAACAAAAAAAGGTATATTGGTTGCAAACTAAAGCAATAAATGTGATACAAGCTGCCAAAGTTCAAATGCAGTAGGTCCAGATCAAATGCACATTACATACACTCTTCAAATGTGTCAACAGATGATTCATGCTCATGAACTACTCAAAACTGATTCAATAATGGAAAATGTATGTTATGTGTGGCTGTGAATACAAGACTGCTTGAACACAAGCTATCACAGTTCAGATTTGAATGGATTCAGGTTATGAAACTAGCACACACACATCACAATCATACTAATTGAAATTTTCATGCTTAGAATTCTATCAAATATTACTCACAGAAACAAGTTTGGGCACTTATGAAATGCAAAACAAGTTCATTATGCAGCAGGATAAGTCATGGCAATTTGAGACAGTTATGCATCACACACAAACTTAAAAACATGTAGAAAGATGATTCTAGGCTGATAGATCAAACAGAAACAAACTGAAACAAAATTGGACATGTTGTTGGTAACATAAAGCTTGAAAATGCAAGTTTAAAAGTGAACAGCTGTATTGAAAAATACAGGGCCAGTTTGATCATGCAAATACCACACACAACCTCTAAATATGTTAACTGATGCTTTCACTCTTAAAGATCAAACAGAAACTGCTCAAAACAAGAACTGATATGTTGTTGCAAGCATTTGACAGCAAAACAAGCAATAAACCTCACAACAGGTCCTATTAGCTAAATCTCATGTTTTTATTAGTTTCAACAAGTTTCAATTAAGACAAACAAGACCAAACCATAACAAATCAACAATTCAAGCAAATGAGAAGAAACATTGCAGTTGAGTGTGACACAAGCAGTTGCATACTATCTTAGCACAACATTCATGAACAATGGTATAACAATTGAAATAGACATCACAACTGTGAAACAAAATCCAACCTAGATTCAAACATGACCTATGGGCAGGGAAACCTTATGAAATAACTAACAAGTTATTCCAAATGACAAAAACTGGTAGACTTGTATCAAGCACATCAACATTTCATGTTAAGATCTCTAAAGCTACTCTTGTGGACAAATTCCTCAAAACAATAGTAAACAAACATAAAAAGTTCATCCTTGACAGCACATCATCAATACATATCACTCATGAACAATATACTTTAACAAAAGCAAGAACATAGCAATAAACACAAACTCTTGACAAAGAGTTAATTTGGGACAACATGACTTATGGTATCTCAAAACAGAACTTCAAAATTAAAAACATGACAATGTATGTATATGAGGAGGTTGAGCATTACATACCTCTTGTAGACCTTCTTGAGTAAGCTAGAAAGCAAAGAAACCCAGAGATCTTCTTCTTTGGCACAGATTTGGAGTTTTCTTCCTCTTGAAGCAATAAGCAATCCTTTAGGACAGTTTGAGTAATGAGACTCCCAGTTGGATTTTGAGCCTTTGGACAGTTGAAACAAGATATATATGAGGTGTTGGGGGTGTTTAAGTGGTAGGAAAGGCCTTAAGTACAGACTTGGCTCCCAAAGTGCATAAAAGTCAAATATGGAGGTATGAAGGTTGACTTTTAGATTGATGAGTTTTTGATGAAAGTAATGGTGGGAATAGTTTCAAATGTCCATTTTAAGGGTGTGTATATGGTCTTTGAAGTGTTTTGATTTTGGAACAAGAAATAGCATGAAAAGTGGAAAATGGTGACTTTTGTGATTTTGAGAACTTAAGCAACTTTCAAGCAAGGAAAGGAATGAGAGAGCTATGAGTTTCTATGTATTCTTGATAGCTCTGGTGTTGTGTATAACATAGAGAAGGCCTCTATTTATAGGGAAAATGAAGGTGATGGCAGATTTGGATTTTGGCTTCTTGGAGGGAAGTTTTGGAGAAATCTTGCCAAAATCTTGTGGCAGCCTCATACATCAATCTCTTGGCTTAAGGCAAGCAAGAAAATCAAGTGGAATGATGTACATGAGGTGACTGAATAGAGGTTAGAGTGTAGAGGTTACATCTGCTACAATTTTGGAGAAAAAGTTTCTCTTTCCTCTTTCACATTTCTTGATTATTTTATTGCCACTTGTTTGTAACTTGCTCCTCTCTCTTCACATCTTTTATTTTTTCTGCATTTTTACTCATCCACGACTCTAATTATCAGATTGAATATGATCAAATGGCTGAGGGTGGCCCAAGTTGTTGAAATTTGAATTTGAGAAAAAGTTGGAATGGTGGCTTCAAGTGTGGCAACCCCGACTTCCATGATCCATAACTCTCAGCTCACAAATGCTATTGAGGAGTTCTACCAAATTTTAGAAAGCTCTCAAGTAGCTCTACAACTTTCATGTTTTTGAGATTTTCAAATTCCCACTGAAACTAGGTCAAAAGACCTCTCAAAGTTGCTGGAAAAAACATACTTAAAAGGCCAAATAACTTAGAATTTTTCTAAGTTATTTCCCTTCTTGAAATGAATTTGGTCATAACTCCAAATCTATGCATTTTTTGATCATGTACCACTTTGGGACTTTTGCAGGACTTGTCAAGAGCTTTCCAATGAGCTTTGAACCAACTCAATTGGATGTGTGGTTGAGGAGTTATGGTCTTGCCCCTTTCGAAACCCTAATTCCCGACTTTTGCAATTACTCCTCAACCCTTGATCAAATGGTCATGAAATTTCATGGGCAGGTGTAATATAACATAAGGAACATTTTTTATTCACATCTTTAAGTCAAACTCCTTATGAGTGAAGAGTTGACTTTTCGGTCAACCGTACGATCAATCGGTGACTACCGAGTTGACTGTTGATGTTCTGGGACTCCCGAGGCCTTGAATCTTCCTGAATGGACTTCACTAAGCCATATAAACCTTATGGACCAGAATTGAATCATTGGAACAACTTTCAAAACAAAAGTCAAACTACAGTTGACTTTTCCCAATCGAAAAACCCTAATCGGGGATCCTGAACGACACTGTCTTTAATCTTTGGGTGTCAACCTCCAACGGGGTACATACTTGACCCAATGTAGTATCCTTGACCTTGTTTCATGGAAGATTAAATCAAGACATTGACTAATCAAACTATTGGCACCTCGACTTTTGACTGTGCGAAACCCTAATTTCCCCTTTTTGCTTGCGCATTGTGCAGATGAACTGGGGGATCATCCCAACTCCACCATGACCTCTGAGATACCCAACAGGCTTTTTTTGATAGCAATATGTAACACCCTTCTAAACCCCACAGATAATATATGAATAATCAGAGTAAATTTCCATGCATTTACAAAAGGGCATTACACATAACTTTCAAAATATCAAAACCACCTGTCATGCTCATTACTATTTCAATATAAAACTATGCTTTACAAAACTTCATTTTGCATGTAGCAGCGGATTCAATTATACCACAATTTTCATAAAAGAAACATTTGTTTTTATCACATTAAACAACATCACTTAGGCACTAAGGCCAACATCATAATATTCCAATGGATATAAACACGTTTATAGAGTACATAATGTATATCTTAAACACAACCCAAGCGATCCCAGTGTTACATGACCAGAGCATGACTCGACCCAACATAATTAAATCACTAAACGGCTACACCAAAAGCGACCTCGTAACTACGAGCAATACTACTCCTTGATACCTGCACGATGTCATGTAGGACATCATTCCAGAAGAAAGGTGAGAAATATTATCATAATAACAATGCATATAATTATATATACACAAATACACAAGCACAAAATACATATATTCCACATTTTCTCACCACAATTCATTATAACTCATCATGTACAATACAACATATATATAATCAAATATGGATAATCACCAAGCATGTTCATCATGCACATATCCATAAATCTCAACATTCCACATGAACATACACATATTATATTTACTCACTAATTCACAATTACACATTCACAATTCTCAAATCAACAATTCATGTTCATAAGCATACTTTCATACAATGATCACATATTCACAACTCTCAATTACACAAGTAATGCACATACGCGTATTCTACCATTCTCACCACGCTTCATCATAACTCATCATATACTTCACAAATCATATATATATATATATATATATATATATATATATATATATATATATATATATATATATATATATATATATATATATATATATATATATATATATATATATATATATATATATATATATATATATATATATATATATATATATATATATATATATATATATATATATATATATATATATATATATATATATATATATATATATATATATATATATATATATATATATATATATATATATATATATATATATATATATATATATATATATATATATATATATATATATATATATATATATATATATAGGCAAATACAATCATCAAACATATCCATAGTTCACAATTACACAAGTCATGTACATACACCTATGCATAACTTCATACAACAATCATATATTCATTCCATGAGACTCAATGCAACTCATGCCATGTGGTACCAACAGTTGTTATCATTTTTCGATTTTTACACTTAAACCGGGTTCACCCTTCTAGACCGATAACAACAAAAGCCCGTTCCCTAAGCTTTCAAACCCACCCTTCTAGGTTTGGGACAAGCCACTAGTCTCCACGAAACTAGCGAACATTGCCTCTTGACTAAATGATGCATATGCAATCAACAACAAAATACACTTAAGATTGATCACACGTCTTAATCCCATGCATTCACATAATTCCTCCCTTCAAGAATTAAACAAGATTGCACACACAACATATCATATAATCAAGTATTCATACTTTTCATCAACATATTTGTCAAACAATGCACGCATATCTTACAATATGCTCCCATGCATTAATTCATAATAATCGGATACAACAAATATGCATTCATAATTCAACCTCATTACCTTTTCAAACAATGCACACATATTCGCAATATGTTCTCATGCATTCACAATATCGCATATAATCAATATGCATTTACACTTCAATATCATTACCACATTTATCAAGCAATACACACATATTCACAATATGTTTTCATGCATTCTTCACATACAAACAATATGCATATATTTTTCAAAAGACTATATTTCATAATCGATTCCACCATCTAGGATTCACGCCATACGGCTACCCACAGCATATTATATCACAACATGCACAAGCTATACGTTATATAACAAAAGTATTCTGCACAATAACACATCAATCACACACATTCGCGACGGTAAAAATCAACACAACAATATGTTTTCAATTTTCTGCTATAATTGAACTAGGTACAGGCTTCAAAGCCATTTTTTCTAGAAAGACAATCTCTCTAACTTACCAACGCTTCGAACGGGGGTCAAAACCGACTTACGGTTCAAGAGTTATGAATTTTTGAAGTTTTCCGAAAAACCAGAATTTTGCCTAAACATGGCTACGGGATTTTGCATTTTCGGCCGAAAATCCGACCGATTCAATTCTTTTTTTCGAAACAAACACATACTCATACTCACCTAACATATAGCAGTGAATTAGAACCATTAAACACGATTTCTACGACGTCCGATTTTCACTCAAATCTCAAACCCTCAATTATCCAAAAATGTTAAAACTCACAAACTCAACCAAATTCAATCAAACGAAATCTAATAATCACGGCTAAACATTACCCGACTAAACTATGCAATTTATTTTGAATTCTAACCGTTCAAAACTCGATTCTACCGATTAAACCATTTATACCCTAGAAATGGAAAATAGAGAAAACTACCAACAAATCCAACACAACTCATACATAATCATACACATTGATCAAATAATAATGTTTCTCACCCTTACCTTGATTTGATTGAAGCTTGAAGTTGATTCTTGATGATTTCTCCAAGTTTCCCTCTTCTCTTCTCTTTTCTCCTCTTTCTCTATTCTTTCTCTCCTTTTCTTTCTTTCTTTCTCTTATGTTTCTATCTCTTTTCTTTTCTCTCCAATTTCCCTTATATATCCTTTTTTTTTTCCATCATAATTCTTCTCTCAAAAATATCTATCAATTCATTTCTCACAAAATATCTCATTTTATCATTAATTAGAGAATATCTAATAAATCCACATTATTCTACCAAGTAGAATAAATTAATTAAATCCATTAACTCATTTAAATAAATCCAATAATTTATTTAAATCAGATAAATCACATAAACCAATTAATTAGCACAATTAATCACTTATTGAAAAATTGGGCTGTTACACAATACCCACCTGGTGGCTCGTACCAATGCATTTGATCAAAAAAAAGAGGTGGGCAAATTTAGGGTATGACAGATGCCCATATCTAATCGGCTTAAACCTAGTAAGACGAAATGCCACGACATTCATTCTCTCGAGGTAGAAGATGATTAGATATAGAAGACCCTGAATTTGTCCGAGGAGAAAGTAAATACTTGGGAATGGGATACTGGATACCTTGCAAAGGTCGCTAACACCAAAAGGATGTTAACAGAGAAAACTTGACACCGAAAGGATGACAAACCTATCACCAAAAGTATGATAGTACACTCACAACGCTGCTCTAAAATCAAAATAAAGTAAGGGACCCACTGCCAAAAGGATAGTGGAAAACAGGCTAGTCATGACACCAAAAGGATGCCAGACCCATCACCAAAAGGATGATGAAGCGAAATAAGATCAACCCTTAACACCAAAAGGATGTAGGGAATCCATTACCAAAAGGATAAATGAAAATACGCTAGTCATGACATCAAAAGGATGTCAGACCCATCACCGAAAGGATGATGGAGCAGAAATAAGATTGACCCTGACACCAAAAGGATGAAGGGAATCCATTACTAAAAGGATAATGGAAAATACGCCAGTCATGACATCAAAAGGATGCCAGACCCATCACCAAAAGGATGATGGAGCGGAAATAAGATCAACCCTAACACCAAAAGGATGTAGAGAATCCATTACCAAAAGGATAATGGAGAACACGCTAGTCATGACATCAAAAGAATGTCAGACCCATCACCAAAAGGATGATGAACACAACCCCGAAACCAAAAGGATGTAGGGAATCCATTACTAAAAGGATAATGGAAAATACGCCATAAGTTATTTCCATAAAGAGGGATGATGATAACTCCCATGAGGAACGCTCATGGCTCTGAATGATGTGCCCCTGATCAGGCTGAATTCGTTTTTGATAGACCCACGCTTTTTGCAAACAATGCCCCTGACTGGGTTGATGATCATTTTGAAACTCTGGAATTGGTCTAACCAAAGGTTGCACAACTCCGTGGGGGAACATCCATGGCCCTGCGGAGACTTCCCCTGGCTGGGCTGATTACGACCTTGGGAATCTTCGAGATTGATCTTGGATCTGAGCTCGCATATGCGAATGTTTGATGATGATAATGTTCCATAAATGGAAATGCAAATGCAAATGCTGACGCGTGGAGATGCAAGAGCTGGGGAAAAGTGATATGATTCTGGATATGCATATGATGCAAGATGCTTATGAAGTCGAATGCGATGCGTATGATGCATATGATTATGACCGGTAATTGGAAATGCAATTGCCAACGTGGCGGACTTTGGTATTTGCCAATGCAAGTTGGACTTTGGGTTTAGGTGGGAAGGTAGAGGACAAGCCTGACTTCCTGACATCATTTCTTCATGATGTAATAAAACTCAGAGGTGTTGATACCTTCAACTCGGGGACAGCTTTGCTAGGTTTGGCGGCCTTGTCAGTCAAGTCGTTTTAAGATTTAAAACGGTGTTCATGTGCACTCCTTGGAGTCATGGTCACCCTTTAGTTACCCTAAAAGAGTGGTGTCATCCCTTAATTCAGTTGACCATAATGTCATTATATGCAAAACCTACCATCAAATAAACGAAACTTGCAACCATATGGTAAATAAAAAAAACAGAGAAAACTTCGATGAAAGTAATTTTTATTGATGAAAACCCATAAATGGGAAAATTACAAAAGGAGACAATTCCTAAAAGAGGTAACTGCTTTGAAAGAAATATATAAAAGAAACTAAGACAATGTTGGAAACGATTCCTTCCGAGTTTCAAATCCGTTATGGCATATATGTCTCTGAAGGCCCTTCATGCCTTGCCTCTGAATGCAACGATTGAATTGACCTTTCTCAGTCAAGAGCTTGATGATTATGGAGGAGGGTTCGCACGTCTTTTCAAGATGCAGTTTGGCCCTTTTTGAATCCCTAACTTTTGCCTAAGTCGCCCTTTCGGGTTTTCAGCTTACCAGGATACTTTTACCTTTTTTTTTTCTTTTTTTTTATAGTCCTTAATTTTTGCCTGAGCCAGTTTTATGGCCCACCAGGACGCCCATTCTTGCGTGGATTCTTTTTTTTTTTGTCCACCGGGTCTATTTTTCAAGCATAATATTTTTTAACTGCATCCGAATTCACAGGGGATGGAAGATCATCACTGTCCATGGTCGAGAGGATCAAGGCTCCTCCAGAGAAAACTTTCTTTACTATATATGGATCCTCGTAGTTTGGTGGCCATTTTCCCCTTAGATCAACGTGAGTTGGCTGAATTTTCCTCAGTACCAAATCTCCTGCTTGGATGTGTCGTGGGCGAACTTTCTTGTCAAAGGCCCTCTTCAACCGTTTCTGGTATAATTGTCCATGATAGATGGCTGTCATGCGCTTCTCGTCGATGAGATTAAGCTGGTCGAGTCTGGCTTGTATCCATTCGGCTTCATCTAGCTTAACGTCTGCCAAAATCCTCAAGGAGGGAATCTCTACTTCAATGGGAAATACTGCTTCCATGCCATATACGAGAGAAAACGGGGTTGCCCTTGTGGAAGTGCGCACTGAGGTGCGGTAGCCATGCAGCGCAAATGGAAACATCTCGTGCCAGTCTTTGTAAGTCTTCACCATCTTCTGGACGATTTTCTTGATATTCTTATTTGCCGCCTCAACAGCTCCATTCATTTTGGGACGATAGGGTGTTGAATTGTGGTGTTCAATCTTGAAGCTCTTACATAATTCATCCATCATCTTATTGTTGAGGTTTGAACCGTTGTCCGTAATGATCTTATTCGAGATTCCATATCGACAAATAATCTCTTTCTTGATGAAGCGAGTCACCACTTGCTTAGTGACATTGGCATAAGATGCAACTTCTACCCACTTGGTTAAGTAGTCGATGGCCACTAAGATAAAACGGTGCCCGTTCGAAGCGGTTGGCTCGATGCGTCCAATTACACCTATACCCCACATCGCGAAAGGCCAAGGCGAAGTCAACACATTCAAAGGGAGTGGTGAAGTATGAACTTTGTCTATGTAAATTTAGCACTTGTGGCATGACTGGACATGGAGACAACAATCTGTTTCCATTGTCATCCAATAGTATCCCGCCCTCAAAATATTTTTAACCATAGTATGACCACTAGCGTGTGTTCCGAAAGATCCTTCGTGCATTTCATTTATGATGCGTTCTGCTTCGTGTTTATCCATACATCTGAGCAAAACCGAATCATAATTCCGCTTGTACAACACGTCACCGCTGAGGAAGAACTTCGAGGAGAGCTTTCTGAGGTACTTCTTGTCAGTGATAGTTATGCCTTCTGGATATTCCTGTGTCTCTAGATACCGCTTGATATCATAGAACCAAGGATGATCCTCAACTTTAGGTTCCTCTGCATCGGCTGCCAGGCAATAAGCGGGTTCGTCCAGATACTCCAGACGGATGGATGGCGCCTCGTTCTCCCACTTGACTTGAAACATGGACGCTAGTGTTGCTAGAGCATCAGCCAACTGATTTTATCCTCTGGGAATGTGATGAAAAGTGATCTCATCAAAGTATGGGATCAACTTCAAGACGTGATCTTTGTAAGGAATCAACTTGAGGTCAAGTGTTTCGTATTCCCCTTTAATCTAGCATATGACAAGCGCAAAATCTCCATAGACTTCCAGAATCTTGATCTTATTATCAATGGCAGCTTCATATTCGGCCATGTTGTTAGTACATTTGAAGCATAATCTGGTGGTGAATGGTAGGTGAAAACCAGTTGGAGAAGTGATGACTGCCCCAATTCCACAACCCTTGGCATTCGCGGCACCGTTGAACACGAGCGTCCATCGTGATCCTGGTTCGGATCCATCATCTGGGCCTGGTATGGTATAGTCTCGGGCAAACATGATGTCTTCGTCGGGGAAATCGAAGCGCATAGACTGGTAGTTGTCCATAGGTTGGTGAGCAAGGTAGTCAGAGAGTACACTTCCTTTGATAGCTTTCTGCGTAACATACTGGATGTCATACTCTGTTAATACCATTTGCCAACGAGCCACTCGTCCGGTGAGAGCGGGCTTCTCGAATATGTATTTGACAGGGTCCATCTTGGAGATCAACAAGGTCGTATGGGTGAGCATATATTGTCTCAAGCGTTTTGCTACCCAAGCCAATGCACAACACGTCTTCTCGAGCATTGAATACCTTGATTCACAGTCGTTGAACTTCTTGCTGAGGTAATAAATTGCATGCTCTTTTCTACCAGTTTCGTCATGTTGACCCAACACGCATCCCATGGATCCTTCTAGCACAGTCAAGTACATGATTAGGGGTCGTCCGGGTACTGGAGGCATCAAGATCGGTGTTTCTCATAGATATTCCTTTATTTTCTCAAAGGCTTTATGACAATTATCATTCCACACCACTGCTTGATCCTTTCAAAGTAGTTTGAAGATGGGCTCACAAGTGGCCGTTAGATGAGATATGAACCAAGCGATGCAGTTCAATCTCCCAAGGAAACCTCATACTTCCTTTTCAGTTTTAGGTGTCGGCATCTCTTGGATAGCTTTGACCTTATCTGGATCGACATCAATCCCTTTTTGGCTTACAATAAAACCTAACAGTTTACCAGATCTTACACCAAAAGTGCATTTGTTGGGATTTAATCTCAGCTGGAATTTCCTTAGTCTGGCGAATAACTTCTCCAAGTGAATGAGGTGATCTTCCTCAATTTGGGATTTTGCAATCATATCGTCTATATAGCACTCAATCTCTTTATGTATCATGTCATGAAAAAGAGTGACCATTGCTCGCTGATATGTCGCGCCTGCGTTCTTGAGCCCAAACGGCATGACCTTGTAACAGAAAGTTCCCCATGGGGTGATAAAAGTTGTCTTTTCCATATCTTAGGGCGCCATCTTAATCTGGTTATATCCAGAAAAGCCATCCATAAATGAGAAGACAGAGAACTGGGTTGTGTTGTATACTAGTACATCAATGTGTGGTAGAGGGAAGTCATCTTTCGGACTTGCTCTGTTGAGGTCTCTATAATCGACACACATTTGCACCTTCCCATCCTTCTTCGGTACTGGGACAATATTCGCTACCCATTGAGGATAGCTGGATACTGCCAGAAAACCAGCATCTAATTGCTTCTGCACCTCTTCTTTGATCTTGAAGAAAATTTCTGGCTTCGTTCTCCTCAACTTTTGCTTCACCGGCGGGCAACCTTCTTTGAGGGGTAACTTGTGCACCACAATATCTTCATCTAGACTAGGCATATCTTTGTAGGACCAAGCAAATACGTCAACATACTCCCGAAGCAATATGACTAGCTTTATCTTAATCTCTGACTCCAAAGCTGCACCTATCTTGATTTCCTTGACGTCCTCTTCAGTTCCCATGTTGATGATTTTGACCTCTTCTTGATACGGCTGAATGAACTTTGACTCTTGATTTAGCAATCTAGCTAGCTCTTCTGAGAGATCACAATCTTCCTCGCAGTCTTCGTCGGCTTGGTAGATCGGGTTATCAAAATCATATCGGACCATAGCGGGGTCGTTATTGACAAGAACAGAGGAAAATCTGCACGATGAATGACACCATGCTTTTAAGAAAAGATAAAAGAAAGAGAACAAAACAGAACATTGCCTTTCAAAAAATAATTTTATGTGCAAAAAGTAAAAATGAAAGAAAGAGAGCGTAAAATGGATGCGAAAGTTTATTTATTGATGATAAGTTGTGCTTGTAAAAGCCAAAAGCCCTATAACATGATCCATATGCCTTGGGCAGAGCATAGGATTTTGTAGGTAAAATAAAAACAGGGAATTACTCGTCTACTAGGGTAACTTCAGGGATTTTGACGACTCTCCACTTGTTCAAAGTTTGATTAGGCGCCCTAGGATACACCAGGCACATCTCTTCATGATCTTCGGCTTCAGTTTCCAAAAACATGACTTGACCATCGACAAGGTGGCCCCCACTAGTAAAAACCAACGGAGTTGCAAGCCCCTGCCTTTATCATATAACCTAGACCAGATCCATTTCTGTTAACGGGCAATTCCAACACTCTGCCCCATCCTCGCGGATGTCCTTCCTCTATCACTGTCCTTGCGTCCTTCCAAGTCACTATTGAAGATGTTGGCTTTTCGTAAATCATTTCAACATTGATCACTTCAAAGGCTTGAAACGGGGTCTCATGCACTTCACCTCCTACTTCCACATAGCGGAAAGAAGCCAGATGGCTCACAAGAACATCTTATTCACCTTCAATGATGACCATCTGATTGTTAATCATAAGTTTGATCTTTTGATGCAAAGTTGAAGTTACAGCACCTGCAAAATGAATCCACGGACGACCAAGGAGGCAACTATAAGCGGGACATATATCCATTACATAAAATGTAATGATAAAAGTATGAAGTCCAATCTTGATCGGGAGATCAACCTCTCCTACCACAGTTCTCTTAGCTCCATCAAAAGCTTTTACAATAGTCTGACTTGGCTTCATCACAAGTCCTTCAGTTGACAGCTTGCACAACGAGCTCTTTGGCAACACATTCAGCGATGATCCAATATCAACAAGTACTATAGAAAATATGACATCCACACATTCGATAGTAATGTGTAAGGCCTTGTTATGATTCTTACCTTCGGGAGGTAATTCATTATCATTAAAGCTCAAAATATAACCTGATGCTATATTCCCCACCACTTCTTCAAACTGCACTACTGATATCTCCTCTAGCACGTGAGCTGCCTTCAAGAATTTTAACAGTGCTTCTTGATGGGCTTTCGAACACATTAGTAATGACAGCATGGATATCTTCGAGGGAGTCTGATTGAGCTGGTCAATCACTTTGTAATCGCTTTTCTGAATGATTCTTAGAAACTCATCTGCTTCATTATTTGGGACGTCTTTTTGTTTAGATGACTTCCCTTGTTCAATAGTGTTTGGTCTGACAGCATCTCTCCTTGTATTGTCACTGTTGTTAACTGGTGGTACAGTTGGAGCGAAGATTCGACCACTTCTAGTGACACCACCAGTTCCCACAATGTTTTCGACAGTCTTTTTTTCTTCTAAGACATCCTTTTCTCTTATTTTCTGCCCGTTGAGAAAAACAGTCTCATCATATAGCCAAGGTACAACATTAGTGCTTTCATATGGAAACGGAGCTGGGGCCGAAATGACAAGCTGGTTCATTGATGGTGGAGATATAGGTATCTCAACCGGATCATATGGGATTTGTAGTGGGATAGAGGTCTGTCCATACATGTTGTCCCATTCTTCCTCATCGCACGGTATGGTCAATGGTGTACGAGTCAAATTATCAGAAGGAATCCACAGCTCATACCCATCATCATATGGTATCTCCAATGTTTCAAATGGAATTTCAAGAGTAGCAACTTCTTCAAACTTTGACAGTTGTTCTGCTACTAATACACCTTGATCAATCAGGCTTTGGATGCCTTTCTTCAACTCAGTGCATCCTTAAGATTCGCCCAAACAAACGTGGCAGTCAGTTGAACATCCTGGATAAATGTTCTTCAACAGAAGTTGCTCCTTAATAATGGAAAGAGGAGTTCTCAATTTGTCAATATCCGAAATTAATCGGATCCCCTTAGAGCCTTCAATCATGTTTGTTGAGTGATGAGCCGGCATTGGATTAGTTTTGATGTTTGGAGTATTTCGAGTGAAGTTTATCGCCTTTGAATCGATAAGATCTTGTACAATGTGCTTCAGAGTCTTGCAATTTTCAATGTTATGGCCTGGGGCACCAGAATGGAACTCACATTTGGCATTGGCGTCATAGCCAAAAGGGAGAACTTCTGGGGGATTCCTCATTTCCCTAAGCTGAACAAGGCCTCCCTTCAACAAGAATGGTAGTAGTCTGGCGTAAGTTGACGGAATTGGATCAAATTTTCTTTCTGGTCCCCTCAGCCTTTGTTGACCTTGGTACTGATTTTGTCTTGGCTGATAGGGTTGTTGTTGTCTGTTTTGTTGAGCAGCGGGTTGACTTGCTGGAATGGACAACGGTTGTTGTGGAGCGACGGCAGCAACATGGTGATAACCTTGATGAGTTCTTCCTCTATCTGCGAACACAACACTAGTTTCGCCTTCTTTCTTCTTAACGAATCCCTGATAGGGCTTCTTGAACCCGCTTGAAGATCCGCTAGCATTCTGAATCTTTCCCGCCTTCATAAAACTCTATAATCTTTCACCGGTCGTGACAAGTTCAGAAAATACTGTAAAGGTTGTAGATGCTAGTCGTTCAAGGATCGGTTCCTGCAGCGTGCTCATGAAGAGGTATGTCAGCTCTTTCTCTATCAACAGGGGTTGTACTCTTGCAGCTACTCCCCTCCACCTCTGAGCAAAGTCTTTGAACGATTCATTTGGTTTCTGGATTAAATTCTGAAGCTGCATCTGGTTTGGAGCCATGTCAATGTTGTATTGATAATGTCTCACAAAAGTGTCTGCTAACTCCTTCCAGCTTTTCACATTGGATCGTTCAAGATGCATGTACCATTCCAGAGAATCCTTTGTTAAACTATCTTGAAAGAAATGGATTAACAGCTTCTCGTCATCGGAATATGCGACCATCTTCCTGCAGTAAGACCTTATATGGGTCCTAGGACGACTGTTACCCTTGTATTTCTCGAAGGTTGGGATCACAAACTTTGGAGGGATCTTAACTCCGGGTATAAGACATATTTCAGCGGCATCTAGTCCCAAAACATCGGGGCCTTGCAGCGACTTTACCACTTCTAGTAAAGCATTGAATCTCTTCTCTAATTCAGCGGTCTGTGGCGCATATGCTTCAGCTGAATTCTCGTAGAAGCCTTCATGATCATCATAGTGAACTGGTGGTAGAATCGTGGTACCATGAGGATGAGTTGTACCGACTGGGGATGGACTGTGTTGATAGGTACAACACCTGCAGAGGTAGGATTTGCCCCAACAGGAGTTGGGATGGCGTCGGTAGGAGTTGGAACTGCGCCATTTGCGTTAGGAACTGCACCAGTCAAAGTCTAGTTAGCGTTCCTCTCTGCTGTTTGCCTTATCTCTTCTTGACTTCTAGCCATGTTCTGAATCACCTCCATGAGTTGATTCATTTGCGTCTTCATACCTAGCATATCGTTCCTCAAAGTAGCCTGGTCTTGCTCTAGCTGATCCATGACTCTTTTCTGATTATTCCTTGTGTTGTACTGATGTCGAGAAGTCAGCTTGCTTTACTCTCTCTCTCTCTCTCTCTCTCTCTCTCTCTCTCTCTCTCTCTCTCTCTCTCTCTCTCTAAAAGGGTAAGCGGCGTGTAAGGTCGGGTTTTAGGGAATGCAAAAAAAAAATCATGATGCGCAAACGTATGCAATGTTCGAGAGACTTTCGAGTTTTATGATTATCATCGGTACTACAGAACTGTGACTGAATAATAAAGAAATGCACAATTTAGACCAAAAAGCAAACTTTCATTAATTTGAGAAAAAATTCAATACAAACGATGCTGAATAAGCTGAAAATAACAATTCATGTTACAAGAAAGATACTAAATAACTAAAACTCTTTCTCTCGGAGACGTTCTTCAAGCTTTTTTGTCCTGAACATGAATCTTCTAACCATTTGGTCGCAGAGTTGGATAAAGTGGTGAATAGAAGGAGGGATATCATTTCCTTCCAAGTCTTGAATTGCGCTTTCCAACCTCCATGGGATATCTTGAATCATGAGATTGCAATGCTCCACCAGATTGTTATACCTAGTGCGACACATGTCTAGAGTCGACTGGTAGTAACAAATAGAATCCACATGGGTGTCTAACAATTCATTGAGCTGAGTCTCCTTCTCGAGCCATTGTGCACTATCCCTTTGCAAGGCGTCGAAACGATTCCTCCATAGAGTAGCTGTTTCTCGAGCGGTCTCCAATTCCAGACACCTGTTGTTCCACATGTCAGGAGTGACATATGAAGCCCTTAATGCTTCCTCCTTGAGTTGTCGCTCGTCTTCCACTAGGGTCAAGGCATTTCTTAGTTGCTTTTCAAGGTCCTCAATATCGGTTTCAAAATTCTCTCTTGTCTCCTTCTTTTCAATAGAAGATAATTCAAAGAAATGTCATGCTCGATCACAAGAAGCCTTGGTTTCCTTTAGGCGTTGTCGAAGAGTTGTTAATGATGTATCAGCCCCTTGAAAACCCTGTTGGTACTTGATTCTCAGGTCTGTTTCTAACTTCAATTTCTTGTTATTCTCAGCCGCTCGGTCTTGTTCAAACTCTAATTTCCTTTTGTACTGGCCATTCTCCACATTTTTTTGGTGAATTTCAGCCTCGAGGTTCTGATTTTCTTTAGTCAACCTTTCTACCACTAACTTCAGTTTCTCATACTCTTCCATAGATACATGGGTGGGAGCAGGAGGTCCTTCTCGCGTAGATGGTTCTGAGGGAAACAACATCAATCTTTCAGCCACTCTGGCTAGCAACCATTGGTTGTATGGTTCTTTAGCCACACAATTCTTTGCCTTCAATTCTTTCCTCCCTTTTGTATGAATCTTGGCCCATGCTTTAGCAATCTTCCTGGCAAATGCAGGATCTTCTGTTGTGGCAGGCAAAAAGAAGCTTTGAACTTTCTCTGCTTCGAGCTCATCTTCCATAGCATAGCCCAACTAGCGCAATGCCATGACTGGGTTGTAGTTGATGCAACCAACCCTACTGATTAGAGGTACATTACCGAACTCCCCACAACTAAAGATAATCTCCACATCGTAGTACTCTTGAGAATACCAAGCAATATCATTGGCTTCTAGAGACATAATGCGCTAAGACCACTTCAGCTTCTTCTTGTTTTCCACGAACGGTCCTCCCTTCGGTAGATGGGAGATGTACCATTTGAATAATAGGTGAGAACAACATTGGATCATTCTGGTCTTCTTTTCACTTCTCCAATGAATAGAGTGATAGACATCAGCGAGGAGGGTAGGGATAGGATTCTTTTGCATGAAGAGAATGATAGCAGCGATGTCTATGAAATTGTCTACATTTGGAAAGAGGACAATCCCATAAATCATTAGAGCAACAACAATACCAAACCTTTCCCAATCTCCCACAGTCTTGTCCTGAGCAGCTTTATCTAGCAGAAGTTTCAAAGGAAATCCTTGAACCCCTCCCTTATTGGCTAGCCCATCTTTGACCTCCTCTTTGGTCATACAAAGAGTAAGAGCAATGGCAGGAGGCTTTGGTTCTTCTTCCAAGCCGGTGTAGATAGGTTGATCCTTAATCTTGATATTCAAAATGTGAGAATATTCCTCAAGAGTAGGGGCCAACTGATAGTTTTGAAAAGTGAAACATCTGAGAGGCGCATCATAGAACTGAGCCATAGCGAACAAAGCCCAAGTATCGACCTTAGAATGGAGGAGATCAAGCAATTTCCCATATTTCCCTGAAAGTTGATCTTGATTGCCTTTGGCACGTCAATCAGAATGTCTTGAATCAATTCCATCTTTGGTTCTCTAAACTTGATGGAATTTGTGCTTCTCTTTCTTTGATCAATCATTGTGTTCACCAATACCTGAGATAATCACAGTCTCTTAAGTCTCTTGATATGCAAAAATGTTATGCAATGCAATGTTTTATGAATGCACATGATAAATAACAAAAAGCGAGATCAAAGTCACAGGTCCTGCAAAACAACACAAAAGGCATCTCTCCCATCGGGTGGGTAATCTATTGGTTTAGAGAGAGTATCCCAAAAGGATTTAAACAAAGTCCCATGTACTAGCCCTCAAAAGTTTCCCATCAGAACGACTACTCGTAAGACGGTAATCCTTTCAAAGGGTGAACACAAAGTTATGTTTTAGCGACCCTTGGAATAAGGTTTTAAAAGGTCCTCAGAATCGCAGACTCCCAAGTTGGAATAAAAACGCCATTACAACTACTCGTAAGACATAATCATCCCAAAGGGGTCTCATCTGAGCGGTGGGATTCGATCCAACTCAACGAGTCCTAAGTCTCGCAAATCAGAAAGAAACCACCTCCTAATCTTAGTGTATACTAGAAAGCTCGGGTAGAAAGCTTTATCCTCATAAACCATCCCAATAAACCCAACAGGTTAGAAAACACAACAAAACAAAAATAAATAAAAAAACGGATAAATCACACATGCGACAAGCAAATTTGGTTTAGCTTGCTAGGTGTCCCCAGCAGAGTCACCAGCTGTCGCTACTCGAAAAATGCATCGTGCAACGACGGGGAGGTGAAAAGGGAAGGATAGAAGAGTCGCCACCGAACTTTATTTATCCCATGAGGGGAAAGGAAAATATTGAGAAAATCTTAAGAAAAGAAAGGATAAGATGGTCTCGCAACCAAGAATAGGTTCGGAAGCCGGTTATGCAAGGGGAAGGTATTAGCACCCCTCGCATCCATCGCACTCGATGGGAACCATTTGCTTGTCGACGTGTGATTATATCTGCTTAAATATTATGCTATAAAAGTGTTTTCCAAAGGGTAAAGAAATAGGGTTTAGAAACTAAGAAAGGAGGCATAACGGGGAAGAAAAGAGAAAGAACAGACTCGGTAGGACTTTGCGGTCCTATGCCTACGTATTCTCAATACATATGAGAAAGTCAGAGTCGACATAGTTCGGGGAACTACAAATATAGGGGGAATGTGCTCGGCAAGGATTGTGGCCCTTGTGCCTACGTATCTTTACTTAAAAGAAGTAAAGAATCAGAGCAACCGTAGTTCGGCCTACGGTTTGTTAATGTTTTTATGGATGATGTTATCGTACGCATTCTAGCAGTTTAGGTGTTTTTGCTGCTCGCATATGAGGAGACTTAAGCGTTACCTGTTTACGGTAGAACGGACGTAACATATCCTTTTTGAAAGATTGATTAATTTTCGCCATGCGAGGCAAGAAGCCACATTTGATTGGTTGAATTTTTTTTTAGGGGTGAGATAAATCCTCGGATAGTAACCCCTACGGGTAGTACCCAGTTCTTTATCTCAAAGTTTTTGTTATGAAATGGTATGGTGAACGTAGCGTCTTCGTATTGAAAGACAAATGTCAAGACCACACACCCTACAGTGAGTATCTCAACACTCGAAGAGGAAGAAGTCTACCTCAATCCTCTCTCTTTAATTCAACACAAAGAGAACTTCATTCTCTTATTAAAGTACTTTTGGTTTTGAATGGTAAGTGCTTTGCGATTGTAAACCCTACGGTAAATGTCATCACTCAAGATAGGAGATGGCCTACGCCTAATCACTCCACGACCATTCAAGTTTTATTATTAGGAAAAGAAAGTTTGAAAATGCTCTCGGTGCGGGACCGAGGTTTTAGGTAATAAAGGTTTCGGAGAGGAGGTTGAAAACATGCAAGCGTCTTCGCATTGAAAGATGAGCATCAAGACCACTCACACTACAGTGAGCATCTTGACACTCGGAGAGAAATAGGCCTACACCCAATCCCCTCTTTTAATTCAATACAAAGAGATAGTAATTCTCTTTTATGATAGTATTTTAAAACGGGCTAAAAATAAAAAATAAAGGAGAAATAAGATGAAAATGTAAAATAATAAATAAATAAATAAATAAATAAAATAATGGAAAATAAAATGGTTCACTAAAAAATAAATAAATAAAGATATGATTTTGGGGTTTTATGGTAATTAAAATTATATCTCTTAAATAAGTGAAATAAAATAAAATAAAGAAATGAACCAAAATTAAATATAAAGAAATAGAATCAAATAAAACAAGGTAATAAAAAGTCTCTCCCCAAGGCTTGAACCCAAGACCTTGGGGTTACAAGTAAGAAAGAATGCCACTCATCCACTCATATGCGTGTGAAAAATATGGAAAAGGAAAGAAGAAAAAAAACAAATGATTTAGAGCAAAAATGCCCCCAGCAGGGGTCGAACCAAGGACATAGGCAATGCAAGGTGAGAGTCTTAGCCACTGGGGTGGCGATACATCCGTGTATCAATGCCACCCCATCAAAACAAATATCAAAGCAAGCGTGTTTGGCTGGGCAAGACATGACAAGAAAACAATGAAAATATCCAAATACGATTTGATCACAACTCTGTCAAAACTCAATCAAATTAGATGAAATTTTAGTCTATCTTGCTTAACTTTTCATGAGGAACACAGTGGCATTGTTAGTTTTTCCAAATTATTCCCATAATTCAAAATTCGATTGAAGATGCACATGTGGGTTTTGAAATGCAATTTGAGTTCAACAGGTCAAGACAGATGCACTTATTGGTAGGAACTGGTTTGAGCAAACTCTAAACATGATAAGGAATGTGTCTCAACAGATAGTTTGTCCAAAAAACATCAGAACAAGAATATGGTATGTGAGTCGCAATCAATTATGGAATTGGTATGAGATACAAATTGGAGTTTGTGGATCAAAACGGATGCAGTTACGAGCAAACAAGAGTCCACTCATGTCTTGAATACATCACTCATGAATTAATACCAAAGGATGAACTCAGTTTCCCATCAGATCAAGGAGTGGTTGTTAATTTGCAAAAATGCATTTTGAATTGGTAGTAAGAATACAAGGACGGTTTGTTCAAAAATGCATTTTAAACATTGCCAAAGCAAAGAAAACTAAATCAAGACAGCAAGCATTTACCAATTCACCATTTTAACAAGGAAGCTAGACTTAGATAGCTTTACAAAATCTAATCAACATAGATTAAACCTAGTGGATAGCAGGTCCACCAAATTCATGACAATGAGAGTTGGTGAAATACTATTCTGTCAAGTGCTAACAAATAGGTATTTCAAGATAGCCATCAACTTGTTAAAATAAACTCTAGCCATTAATGAACAAACATACCTGCTTCACCAAAGTAAGTTCCTGACAGGCTTGGCAAATCTAAAAACAGTGGTCACACACATACAACATGCCAAGCAAAACAATGCCTAACCTAAACAGCCTCCAAAACAGTTCAGTCTATTCCTACACAGCAATGTTAGTTGCTTACTCTAAAAATTCTAAGCCAGTTACCAAGTGCTTGACAAATTCTGATTCAAGCAAACCTACAGCAGTGGACTCAACATAAAAAAAACTGAACAGATCTTAACAATGTGTTCTAACTCAGAGTACCAGCCAAAATAAAGAATTTAAACAAGGTTCTAAAAGGAATCAATATTGGTCTCTTCTCTAACAAGACTTGGTCAATGAAAAGAACACTGAGGTAACCTCCACGAAGCAAAAACTCTCACCTACTATGACTTACAGCAAAAATCTCAACCCCTTACAGCAATCACCAATTTGTCACAACAAAATACAAAACAAGCCTTAATCATGGTAACAAATGATCCTATGCACATGAAGAATGCTTCAGAAGAATAAATGTGGGGTGTATGCTGTTGTGGTTTGCAAAAGCTGTTGACACCAAGATGATGAGGTATTGCTAGTTCAGTTCAAAATAAGTAGTTGCATGTCATGAAACTAGCATACACATATCACAAACATGAAAACAAATGAGGTCACACTCAAAGTTTAGGCATATTGCAATTAGAACAGAAATTGGTATGTTGATTGAAATGCAAAAAGCTGTCTTGAAACAAATTGATGGTGCAACAGGGTATTTTCCAAATAATGAGATTCATGTTAAACCAATGACACACACACACCACATACATGCTAAAGGGTAATCTCATGCTCAAGAAACAGTTCAAATCAACACCAAACAGAAAAAGGTATATTGGTTGCAAACTAAAGCAATAAATGTGATACAAGCTGCCAAAGTTCAAATGCAGTAGGTCTAGATCAAATGCATATTACATACACTCTTCAAATGTGTCAACAGATGATTCATGCTCATGAACTACTCAAAACTGATTCAATCCTGGAAAATGTATGTTATGTGTGGCTGTGAATACAAGACTGCTTGAACACAAGCTATCACAGTTCAGATTTGAATGGATTCAGGTTATGAAACTAGCACACACACATCACAATCATACTAATTGAAATTTTCATGCTCAGAATTCTATCAAACATTACTCAAAACTGGATTTGGCATGGGCACTTATGAAATGCAAAACAAGTTCATTATGCAGCAGGATAAGTCATGGAAATTTGAGACAGTTATGCATCACACACAAACTTAAAAACATGTAGAAAGATGATTCTAGGCTGATAGATCAAACAGAAACAAACTGAAACAGAATTGGACATGTTGTTGGTAACATAAAGCTTGAAAATGCAAGTTTGAAAGTTAAAAGCTGTATTGAAAAATGCAGGGCCAGTTTGATCATGCAAATACCACACACAACCTCTAAATATGTTAACTGATGCTTTCACTCTTACAGATCAAACACAAACTGCTCAAAACAAGAACTGATATGTTGTTGCAAGCATTTGACAGCAAAACAAGCAATAAACCTCACAACAGGTCTTATTAGCTAAATCTCATGTTTTTATCAGTTTCAACAAGTTCCAATTAAGACAAACAAGGCCAAACCATAACAAATCAACAATTCAAGCAAATGAGAAGAAACATTGCAGTTGAGTGTGACACAAGCACTTGCATACTATCTTAGCACAACATTCATGAACAATGGTATAACAATTGAAACAGACATCACAACTGTGAAACAAAAGCCAACCTAGATTCAAGCATGACCTATGGGTAGGGAAACCTTATGAAATAACTAACAAGCTATTCCAAATGACAAAAACTGGTAGACTTGTATCAAGCACATCAACATTTCATGTTAAGATCTCTAAAGCTACTCTTGTGGACAAATTCCTCAAAACAGTTGTAAACAAACATACAAAGTTCATCCTTGACAACACATCATCAATATATATCACTCATGAACAATATACTTTAACAAAAGCAAGAACATAGCAATAAACACAAACTCTTGACAAAGAGTAAATTTGGGACAGCATGACTTATGGTTTCTCAAAATAGAACTTCAAAATTACAAAACATGACAATGGATGTATAATGAGGAGGTTGAGCATTACATACCTCTTGTAGACCTTCTTGAGCAAGTTTGAAAGCAAAGAAACCCATAGATCTTCTTCTTTGGCACAGATTTAGAGTTTTCTTCCTCTTGAAGCAATAAGCAATCCTTTAGGACAGTTTGAGTAATGAGCCTCCCAGTTGGTTTTTGAGCCTTTGGACAGTTGAAACAAGATATATATGAGGTGTTGGGGGTGTTGAAGTGGTAGGAAAGGCCTTAAGTAGAGACTTGGCTCCCAAAGTGCATAAAAGTCAAAATATGGAGGTATGAAGGTTGACTTTTAGATTGATGAGTTTTTTGATGAAAGTAATGGTGGGAACAGTTTCAAATGGCCATTTTAAGGGTGTGTATATGGTCTTTGAAGTGTTGTGATGTTTGGAACAAGAAATAACATGAAAAATGGAAAATGGTGATTTTTGTGATTTTGAGAACTTAAGCAACTTTCAAGCAAGGAAAGGAATGAGAGAGCTATGAGTTTCTATGTATTCTTGATAGATCTGGTGTTGTGTATAACATAGACAAGGCCTCTATTTATAGGGAAAATGAAGGTGAGGGCAGATTTGGATTTTGGCTTCTTGGAGGGAAGTTTTGGAGAAATCTTGCCAAAATCTTGTGGCAGCCTCATACATCAGTCTCTTGGCTCATGGCAAGCAAGAAAATCAAGTGGAATGATGTACATGAGGTGACCGAATAGAGCTTAGAGTGTAGAGGTTACAGCTACTACATTTTTGGAGAAAAAGTTTTTCTTTCCTCTTTCACATTTCTTGATTATTTTATTGCCACTTGTTTGCAACTTGCTCCTCTCTCTTCACATCTTTCATTTTTTCTGCATTTTTACTCGTCCACAACTCTAATTATTAGATTGAACATGATCCAATGGCTGAGGATGGCCCAAGTTGTTAAAATTTGAATTTGAGAAAAAGTTGGAATGGTGGCTTCAAGTATGGCAGCCCCGACTTCCATGATCCATAACTCTCAGCTCACAAATGCTATTGAGGAGTTCTACCACATTTTAGAAATCCCCCAAGTAGCTCTACAACTTTCATGCTTTTGATATTTTCAAATTCCCACTGAAACTAGGTCAAAAGACATCTCAAAGTTGCTGAAAAAACATACTTAAAAGGCCAAATAACAGAATTTTTCTAAGTTATTTCCCTTCTTGAAATGAATTTGGTCATAACTCCAAATATATGCATTTTTTGATCATGGACCACTTTGGGACTTTTGCAGGACTTGTCAAGAGCTTTCCAATGAGCTTTGAACCAACTCAATTGGATGTGTGGTTGAGGAGTTATGGTCTTTCCCATTTTGAAACCCTAATTCTCGAGTTTTGCAATTACTCCTCAACCCTTGATCAAATGGTCATGAAATTTCATAGGCAGGTGTAATATGAGATAAGAAACATTTTTTATTCACATCTTGAAGTCAAATTCCTTATGAGTGAAGAGTTGACTTTTCGGTCAACCGTACGATCAATCGGTGACTACCGAGTTGACTGTTGATGTTCTGGGACTCCCGAGGCCTTGAATCTTCTTTAATGGACTTCACTAAGCCATATAAACCTTATGGACCAGAATTGCTTCATTGGAACACCTTTCAAAACAAAATTCAAACTACAGTTGACTTTTCCCGATCGAAAAACCCTAATCAGGGATCTTGAACGACACTGTCTTTAATCTTTGGGTGTCAACCTCCAACTGGGTTCATACTTGACCCAATGTAGTATCCTTGACCTTGTTTCATGGAGGATTAAATTAAGACATTGACTGATCAAACCATTCACACCTCGACTTTTGACTGTGCGAAACCCTAATTTCCCCTTTTTGCTTGAGCATTATGCAAATGAACTAGGGGATCTTCCCAACTCCACCATGACCTCTGAGATACCCAACAGGATTTTTTCTCATGCTCTTTATGAACTCCCTCTGATGATTCTTTGATAACTTTGTGATAGCAATACCCACCTGATGGCTCGTACCAATGCCTTTGATCAAAAAAGAGGTGGGCAAATTTAGGATATGACAACCCGCAATTTAACAACATTTTGTACTAAATAGGGTATTGCATAACAAAAGTGATTAATTCAGAGAGGACCACAATGACCGGAAAATCCCTCTCTAAAGAGAATTTAACAATGCTAAGTGCTCAGAACTAGATTCAAATTTTGTGTTGTATTTAACTAAAAGAAATGGTAATCTATAGCACAAATATTTGTGTATTTACATTTGCATAACCAAAGCATATTCAACCAATTAAATAAATAAAACTAAATAATAAAAAGGAAAATATATCTATTTCTATATCTATATATCTATACATAAAGATGAAATCTTACAAGCTGAGGTGGTGTAATAGTGGAAAAATCAGAACCAAGGAAGTGATTTAAGATGAGAAGAGAACCAAAAGCGTAACCAATCCATCTAGGCAAGTAAGATTCATCAAAGCCAGGTATTCCTAATGTGAAGCAAAGAACGGAGAGATTGAGCTGTTGCTGTTGTTGTTGCTGTTAGGTTGTGTTGGTGGAATTGGGTGGCTGAATATTTGCACGAAGTATTGTTGTTGATTTTGTAGAGAAGGTTTTGGGGGAAAGAAATTTGTTAGGAGGAATACAGGGTTTCAGTGATAGAATGGTTATGTTGTTCATCTTTTCTTTTCTGGTTAAAGTTTCTTCAGTTATTGCTACTCGCACACTTGTTTATTTGCAGTGGTGATTTTGTAAAACTGTTTTTGGTTAAATGTTAGTAGTAGTGATTAAGAAAAAAAAGTCAAATATGTTATAATAATAAAAATATTACTAGTAGTATTATTATTAGTTAGAAATGTTTAGATAAAAATATTCATTTTAATCGAAATGATCGATTATTGAAGATGTATAATTTGTTGAAGTTAAAATAAAAATATTAATTATTATATTAATATAATAGTTATATTTTTAGTAGTATAAATATTTTTATTAGTTAATGTAAGCACACACTATTTTTAAAAATAATAATAATAATAATAATAATAATAATAATTATTATTATTATTATTATTATTATTATTATTATTATTATTATTATTATTATTATTATTATTATTATTATTATTATTATTATTATTATTATTATTATTATGGTTATAAAAAACTAACAATCCGTCAAATGATTTATAATTAAAGTTATTATTCTCGTTATTATTGTTTTATCCTTTGTTATAGAAAATTGACAACTTGTTAAATTCTCTATAATAAGCATGACTTTTATCATATAAATTTTGTGCAGAGGTTAAAACCCATATGCAGATATTAACTTTTATATTCAAATACTAATTTTTATATTTAATGGAGGTCTAAAACTCTATATGCAGTTACTAACATTTTATATTTGATGAATGTCTAAAACCACATATGCAATTACTAACTTTTATATTTAGTAGAAGTTTAAAATCTCATATGCAATTATTAACCTTTTATTTTTAAGGGAGATTTAAAACTTATATGCAATTACTAACTTTTATATTTAGTGGAGGTCTAAAACCCCATATACAAATACTAATTTTTATATTTAATAGGAGTAAGATCTACATCTATAATATTGCTTCACGAAAAAATTTCATTTGATATAATTAAAATTACTAATTTCTTATATCATATGTGTTCGTTCACAAAATATGCTACACCTTATAATTACCTCTAACACTTGTAACAATGATATGATATTTAACACACTTAAAATTTGACTTGATGATATTTAACACACTTAATTTTTTTTCTTTTTTCTCCAAAGGTAACTATAACGACAATTTTACAATATTATCTCTATATATAATTCAATTTCTTTCATAATTTTCCCATAATTCTCAAATATTTATCCATATCTTTCAAATGGTTAAATGTTTTTTCTTGTTCAGGGGCGGACCCACACCCAGCCCGGGGGATGCAATGGCACCCCAAAAAATTTCATTTGATGACGGGAGTTATAACAAGCCCGAGTGATAGTTAAGAGCATATCAGAGGACTTTTATTCTAATGTAGTGTGTCATAGTCTTGTAGTTTGAATTTGTAATAGTACTGTTGTTGTTGTATTCTGTTATGGTACTGTGTTTGAAGTCTTGGCACATCTTATACCTTGATTCCCTTATTTTTAGTAAGGGTTAAATATGTTTTTAGTCCCTATAAAAATGACACCTTTCAAGTTTAGTCCCTATAAAAACTTTCTTCAAACTTTGTTCCTCATAAAGTTTTCCATCTCACAATATGGGCCCTCCCGTTAGTTTTCACTAACAGAAGTTTATGTGTCATGCCACATGTAATTGCAACTTTAATTACGTGGGATCTGTGTTATTTTAATTTGCCTGCATGGAAAATGAAGATAAGAAAATCTTGTAAACGTTAAATAAGTCAAATTTAGTTATTTGCCCTAGCAGAAGGTGTGTAACAGTCAATGAAGAAGGAGTATTAATTCACACAAGTCTGGGAAGAACGAATATTCATTCATGCAATTCATAGAAGGAATTTTTTTGTTTGTTGTGGTCCAAAAGCGACATCTTTGGAGTGGTCCCAAAAAGAAGATATTGAGAAGGCGAGTAAGTGGTCCCAGGTAAGATGCAATTGTCTCCTTTATGTTCTTTCATTTGAATATCATATGTTTTCCTTTCTCAGTGGTCCCTTTTCGTATTCAATTTGTTATTCTGTTGTATATTAAGTTTTTGTTCGCCTATTGTAGAAAAAAATTATGGTAAATCATTTTCATATTGTAATGCTAAAATTTAAATCTAGGTTAAATATTGTGTACATGAAATGGATAGTTTCATGGTTGTTCGCCTGTTGTGTACATTTTTGTTCGTCTTTTATCTTTTTTGCTGCTTATTCTCTGTCAATCTCTACTTTTAATATAAATTGTTTTAAATCAATCATTTTTTGTGAAAAAGTATTTAAAACCCGAATATCAAAACTTACCCCTCTTGTGTTTAGAGTTGATTGTTTAATAAGTGGCATCAGAGCCTAAATCCTGTTATAAGACTTGTCTCAGGAGGTTGGAGTGACTTCAAACAATTCACTCAATAAACCGTCATCCTTCAATAGAGAAGGGTATGCGTATTGGAAAGAGAATATGCATATCTTTTTAGAGGATATGGATTATTATATTTGGATTGTTGTTAAAAAGGTCCATTTGTTTCCACATATTTAGCAAAGGTATTTTTGAAAAAAATATATACAAAATTTGGACCAAAGAGGCAAGGAAAAAGTGTAGAATAGTTTGAAAGATGAAATTATTATCACTACCTTTCTTGGCATTGATAAGTTTTTTTGTGTTTCTCATTGTGTGACTGCGAAGGAATGTGAGACACTATTTAACTTATCCATGAAGGTACAACTGAGGTAATAGGGGCTAAGATGAATACGTTGACCCACAATTACGAGCAATTTTGAATGAAACCCGGGGAGAACATTCACGATATGGAAAAATGTTTTATTCATATTATGAATTATATGAGAACTTTGGATAAAGCTTTTTAAAACGAGGATTTGGTTATGAAAGTCCTCAAATGCCTAAATTGCAGTTTGCAACCTAAAGTCACTATGATTTATGAAGCTAAATATTTATCTTGTATGAATTTTCCTACCTTATTTGGAAAATTGCAGGAACATGAAATGGAATTAAAAGACTAGCTAAGAATAAAGAAAAATTAAAAAAAAGAAGAAAAGTCTAGCACTAAAAGTTATTGAGGCCAAAGACATGGAGTCTAAAGATAAAGATTGCTAAAGTGAAAATGTTTAAAATATAGATTTAATGTTTTAAAAATTCCAGGATTTTCTAAGGCGCGAAAAACTAACTATAAAATTTCAAAAGAAAAGTAAAAAAGATAAACCTCTATTCCAACTTGCTTCTAGTACACAAGGAAAGGACACAAAAAATTCAGAATGTGCACAAAATGAAAGAAAATCTAGAAGATACATAAGACCACAAAATATCTAGAGAGAACTTACATTGCATAGGACAATAGTGATATGGAATTCTACGATTAATCTGAAAAAAAGGAATAAATACACTCATGTCATATGACAAACTACAAAAAAAAAAGTAAATAATCTAAGTTTTGAATTTATTTATAATGATGTATTCCTTCTATGTAAATAGCTAGATAGTGAGTCAAGTAAATTAAAAAAAAAAATTGTTTTTTTCACAAAGTCTACTATTTCTTTTCTTGGAAAAGAAAATAAGAATCTATTAGAAGAAATATACAATCTTAGGGAAAAACATATTATTTTAATTCAAAACTCTCAATTTTCTTCTTCTTCTTCTTCCTTTTATGCAAATTCTGACGAACCTATCAAATGTGGAAAATGAAGCCTTTTAGAAAATTAAATCGACAACTTGTGTAACACACTTGATAAATTTATCAAAGAAATAGATAACTTGAATGTCATTCTAGAAAATCTAAGAGCAACCTATAACAAAGATGATTTAGGTTATGAACCTAAAACAATGCTAACATTTTAGTAACACATATCATGCAAATAGGACCTCTAAATATAATATGTTTAAATGTAACTATTGTAATAAAAATGATCATGTTGCTTTATTTTAATTTTTTTATAAAAAGTCATGAAAGTAAAAATGTATATCCTCATTTTCATTTCTATAAATAATATGATGAAAATAAGATGATAAATATGTTTGCTTCATATTGCTTCAAATATCATAGTTCTACTAAAAAAATTATATAAAATATGCATTTCACTAACATAGAGTATCCAAAAATATTTGGATACAAAAGGTTAAAAAGTTAAATTGTGATATAAATATGCTTAACAATTTTGTGAGATGTTGGATCGAACTTTAGTATGGTCGAAGAATAGCTTTTGGTTCGACAAAAATTAAGCATAAGGTCGAAGTCTGTTTGCATGTTGTTGTCGGAGTAATGCGTATTATAGTCGAAGTTTGTTCTAACATGCATTAGATATTATTGCTAGGATTGTTAGCATGTTGAATTGGGTCTTACTTGTAAGCCCAATTGTTTAAGTTAGCTTGTACCCTAAGTTAGTTTGTAATGGATAATTGTTAAAAAGCCCATTAGGTTAGTGTACAATTTTTCTTATAAATAGGATGCTAGTTTCTCAATCTTGACAGAAGGAAAAATAGGAAGATAAAATCTTAATTTCAAGAGAGAGAGGTTATTTTGTTATTCTTGTATACTTGTAATCTTGTACTACGAGTAATGAAAGAATAGCAGTT
This sequence comes from Lathyrus sativus, assembly GCA_963859935.3. NCBI lineage: Eukaryota > Viridiplantae > Streptophyta > Magnoliopsida > Fabales > Fabaceae > Lathyrus > Lathyrus sativus. The sequence continues at coordinate 272,326,913 of OZ012735.1, forward strand.
TATAACCAATCATTGTTGTTCCTTGTTGTTTTACCTTGTTTTCTTTACCCTAACCCTTGTGTGTTTCTTGATCATAAAGAAACCGTTTATACTTTGTTTCAAGGTATCTGATTCACAATAAATTGGTGCGGTGAGCATGGAGAAGATGCCTTCAACAAAGTATGAGATTGAAAAGTTCACCGGAGTGAACAACTTCGGTCTGTGGCGCTTGAAGATGAAAGCCCTACTAGTTCAGCAAGGTTGTTTGGAAGCTTTGAAGGGAGAGGCAGCCATGAACGTTGCGTTAACGACAAAAAAAAAGATGGGCATGATTGAGAAAGCCCAAAGCGCAATATTGTTGAGCCTTGGTGATAAGGTTCTTCGACGGGTATCAAAGGAGACTACAACATCAGGATTATGGGTGAAACTTGAAAGTTTGTACATGACCAAATCTCTGGTGAATCGACTATACCTGAAGCAAGCTTTGTAATCATTCAAGATGAGTGAAGACAAAGTGTTGGTTGAGCAGTTGGATATGTTCAACAAGCTAATTCTTGATCTTGAAAATATTTATGTGAAGATCGATGATGAAGATCAAGCATTATTGATGTTGTGTGCTTTTCCTAGAACACATACTCACTTCAAAGAAAATCTATTGTATGGAAGGGAGTCCTTGACCTTTGAAGAAGTTCAATCAGCCTTGTATTCTAAGGACTTGAACGAACGAAAGGAGCATAAACCTTCGACGGTGGGCGAAGGTTTGACCGTTAAGGGAAAATTCTTGCGAAAGGATGGTAAGTTCGACAAGAAGAAAGGTAAAAGTCAGCAGAAGTCTTATAGTGGCAAATCATCTGGTATTCGATGTTATCGTTGTAAGAAGGAGGGTCACACAAGAAAGTTATTCCTTGAACGCCTGAAAGATCATGGAGGTAATGACAACGCAACCATTTTTCAAGATGACTTCGACTCATCTGATGTTCTTTTGGTTTCAAGTGGCGACTCGAGAAAACAGTGGATTATGGATTCAGGTTGCACATGGCACATGAATCCAAACAGAGAATTATTCGAGGAGCTATGCGTAGCACCCTAAAAATTTCACTTTTGTTTTAATCGTAACTGGCTTATGTTTCTTTACATTTTTCATTTCTGCATATCATAGCATTGGTTCTCAATTCATGGGATCAAGGTGTTTCAGTGGCTCAGGATTCCCTTTCGTTGTAAGAGTTCAAATAGCGAGCGTCAGAGGCGTCGACATTTATTTTTCCCAACAATCGAATGCCCGATTTTATTTTTATTCAGCAGGTCATTTTCAACTCATGAGACGGTGTACAGGCTATCTCAGGCGTTCTCACAATTATAATATCCAAGGGCAAGTTTCAGAGGCTTAATAGAGCTCAAAACAAGTGGCAACGGATGATTACGCAAGTTTCCCTCTACATGGAGCCAAAATTAGCAATTTTTGAATGTGATAACCGGTTACCACATATGGGTAATCGGTTACCTTAGGCGAAATTTGCAAAGATATTTGAATTTTTAGCGCTGCAGATTTCCAATCATTTTCAACCATTGATTTCACATGTGCATCATTGGAAGAATCTAGAATTATTTCAATTTTCACCATTTCCCTCCAAATTTCAAACACTCCATTCCTAATTTCACTCCTAATTTTCATTCAAACTCTAATCCACAATCCAAACCACATTTTTGTTTCTAACCTAGAGCTTATTTAAGTGGGTTTGCTCTAAACCTCACAGAAGAACCTTCATTTTCAGATTCACACAAATTCACTTTCATTCTTCATCTCAATTTTAGAATTTGCTCTCAATTTTAGAATTTTCTCTCAAATTCTCTCAACTTTTTCAGTCCCAAAACCTCCATTAAATCTCTTTCCACTCGAGTTTATTGATTCTACATTGGAATCCTTTAATTCTAGAACTAAACGTCCTTCATTCGTCTTCACTATCTTTAATTAATCACTCAATTTTCATTTGGACTTGGATCTGGTTTTGGAAGCAAGATTTGAAGTGATTTTTGGATTAATTTTGGCTTGATCTTGCTTGTTCTTCACTTCTACTATAAGGAAGCTCTTGGATCTTGAAGATTCTCTGGGTTTCTAGCTTGGATTTGTTAGTTTCAAGTAAATCAACACTTACCAAAGCAAATCTCAACTTTGAAGGTTGGTAATTCTAGATCCAATTCTTGTTTTGAACTTATTTGAATAATCACAATGTAGATCCATGGCTTTTGATGCATTTTGATCCATTTTGATGATTTTAATCTTAGTGATTTGTGATGTCAATGTTTGATTGTGTTTACATGATGTTTGATCACTGATTCTTGATGATAAATTTGTGCTTAATTGATTACATGTTCATATGAATGATTGGATAAGTTGTTTGTTGTTGAAAACTGATTTTGGAAACTAATTTTTGGCTTTTGTCTCAGTGGTAACTGGTTACCACTATCAGGTAACCGGTTACCCTGCCTAATTTTCACGTTTCTGGACTTTTTTTTAACAGGTAACCGATTACCTGATTCTGGTAAGCCATTACCACTGGGACAGTTTGCCTTTTTTCAAAGAGGTAACTCGTTACCTGGTTCTGGTAACCCGTTACCACTGGGACAGATTGCCTATTTTTTTGCATTTCTTGCTTGTTTGAGTTCCTTTCTACCTATAAACTTCATGGATTGATATGTTGCATTTATGTGGACTGTTTTTGACATATTTTATCATTCTTGAATGTTTGATCTCGATTCTTCGACACGTAACTTTCGCTTTCTATTTGAATGTTTAACATGTTTATGTTGCTTTATTGATGAATGATCACATGCCTTTCTTGCTTAGATCATGTTAATTGATTATCATGAATGTTTGCTTTGTTGGATTTGTGATGTATGTGTGCGTTCGCTTCCGATTCCGTTTGTTGCATGTTCGTTTGATCGTTGATCATTTTATTTGAAGTGAAAAACATGATGATCTTGTTGATTCTTAATGATGCAATTTTGTTGATCAATTATGTTTGTTTGTTGAAGCATATTCATACTTGCATGATATCTATCCATGATTGGTATTTGCATATGTTTGATTGCATTAAATCGTGCTTGCTTGTTTGTGTCTCGCTTTTCACAGTTGTTCTTATTTTGAATTTGCATGTTGTCCTTGTCTTACTTGCTTGTTGCCTGCCTTTTCACACCTACTTCTATGCTGAAACATGTGCTGTTATAGGCTGTCTTGCTTGTGTGCTGTATTTTATTGCAGTTTTGTGCAGGAGGCATTGTTGTAGCTGTTGTTTTTACCTTGTTTCTTTGCTTTTTATTTTGTCTTTGCATGCTCCCTTAGGATTCCTAGTCCAATTTAAGTTCCGATTAAGTTTGGAGTAGGATAGACATTAGGAGTTTAATTCATGCATGATAACATTAGGTTAGTCCCTTTTTAACCTCAACCTTAGGTCCATCTTTTGCATGCTATCATTAGGATAGAATCTGCTTTCGCATCCCGACTTTAGGACCATTTTGCATGACAGTGTTAGGGCCGAGTTCCCCTTAGACCTTTCGTGCGTCTCTCTTCTCATCTCAAAACACATTATAACTCATCTAACAAATACAATGAACATTGTACGCTATGAGCCTTAAGCACATGGAAAATGATGAGTGAGGGGTCTCCTCTCGCTCGTCTAGAGTGTTTAGTGTACGTCCCGTCTGGGGGTGATATACGATGCATTTGTTCCTATGTCATAGTCTTTAGTGCAACGTGAATCACAAAGCAAACTCAACTCACTTCATTAAAACTCACAAACCAAATCAAACCTTTCTATCCTTCAGAATTTGTGTTTCAAACTCATTTTCAAAAAAGAGTACGTTACTTTTTTGTTCTATCGCAAATAGGCATCGTCCCTAACTGCTGGAATGGGAACTTAACATCACTCATAAAAAACACTTAACCAACCTGTGGTCTAGTTTTTCTGAACTACGTTGACTCTGACTTTCCCATTGCACAAGGGAATACGTAGGCATAGGGCGGCGATGTCATATCGAGTCTCTTTCTTTTTCTTTTGTTCTAGTTTCCTTTTAGCAATAGTTTTTAGATCACACACTCTTTGATTAGACAATAAGCATGGATCCCGTTGAGTACAACGGACGTGAGGGATGTTAATACCTTCCCCCTGCGTAACCGACTCCTGAACCCAATATTTGGTAGTGATGACCTTGTCTTTTTTCGTTCTTCAGGTTTTCTTCGATCGTTTCATTTTCCTCTCTTTGGGATAAATAATGTTCGTTCACGACTCTTCTGTTTTTCCGCCGGGTATCTTTCGCAGTTGCGACAACTGACAACTCTGCTGGGGACTCTAGTTTCCTATGCGAGTCAATCCTAGCGCTTGTCTGTTTTGTATCTTTGGGTGTTTGCTTTTGTCCAGTTATTTGCTTTTATGTACATTATATGTTGTATATTATTACATTTGCATTTTATTGTTGCATTTTATTATGCTCCATGAGGCTAGTGAGATTATACCTGAGTGAATTGCTCACTCAAAGATACAACAGAGTCGCCATCGAACTTTATTTAGTTTCAAAGGACAAGGAAAATATCGATAAAACCCAAGGGAAGAGAAACGAGAAAGGGGGTCGGTTATGCGAAAGGAAGGTACTAGCACCTTAAGCATCTGTCTTACCCGATGGGAACCATTTCGCTCGCTTCTAGGCATGGATAGGTTATCTATCTAAGGCTTCTAGCGAAAAAGAAAAGAAGAGAGAGAAAAAGAAATAGGAAGAAAGAAAGTGCTCGCGGAGGATTGGGGACCTCGTGCCTACGTACCCTCATAGTGCAATGAGGAAGTCAGAGCTCCGTAGTTCAAGGAACCAAGGAAAAGAAGAGGATCTGGACAGACCAGAGAGATAAAAGAATGGAAGAAGACGATGGAAGGTGGCTCGCCAAGATTTCGCAATCTTGTGCCTACGTACCCTCATAGTGCAATGAGGAAATCAGAGCCTACGTAGTTCGGGGAACTAACGCTGAAAAAGAAAAGGGAAAGAGACAGCGTTAAAGCCAAAAACTAAAAGAGAGAGAGAGAGAGAGAGAGAGAGAGAGAGAGAGAGAGAGAGAGAGAGAGAGAGAGAGAGAGAGAGCAAGACCCAACTGGGGAATGCAAGAGGAATGGTGTCAAAACCAAGAAAGAAGACAAAAGAAAACTCTGTTGAGCAAAGGAGAAGCAAGGTAAGAACTCTGTCAGGGAATGCAGAAGAAAATAGATGACTCCACTGGGGAGAAAACAAAAGAATGGTGACGGAGCCAAGAGAAAAACGGAGTAAAGGACAAGAATCAAAATAAAGGTAAGATCCACGGGGAATTCGGTGTATTAAGTGGTGACCAGTAATTAACCAAAGAAACATAGGAGTAAAACTTTGTGGGGAGAGCAAAAAGGTTGGTGTCAACAGACGGAATGCGACGAACCAAGAGAAAGAGAGTACTGAACCAAAGAGAGGTGTTTGACTTTGAGGGAAAATTGGTATATTAACTGATAATTAGTGATTAATCGGAAGGAGAAAGGAGCTGGTTTTAACCGATAAACGGTTTATCAACCAACAAACGGGTGTGGAACCAAGCAAATGTTGTGACCCAAAGAACGAGTGTGGAACCAAGCGACGATTGTGACCCAAAGAATGGTACATTGATTGAATAAACAACATTTGACCAAAGCAAAGGGTATTCGAATAGAACAAAGGTTACTAACCCAAAGCTGGCAGTATTTGAACCAAAGAAAGGTTGCTAATTACAGGGGGTTCGGTGCTTAACAGACAGATTGTGATTAACCAAAAAAATGAATGATTAACCAAATGAAGGTGATTAACTCAAAAGAAACTCAGTATCTTAACAGACGGACTGTGGTTAACTGAGAAAAAAGGTGATTGGTTTAAACAGGAGGACTGTGATTGACCAAAAGACGGGTGATTAACCAAGAGAAGGTGATTAACCCAAAGAAAAAGCTGGTTTTAACGGGCAGACCGTGATCAACCAGAGATTGGGTGATTAGCCGAAAGAAGCGGATTAACCCAAAGAAATTTCAGTATTAACAGATGGGCTGCGATTTAACTGAGGAAAAGATGACTGGTGTTTAATTGACAGACAGTGATTAACCAAACAAGAATTGGGGAAACTGAAGGTTTTCATGAGCGGAAGCAATTGAAGATCAAGGCAACCCTATTATCTTGTAATGTTCAATCTAATTGTTGAATTTATTTTAAATATTATGAGTAGCTAAACCCCCCAATGCTAGGGGGTGTCCCTGAATTGACTTTGTAATAATCTTGTTCTCTTTGAATTAGTGATTTTACTGCTTTCTCATGATCGTTGTTATCGTATAATGTTCTTAAGGCTTTTCTTATCTGAAAAATAAGGATTCGATTTACAATTAACTTTAGGTTTGGAAAAATGATTGTTAACGCTTTTATACGATAATACTATAGTAGATATTGCCTAGGAATGGGGATACCCTATAGTAACTGTAATGTTTTAGATAAAACAAATTGCTTGGTATTGTTCCTATACTGCCAAGGAATTGAGGTATAGGGAGAATACCAAAAGGTTTTCTGCCTAAGGAATTAGAGTCAACCAATCTTTAAAACCGGTAATGATTGAATTGCGCGGTGATCTTTTAAAATAAGAATTAAGATTGTTACAAGGCTTTTCATACACCCTACCCCAACATGCTCCTCATATCTGTCCAAAACCTATTTTATTACTTTTGCCTTAAGTCTTTTACTTTTACAAATTAAACAAACCAAAACCCCATTGACCTTTTGTTCAATTGCATTATTATAGAAATTGTATTCCTACACAGTCCTTGAGATCGATATTCAGGGAGTTTCTCCCTTATTACTAGATCGGTCAAAATAGTACACTAGCTATTTTATCGATCAAGTTTTTGGCGCCGTTGCCGGGGACTGTCAGAATATCAGTTCAATTTTAATTCAATTGAAAATTTGTTGCTTTGAGACCAAAATTTTATTTTTTTCAGTTTTTATTTTTTTTCTTTTGTTTTATTTATCACTATTGTTTTTACTACTAATCTGCCTCTAACATTTCCATGCAAGGAGATTCCTCAACTATTTTTTCTTTGGACATAGAAATTGAAAGGACTTTACACGAAAGACGTAGAAAAGCTAGACTAGTAGCTTTAGAAGCCGAACCTTCAGCGCTAGCACCAGAAGATGAAAGAGTCTATATTTATTCAGAACATTCTAATTCAGGTTCAGAATCAGGTAGAGACACTGTAACTATGGCAGGAGTCTCACCAGCAGAGAGACTCCTTGGCGATTATGGCAAAGCTAATGCCCCAACTGGTAGGTTAACAATTATAAACCAACCAGTGAATGTACCCAATTTCCAGTTGCATCCGAGCACAATCATTCAACTTGAGAGAAAACCTTTCACCGGAAAGGTTAATAAAGATGCCAATAAACATCTACAAAGATTTTTGACAATGAGCACTACTCTCAAGATAAAAGGGCACACAGATGAAGCAAAAAGGCTACGAATGTTTCCGTTCACTCTCTCTGAAGATGCTGGAGAGTGGTTTTACTCGTTACCAGCCGGGAGTATTACTACGTGGGAAGAAATGGAGAGAGCCTTTCTGAATGAGTACTTTCCTTCCCCTGTTTATATTCGTAAGTGATATGATATTATGAATTTTAAACAGAGGGAGGGAGAATCACTAGGAGATTCTTATAAAAGGTTCAAACGGTTATTGGTTGCATGTCCTACTCACAACTTGGATCAAATTGAACAGATGTAAATGTTTGTAAACGATCTTAAGATGAAGACAAAGCAACTGATTGATACAGCAGTCGGTGGCTCATCTAACCTTATAGCAGCCACTGGTATCAAAAAAATCATTGAAGCCATTGCAGCAAATGAGCATCTAGAGCTATATGACTGGAGTGTGAGTAAGGCGGAAGAAACCATTAACTTGAAGTTGGCAACTCAAGTTATGAAAATGGAAGAGAAAATTAAAGCTGAAGTGGAAAGAAAGCTTAAGGGAATGAATGTGAGTACTGAAGTTGTAGCTCAAGTTCAATCTGTCCAAGCTGTGAGCTGTGAGGTTTGTAATGGACCCCATTTTACTGCCCATTGTCTTGCTACTGCTAAACAAATTGAAGAGATAAAGTATTTGAGGCAGAACAATCCATACTCTCAGACTTATAATCCAGGGTGGAAGAATCATCCTAACTTTTCCTGGAAAGATCAGAGTCAATCTCAATATCTGCAGCAGCAACAGACTCTTCAGAAAGCAGAATGAGAGATAGCTATTGAAAAAATGGCAGCTCAAAATATTCAATTCCAAGAAGAGACCCATCATGTTCAAAGGAATAACAAAGCTTCTATCAAAAATATTGAGGCTCAAATGGGGAAGATAGCCCAACACCTCTCCATACACGCTCAAGGAACCCTCTCGATGACACCAATTCCAAATCCAAAAAAAATAAAGAGAATATAAATGTTGTAACAACAAGAAATTAGAGAATTACGGAAGAAGAGGAAGAAAAGGAAACAAATGAGTATGAGTGTATAGAGGTAGAACATGAGGTAAGAGAAAAAGTGAAAGAACTAGAAGAAGTTGTACCATATGAAAAACCAACTGAAGAGAAAAAGAAAGAGGAGGTTAAACTGAAAATCAAGCTACCTTATCCTCAAAGAGTTACAAAGAAGGATCAAAAAGATAAAGACTTTGGAAAATTCAGCGCAATGTTCAAAAAATTGGAAATCAATATGCCATTCTTTAAAGCACTTGAGCAAATGCTTTTGTACAAGAAATTCATGAAAGAGGTAATAGGTAAAAAGAGACCAATGGGTGAGGAGTCGAAAATCACAACTGAGCAATGTAAGGAAATATTACAAGAAAGGAAAATCCCCATCAAGCGGAAAGATCTTGGACCAGTAGTAATCCCTTGTACTATAAAAGATAGAACTTTTAAGAAAGTCCTTATTGATTCATGTGCTAGTGTGAGTCTCATGCCTCTATCTATCTTTAAAAAGCTGGGTATTGGAAAAGTGAGCGATACGGGAACAAGCTTGAAGTTTGCCGACCACACAACTAAGAGGTCATATGGGCTAGCAGAGGATGTACTGGTGACGATCAATAACTTCACCTTCCCAGTTGATTTTGAGATCATAGATATTTCAGAAGATGAAAAGACTTCAATCATACTTGGCCGACCGTTCTTGCTTACTAGTCGGTGCAATGTTGATATTGAAACACGTACGCTCACTTTGAAATCTTTTGATGAGGAAATAACTTTAAAAGCAATGGAGATTAAGAAGAGAGGTAAAGAGGAAGATGTTAAACCTTCAGTTGGAATGATCAAAACAACAAAAAAAGAAAAACAATCAAAACCACTCCAAGTTGTTCTTATCTCTGAACCTGACCGACATTCTGTTGCGAAAAAGTCAAGCAATAGATTTGGAAGCTAAAGTACCCCCCATAATAATGGGGAGTCAATCGTCGAGCCATGTGACGTTAAACGAAGCGCTGCGTAGGAGGCAACCCATGGATTTTAAGAATTCATGTTTTTCTTTTTGTGGTTATTTCAATTTTTGCAGGAATAAACGAGAATTTGCAAGGGAAAATGTGGAAGCAGCAAAGAGGTACTACATTACCCGTCGACCCCTCTGTGGATCTCTGTGAGTATGTCTCTTCCTCTCTTGTTCTTAAACATTGAGGACAATGTTTAGTTCAAGTTTGGGGGAGGTTTTACTGTTTTGAAGTTTCAATTTAAATACCTTTTTAATTGCGTTCGGTAAAAATCACTTCGAATTTTCCCCATATGAAGACCGTAAAATTTTTGCTTGTCAATGCTATGTTGTGTGAGGTAGTCAGGAAAGTATTTATAGTTTGATGGAAGAGGAGTTATAACTAGGGAATTTGGGAAAGTTTGGAAATTGAGGTATAATTTGAACACCCTAGGTTCCCCGGAGTAAGGAAAAGAGTCCAACGTGTAGATTTGTGCCATCGTACTTGGATTTGAGAAGTATTCCCCGATTAGTTCATAATGATAGTCCGGCATGATTAAAAAGGAATTGCATGTTTAAAGATTGATTATAAGAATGACTCGTGGAACAAAAAAAAGAGATGAATAATGATGGTAAAGACAACTAGTCCTTCTAAGTTGGGTAACCCTCACCCGATTACTTAACCTAACGATGGTTAAATCTCTAATAGTCATTCAAAAATATGGACTAATAAACGCCAATGAGCGAGAAAAAAAGAATAAAGGTGCCACGGAAAAAGTCTCGATCAAAATTTTGTACTTGTGAAGGAAAGCAATCAAAAGTGCCTTAATCTGATGATCTGAATGAAAGGGGTAGAAAATCGAATAAAAGAGTTAAGCCCAAAGCATAGTTGGAGAGGTGGCTGAAAGGGGGATTTAGGTCAGTGGTTTTACCGATGTGTGTGTTTGTGTAATACCTTCATTAACAGACGATTACCAAGAGAACTAGTTTTAGCCGATTGGAACAAAGACTCACGTATGAGTACCGACACACCTTACATTCATAAGTCCTTCATTTGATATGTTGTTTGATCTGAAAATTATTTACCAAGCTGGTTGCTTGAGGTCAATCAATGGTTTAAGTTTGAGGAAGTTTAATCAGTGGTTTTTATACGTTATTTTACCATTAGTTTTAGTTAATCATTTGATATGTCTAGTCGCATTTTATTCGTTTTTATTGAATTTTACGTGTCGGTTTGGTATTTTCATTGTTTCTAGGTTCAGGTGAGCAATAGAGAAGAATCGGAGCAAAATCAGGTAAAACAACAAGAAGTCAGAAGAGTTTTAAAGTGGACCAGGAGCATGACACGGCCGCCCGTATCACCTGACATGACCCGTGTCAGGAAGTGCTCAGAAAAAACAAAATATGTGGAAATCAGGGAGCTGACACGACCCCTCCGTGTCAACTAACACGACCCGTGTCAGCACACCTGGAACAAAGAAAGTTTTCGTGCAGTGTAACAGGGAGCCAACACGGTCGCCCGTGTCAGCTGACACAGCCTGTGTTGGCTGAAACGCTTCATCTTCTAATTTTCTTAGATTTTGGGCATTTGTGAATCATGAGGGTATTTTAGGTACTTTCCTATTGATGGGTTGGACCTAAGACTATTTAAAACGTGTTTTGAGAAGAGAAAAATGACCTTTTGACAGAAAAAGAATTTCACGATCAAGGATTAGGGAAACTGAAGGTTTTCATGAGCAGAAGCAATTGAAGATCAAGGCAACCCTATTATCTTGTAATGTTCAATTTAATTGTTGAATTTACTTTAAATATTATGAGTAGCTAAACCCCCTACTGCTAGGAGGTGTCCCTGAATTGACTCTGTAATAACCTTGTTTTCTTTAAATTAGTGATTTCATTGCTTTCTCATGATCGTTGTTATTGTATAATGTTCTTAAGGCTTTTCTTATCTAACAAATAAGGATTCGATTTATTGTTAACTTTAGGTTTGGAAAAACGATTGTTAACGCTTTTATACGATAATATTATTGTAGATTTTGCCTAGGAATGGGGATACCCTATAGAAACTGTAATGTTTTAGATAAAAAAATTGTTTGGTATTATTCCTATACTGCCAAGGAATTGGGGTATAGGGAGAATACCAAAGGGTTTTCTGGCTAAGGAATTAGAGTCAACCAATCTTTAAAACTGGTAATGATTGAATTGAGTGGTGATTTTTGAAAATAAGAATTAAGGTTGTTACAAGGCTTTTCATACACCCTACCCCAACATGCTCCTTATATATGTCCAAAACCTATTTTACTACTTTTGCCTTCAGTCTTTTACTTTTACAAATTAAACAAACTAAAACCCCATTGACCTTTTGTTCAATTGCATTATTACATAAATTTTATTCCTATGTAGTCCTTGAGATCGATATTCGGGGAGTTTGTCCCTTATTACTACATCGGTCAAAATAGTACTCTTGCTATTTTATCGGTCAGTTACCTCAGGCGAAATTTGCAAAGATATTTGAATTTTCAGCACTGCAGCTTTCCAATCATTTTCAACCATTGATTTTACATGAGCATCATTGGAAGGATCTAGAATTGTTTCAATTTTCACCATTTCCCTCCAAATTTCAAACACTCCATTCCTAATTCCACTCCTAATTTTCAATCTAAACCATATTTTTGTTCCTAAACTAGAGCTTATTTAAGTGTATTTGCTCCAAACCTCACAGAAGAACCTTCATTTTCATATTCACACCAATTCACTCTCATTCTTCATCTCAATTTCAGAATTTGCTCTTAAATTCTCTCAACTTTCTCTCATCTTTTTCACTCCCAAAACCTCCATTAAAGCTCTTTCCACTTAAGTTCATTGATTCTACATTGGAATCCTTGAATTCAAGAGCTAAACCTCCTTCATTCATCTCCATTATCTTTAATTCATCACTCAGTTTTCGTTTGGATTTGGATCTAATTTTGGAAGCAAGATTTGAAGTGAATTTTGGATCAATTTTGGCTTGATCTTGCTTGTTTTTCACTTCTACTATAAGGAAGCTCTTGGATCTTGAAGATTCTCTGGGTTTCTAGCTTAGATCTATTAGTTTCAAGTAAATCAACACTTACCAAAGCAAATCTCAGCTTTGAAGGTTGGTAATTCTAGATCCAATTCTTGTTTTGAACTTATTTGAATAATCACAATGTAGATCTATGGCTTTTGATACATTTTGATCCATTTTGATGATTTTGATCTTAGTGATTTGTGATTTCAATGTTTGATTGTGTTTACATGATGTTTGATCATTGATTCTTAATGATAAATCTATGCTTAATTGATTACATGTTCATATGAATGATTGGATAAGTTGTTTGTTGTTGAAAACTAATTTTGGAAACTGATTATTGGCTTTTGTCTCAGTGGTAACCGGTTACCACTATCAGGTAACCGGTTACCCTGTCTAATTTTCACGTTTCTGGACTTTTTTTCAACAGGTAACCGGTTACCTGATTCTGGTAACCCGTTACCACTGGGACAATTTGCCTTTTTTCAAAGAGGTAACCCGTTACCACTGGGACAAATTGCCTATTTTTTGCATTTCTTGCTTGTTTGAGTTCCTTTCCACCTCTAAACTCTATGGATTGATATGATGCATTTATGTGGACTATTTTTGATATGTTTCATCATTCTTGAATGTTTGATCTCGTTTCTTTGACACGTAACTTTTGGTTTCCGTTTGAGATGTTTAACATGTTCATGTTGCTTGATTGATGAATGATCACATGCCTCTCTTGCTTAGATCATGTTAATTGATTATCATGAATGTTTGCTTTGCTGGATTTGTGATACATGTGTGTGTTTGCTTCCGATTCTGTTTGTTGCATGTTCATTTGATCGTTCGATCATTTGATTTGAATTGAAAAACATGATGATCTTGTTGATTCTTAATGATGCAATATTGTTGATCAATTATGTTTGATTGTTGAAGCATGTTCATACTTGCATGATATCTATCCATGGTTAGTGTTTGCATATGTTTGATTGCATTAAATCGTGCTTGCTTGCTGCCCTGCTTTTCAGCTGTTCTTATTTTGAATTTGCATGTTTTCTTTGCCTTACTTGTTTGTTGCCTGCCTTTTTACACCTGCTTTTGTGCTGAAACATGTGTTGTTATAGGTTGTCTTGCTTATGTGCTGGATTTTATTGTTGTTTTGTGCAGGAGGCGCTGTTGTAGCTGCTGTTTTTACCTTGTTTCTTTTCTTTTTGCTTTGTCTTTGCATGCTCCCTTAGGATTCCTAGTCCAATTTAATTTCCAATTAAATTTGGAGTAGGATAGACATTAGGATTTTAATCCATGCATGATAACATTAGGTTAGTCCCTTTTTAACCTCAACCATAGGTCCATCTTTTGCATGCTAAAATTAGGATAGAATCTCATTTCGTATCCCGACTTTAGGACCATTTTGCATGACAACGTTAGGGCCGCGTTTCCATTAGACCTTTCGTACGTCTCTCTTCTCATCTCAAATCAAATTCTAACTCATCTAATAAATACAATGAATGTTGTATGCTACGAGCCTTAAGCACATAGGAAATGATGAGTGAGGGGTCTCCTCTCGCTCGTCTAGAGTGTTTAGTGTATGTCCCATCTAGGGACGACATGCGACGCATTCATTCCTATGTCATAGTCTTTAGTACAACGTGAATCACAAAGAAAACTCAATTCACTTCACTCAAACTCACAAACCAAATCAAACCTTTTTATCCTTTGAGGTTTGTGTTTCAAGTTCGTTTTCAGAAAAGAGTACGTTACTTTTCCGTTTTACCGCAAACAGGCATTGTCCCTAACTGCTGGAATGGGAACTTAACGTCACTCATAAAAAAAAACTTAACTAACCTGTGGTATAGTTTTTCCTAACTACGTTAACTCTGACTTTCCCATTGCACGAGGGAATACGTAGGAATAGGGCGACGATGTCCTATCAAGTCTCTTTCTTTTTCTTTTGTTCTCATTTCCATTTAGAAATAGTTTTTAGATAACACACCCTTTGATTAGACAACAAGCATGGATCCTGTTGAGTACAATAGACATGAGGAATGCTAATACCTTCCCCTTGTGTAACTGACTCCCGAACCCAAGATTTGGTTGCGATGACCTTGTCTTTTCCCGTACTTCAGGTTTTCTTCGATCGTTTCTTTTCCCTCTCTTTGGGATAAATAATGTTTGGTGGCTACTCTTCTATTTTTCCGTTGGATGCTTTACGTAATTGCGACACTATGTGACCAAGATGGTGGATTTGTGCTACTGGGAAACAAAAAATCTTGCAAAATTGCAGGTATTGGATCTGTGAGATTCAAGCTCCATGATGAGTCAATAAGGTTATTGATTGAAGTTAGGTATGTACCTGACTTGAAGAGAAATTTGATTTCTCTTGGTGAATTCGACAGAAAGAGATATGGTTTTCAAGGAGAGAAAAGTATCTTAAGAGTCATGAAGGGGTCGAAGGAAGTCTTGAGAGGCGTGAAGAAACAAGGCTTGTATACCCTTGAGGCTGAGGTTGTAAGTGGTTCAACAAATGTTGCATCCATGAAACCTATGTCGAAGACAGAATTATGGCACATGAGATTGGGCCATGTTAGCGAAAGAGGTCTGGTTGAATTGGAGAAGCAGAACCTGCTAGGAGATGACAAAGTCGAAAAGTTAGATTTTTGTGAATCTTGTGTATTTGGTAAATCCTGTAAGGAGAAGTTTAACAAAGGCCAGCAAAAAACACTTGGTTCCCTGGATTACATTCATGCTGATCTTTGGGGGCCTATAAGGAATCCTTCACACTCAGGTGCAAGATATTTTCTATCCATCATTGATGACTATTCCAGAAAGCTATGGGTATTCATTCAGAAGACAAAGGACGAAACTTTTGAGAATTTCAAAAGTTGGAAGATTCTGGTCAAAACTCAAACTGGCAGAAAGGTTAAGAGGTTGAGAACCGGCAGTGGCCTTGAATTCTGAAACGAAGCATTCAATAGTTATTGTGTTAAGTCTGGGATTGCAAGGCATACGATTGTAGTAGGTACTCCTCAACAAAATGGCTTAGGTGAGAGATTCAATCGAACAATCCTTGAAAGGGTTAGATGCATGTTGGTTAGCGCTGGATTGAAGGTGTTCTGGGCGGAAGTTGTTTCGACATCAGCTTACCTGATAAATAGATGTCCCTCGACTGTCTTGGGAATGAAGACACCTGAAAAAGTTTGGTTGGGACATCCACCTAGTCTCGACAGACTGAGATTATTTGGTTGTGTGGCCTATGCTCATATTAGGCAAGACAAGGTTGAACCTAGAGCTCTGAAATGTATGTTCATAGGATACCTTGAAGGAATCAAAGCTTATAGGATATGGTGCCTAGAGCCAGGTCACAGGAGGTGTGTCACCAGTCGAGATATAGTTTTTAATGAAGCAGAGATAACTTTCAAGAAAACTGATAATGCTGACGAAGAGCTGGAACAGGGAGAAATTCCTGTTAAGGTGGAGCATGTTGATGCTAAATCACGTACCCCAGATGAAGTCGAAGAAGACACAGAAGATGTTGTCGGAGATGAGGAGACTGATAATGACTACCTACTAGCAAGAGAAAGTTTGAGGAGAGTCATCAAGCCACCTCAGAGACTTGGGTATGCAGATCTTATAGCTTATGCCTTGATCTCTACAAGTGAGGTTCTAGATGAAGAGCCTGGAAACTATAAGGAAGTTATGAGGAGTTGAAAGAAGACTGAATAACTGAAGGCCATGGATGATGAGATGAAATCTCTTCATGATAACAACACCTGGGAATTGATTAAGAAACCTATTGGAGCTAGGTAAGTCAGTTGTAAATGGATTTTCAAAGTTAAGGAAGGAATCGAAGGAGTGGCGTCGAAGAGATACAAGGCAAGATTGGTCGCTAGGGGGTTCACTCAGAAAGAAGATGTCGACTTCAATGATGTGTTCTCTCCTGTTGTGAAGCAAGATCCATTCGAATGTTGCTTGCCACAGTGGCACAATTTGACCTTAAATTGGAACAGATGGATGT
Source organism: Lathyrus sativus (assembly GCA_963859935.3). NCBI lineage: Eukaryota > Viridiplantae > Streptophyta > Magnoliopsida > Fabales > Fabaceae > Lathyrus > Lathyrus sativus. The sequence continues at coordinate 272,343,449 of OZ012735.1, forward strand.
GAAGACTGCGTTCTTGTATGGTGATTTAGATGAAACAACCCTGATGAGGCAACCTGAAGGGTATGTCGAAAGGGGAAAGGAATATTATGTGTGAAAACTGAAGAGATCTTTATATGGACTAAAATAATCTCCTCGACAGTAGAATAAGAGATTCGACAAGTTCATGGCACTCTTAAGTTTCATCAGAAGTTAGTTCAACCACTGTGTTTACCTCATATTTCGACCGGGTAATTCATTTGTTATTTTGTTGTTCTATATGGATGATATTCTAATAGCAAGCAATAATGTCGAAGATGTAATGAGGGTGAAGGTTGAACTCAATAAGGAGTTCAACATGAAGGATCTGGGAGCTGCGTCTAGGATTTTTGGGATTGACATTCAAAGATATAGAAATCAATCGAGATTATGCTTATATCAAGAGGCATACCTACGGAAGATTCTCGAAAATTATGGTATGTCGAATTCAAAGCCTATTGTGACTCCGACAAACCCTCAATCCAAGATGGGTATAGATCAGTGTCTCAGCACTGAAGTTGAAAGAACTTATATGAATAGCATTCCATATGCTGACATAGTAGGTTCTTTGATGTATGCTATGGTCTGTACTAGACCCGACATAGCATATGCAGTAAGTCTTGTAAGCAAGTACATGGCAAATCCTAGAAAGACTCACTGGCAAGCATTGAAGTGGATTTTAAGGTACATTAATGAGTCTCTGAATAGAGTCCTAATTTATGGTGGAGCCTTGGGTGAAGATAATAAAGCAGTAATCGAAGGATATGTCGACTCTAATTATGCAGGTTGTATGGATTCTAAAAAATCTATTTTTGGATATGTGTTCATTATGTTTAGGACATTAATCAGTTGGAAAGCAACACTTCAGAAGTCCGTTGCCTTATCAACCATTGAAGCAGAATATATTTCCCTACTTGAAGCTGTGAAGGAAGCATTGTGGCTTGAAGGTTTTGCAAAGGAGCTAAAACTTCAAGGTCAAGTTATCACTGTTAAATGTGATAGTCAAAGTGCAATACACATGTCGAAGAATTCAGCCTATCATGAGTGAACCAAGCACATTGATGTGAGGCTGCATTTCGTCAGAGGGATAATCGAGCATGGAGAAGTCCAAGTGCTGAAGGTTTCGACAGATCATAATGTTGCTGATATGATCACCAAGAAGTTGCCCAGTTCCAAGTTTTTCCACTGTATGTAGTTGATAAAGTTGTAAGAAGAAATCTAGTTCCTTAATATTATAGAGTTAGATCTAAGGTGGAGATTTGTGATATGTTGGATGGAACTCTAGTATGGTCGAAGAGTAGCTTTTGGTTCGACATGAATTAAGCATGAGGTCGAAGTCTGTTCGCATGCTGTTGTCGGAGTAATGCATGTTGTAGTCGAAGTTTATTCTAACATATATTAGTCAATATTGTTATGGCTGTTAGCATGTTGAATTGGGTCTTTCTTGTAAGCCCAATTGTTTAAGTTAGCTTGTACCCTAAGTTAGCTTGTAATGGGTAATTGTTAAAAAGCCCATTAGGTTAGTGTGATATTTTTCTCATAAATAGGATGCTAGTTTCTCAACCTTGACAGAAGGAAAAATACGAAGATAAAATCCTAATTTCAAGAGAGAGAGAGGTTATTTTGTTATTCTTGTATACTTGCGATCTTGTTCTAAGAGTAAGGAAAGAATAGCAGTTAATAACCAATCCTTGTTGTTCCTTGTTGTTTTACCTTGTTTTCTTTATCCTAACCCTTGTGTGTTTCTTGATCATAAAGAAACCGTTTATACTTTTTTTCAAGGTATCCGATTCACAATAAATTTGAACGCAAAATGTCCTATTAATAGTGGCTGTTCAATTCATATGGCTGAAGATATAAATATTTTATTTTATTTTACTCCTACGATATGATAAGTTTCTTATCATGATAACAAAAAGGTAACTTGTTGGATTTGAGACTATTGGTAAGACCCTTTAAACTACTACTGAGTTGTTCTAATTATTGAAATTTTATAACATAATTTACCTAGCATTCAGTAAGTCCATGTAACTCTTCTATATGCAATCTATTTAAAACTCCGAAATAAAACTTATCTTTTTCTCTCTTAATTTTTCCTGAAAATATCATGACAATAGAAGAATTCACACACGTTACCTTTTATGAACTAAACCCTTATCTATTTTAGAGGTTGAATACTTTGTGTGTGTGTGTGTGTGTGTGTGTGTGTGTGTGTGTGTGTGTGTGTGTGTGCATATATTCAAAGATAAAGATGACGACAAACAAGTCCATAAAGCCTGGTATGAATGTTTGAGCAAGTTTCATCTTGAAAACAATTTTCAATGAGGGAAGCTTGATACACAAATTTTTATTAATAAAAATGAGAATGACACTTTACTTGTGAAAATGTATGTCGCTAATATTAGATTCGGTGTTACTAACAATTCCTTGTGCAGGATTTTTTTATATGATGCATAATGAATTCAAAAATATCCATGATGGGGGAGTTTCCGTACTTTCTTGGGTTACAAATTCATCAATCAAAGGAAGGCACCTTCACTAATCAAGTTAAATATTGTAAAGAACTATTAAAATGATCCGAGTATAGAAAAAACAAAACCAACCTCAACTTTAATGAGTACTTCGTGTAGTTTGAATAAGGACGAAGGAGGAAAAGTTGTTGAAGAAAGAAAATATCAAGGTACGATTGGTTCCCTTCTTTATCATATTGCATCCCATCCTGATATCATGTTTAATGTATATATGTGTGATGTTTCAAAGAAAACCCCAAATAATCACACCTCCCTATACTCAAGTATATTATGAGACACCTCACTAGCATACCACTTATGGATTTATGGAATCCCAAAGGGACTGATTGAGGTGTCACATACATAGGAACTCGTTTGTCTCTTGACATAGTAAGAAACAAACAACAGTTGAGTTATTCACAACTAATGCAGAATATGTCGTTCCATGTAGTTGTTATGAGCAAGTTATCTAGATGAAACAACAATTAAGTGATTACCAAGTTAATCTCAGAAATATTCTGATAAAATGTGGCAACCATGGGGTCATAACTTCACTAAGAATGTGATACTTCACTCTAGGAAGAAACACATTGAGATTAGGCACCATTTATTATGAATCATGTCAGAAAAAGGGTTTGCGTGATTCATTTTGTATTCTCATCCAAAAAATTGACATATATTTTTATAAAACCTCATCCTAAAGAAAATTTATTTTTTATAAGAACTGAGTTAGGAATCTTAAATGAATCAGACATTGATTAATTTGTTTAAGTTTTTCTTCTCTTTCTTCTTCTTATTTTTCTTCTTCTTCCCTTTTCAATGTGATATATATGTCTATGTGTTGTTTGTTTATTATCTCTATATATCTATCCCACATTTTGATAATAATAAAGGAAGAGAAATATACTTTGAAGGGAGTGGGGTGTACATTCTTTATCTGTAAGGAGTGCTTAACAACTTTACATATTTTTATCCATTTTTTTTAAATTTTTACCACCTCCCTTAGAGATGCATTGTAATCATAAAAAAGGGAGAGAATGTTGTTATATGCGTTGTGCAAGTAATCTCCTCTAAAGATTTTGATGATGAAAAATAAACAAGAAAAAAATTAATTTCTAAGATCATCAGTCAAGAAGCAAGCACACATTTAAGTGTTCAAGTTCTAGTTGAAATAGATAATCAAAATTAAATTGAGAAGGAACTAAAGTTGTAAAGTAATGAAAGCTCGCTTGGTCTTGTGCTTATTGCTTTATATTGTAGTTTGATTAGTTAATTATAAATGAAACAAGAGTAAACCTTGGGGTACTGCAATCGCAAAAGGTGATGGTTGATGGCACTACTATGAAAAACTCATTTAACAACGGTTGAGAATGATATATAATCACACGGGCACATGTGTTATTATGTAGAATGTCGTTGTATATATGATACTTACAATCAAGACACAGTAATTGTTGTAATAAACTGGAAAACACGTGCTCTATTACAACAGGTTTTCCAGAAAACCGTTGTGATAAAAATAATGGTCTTAGGTTCGATTCCCAGCTGCACTGTTTTGATATTTATTTTTTCTGGAAAGCGCGCTAGATATTATAACAGTTATGATATATTAGCATTGTTACATTTTCTGAATAATTAACAAATATTATCCTGATTTTATAATTAATCTCATTTTTTAACCTGTATTATTATTCACCATATCGCAGCAGAAAATACAACTCACATTTGGGATAAAGTTATCTATAACTATATATAAAGGGGATACAAGTTTTTGGTGTGGCTTATTTTTCTACCATTTTTACCCTTACTTTATTATGTAATTTACTTAATAACTTCTTATTATTAACTTCCATGTAACTTCTTATTATTAACTTCTACATATTGTATTTTTTTTAAAATTTATTTAAACAAAAAATATCGTTTATATTTTCATTCATGCGCATTTAAAAAGCGGACAGACGGGCACGCAAGTGCCCGTCTGGATGCTAGTCATAATAATATTAATTGTATCATATTCATAATATCAAATAATTGTATCATATTCAATTGTATTAGAACAAACATCTTCCAATTTATCTGAACAAACAACCTACAGTTTACACATTACATAACATCACATGATTGTAACTTGGTGTTTTGGTTTCTTGTCTCTTGGTGTCTTGACTCTAAAGACCTATGATTTCAAATAATTATAAGTGTTAGTAAACATACTTAGAAACTATAATATACAATTAATATATTATGAATAAGTAATAAATTACGTACTTGTTAATTTTTCGATATGCCTTCTTCATGATCGATTTGAATAGCATGCACGCCGTCTCATCAACTTCATCATATGAGGCCGGAACTTGTGTTGTGTAAGAAGGTGTGGACGGGATATCAAGACTTTCATCACTAAGAGAAATGTGTTTTCCTTGGAGAACGATTGACCATTTTGTCTATATGTATGATAGGTCGGTAACATAGAAAACTTGTTTTGCTTGAGAAGCCATGATAAATGGTTTAGTCATAAAAGATATCTTACCAAGGTCGACCCGGGTGAATCCTAAGTCATTAATGTGTACACTATTACTATTATTGGGAACCCACTTGCGTTTAAATAAAGCCACTTTGAAAATAACATAATCAATCTCCCAAATCTTATCAATGACACTATAAAACACGATAGTTGCCAATACAGGATTCTTATCTTTCAAACTTGAGAAATACATCGATTCGACTTCAACCATAACCCCACTATTTTGCATTGTACTACGACCATCTTTTAATTTTGTATAAAAGGTATGACCAATGTCGTATGCAGTCCAAGTAATGACACAAAATTTTGGCTCGTACGACAACCATTTAAGTATCTCTGATGCACTACGATCATTAGATACACTTTTATTAAACCAATCTATGAATCTCTTGTTATGCTCTATCGACAACAACTTGTCACTGATTCAGGGATATTTTTTCCTCAAAAGTCTTTTGTGAGTATCTATGAAAGGTTGAACTTCATCTATATTATTCAATATATAGAAATGTGCTTGAATAACTACATCCCGAGCCATTGATTTAACATTAAGATCTTGAATACCTCTTTAGTCTGTGTCAACATGATGAGACTTTGGAGTTCCTATAGAATTTGCGTTTGGCAAATAGTTTGTACAAAACTCAACAGCTTCTTTTGTGATGTACCTTTCAATAATCGAAGCTTCTGGTGGTGATGATTCTTCATATATCCTTTAAATATCTTCATATATTTCTCTATTGGATACATCCACCTTAAATAAACTGGACCATAAATTCTTATTTCTCTGACTAGATGAACAAGTAAGTGAACCATAATGTCAAAAAATGATGGAGGAAAATACATCTCCAATTCACACGAGATTATGGTAGCCTCATCTTATAATTCATCTAAGTTTTTGAAATCAAGAACTTTATTACATATGGCATTGAAGAATACGCATAATCTCGTTATAGTTACTCTCACATTTTTTGGTATGATCCCATGGATAGCCACTGGTAGAAGTTGTTGCATCAATACATGATAATCATGAGATTTTAAATGAATTAACTTGAGATCTTTCATTGATACAAGTTTCTTGATGTTTGACGAGTAACCTTGCGGAACTTTAATAGCTTGCAAACACTCGCAGAAAATTTACTTTTCCATTTTAGATAGAGTGTGACATGCTGGAGGCAGATAAATTCTTTTTTCTTTCTCTATTGGAGTCAACTATTTTCGTATACCCATCTTCTCCATAAGATGGAAAGTCTTACTATCTTTAGTCTTTCCTGGAATGTTTAGAAGTGTGTCAATCAAACTATTACACACATTTTTCTCCACGTGCATCACATCAAGACAATATCTAACATCAAGACTTGATCAATATGGAAGATCAAAGAAGATGGACCTCTTTTTCCATATATTTTTTGCAACTTCCCCTTTTTCTTTTTCTCTCTTCCCAAAGACAACATTAATGTGTTCCTGTCGTTGATAAACTTCATCCCTGGTTAAAGATTCAGGAGCCTCATCAAACTCTTGCTTTCCATTAAAAGCTTTTCGCAATCTACAATAAGGATGACATGGTTTTAGAAATTTTCGATGCTCAAGGTAAAGGGTATTTTTTCAAAACTCAAGTTGGTGATAACAAGTATCATATTCACACATAGGACGCGCTCTATGTCCTTTGACACTATATCCAGCCAAGTTACTGTAAGCATGAAAGTCGTTGATTATGCAAAATAACATTGCACACATCTTAATCTTTTCCCCAGAATATGCATCATCAACTTCAATTCCTTCATCCCACAAGAGTCGTAAATCACCAATTAATGGACTTAGATAAACATCTATGTTGTTACCAAGTTGTCGTGGTCTAGTAATCATCATACTTAATAGTATATACTTGCGCTTCATGCACAACTAAAGAGATAGATTGTAAATAGTGAGAATAAAAGGCCACAAAGTATGATTAGTGCTCAGATTACCAAAGGGGTTCATTCCATCGGTGGCAAGCCCAAGCCTAAGGTTTCTTTGCTCAACTCCAAAATCCAGAAACAACGAATAAATTTTCTCCCATTGCAACGAATGAGCTATATGGCGAATGTTTCCATCACGAGTCATTTCATCTGCATGCCATCTAAGATTTTTTGTGTCATTCGAATTAGTAAATCGTGAAATTGTTTGCAAGTACCATAACACTTTAGCAGGAGGATGCTTCTTACTAACATTGTCATAGTGCTCTAACAACGGTTGATTTACTTCACCGTTGTAAAATCATTTACAATTTATTTTTTAAATAATGGACTTAAGTTACACACACTTAAGTGATACACGCTTAATACCCTCTAATAACGGTTGGTTTACATCACCGTTGTAAAATTATTTACAATTTATTTTTTAAATAATGGATTTAAGTGACACACACTTAATGTACTCTAAAAAATGGAAAAATTATAGTTGCTTGGAATCGAAGCTTGATACACATCATTTATTACTACGGTTCTTTAAGACAACCGTTATTAAATTATTGTTTATAAATCCAGCTACACACTAGGCGTAAAATTTTTAACCTATTACAATGGTGTATATGAATCCGTTGTAAATCTGACGTTGTTGTTTGAGCATTTTGTAATAGTGTAAACTGCTTTGAATTGAAGGAACTCATTGTAATCAGTGACCAAAATAGTAACATTTTTTGTGAAAGTTACAGAATCGGTGGCAGAGTAATCTCCCATGAGTTGGTGGCTGAAAAAGCGTGCAAACATGGTGAAATAGGATCTGTTTGAACAAGAGTACAATTTTCTATGAGTGAAAAATAAAATCTAAGGCCGAGTTTGGAACAAGGGCAAGAAGGAGATGTCGACGATGGAAACAACGACAAAAATGGTCGCCAAAGGTGCAGCAAGAGAGGTGGCGTATGAAATCTACGCGGGGTGAGACATGCGGTGCATGTGAAAAAGAGCTTTTGTGGACTGGCCGATCTGAAGGAGGCGCTTCCGGCAGTATATGCATCTAGCCAGAAGGTCTTTGGAATCAACATCACTAGTGGCAGAAATGCCGATTATGACCGAGAAAACGAGAATTTTTTATTTACCAAAATATTGTGGGTCGACCAATTCTAAGTACCATTTGAAATTATATTTTATGTATAATGTTGTGTGTCTAATGAAATCACTGTGAATGTATATTTATACTCATATGATTTGTACACAATAAAACAATACAATCAATCTTATTAATACTAACCAATTATAATTAATCACTAATTCATTCTAACATATTCTTAACATAACATAAGCAATTGGAACCGACAAAATCAAAGTAGTGAAAGATCTTTTAGCACATGTCTTTTGGAGCAGGTGTTTCCCAATAGAAGGTTCTAAGGACCGAGAACCCTGCTATAAAGGCAAAAAGAATGATTTATGTCCACATTATTCTAACCATAAAACCTTTCACTTTCAGCCTTTATTAATTTTAGTGTTTCAGCCTTAAATTGCTATTATGGATACTATTCTTAACAAGAAGCACCCCAACAATTTTCCACAACTATGTCACACTTCTCATTGAGTGGAAGACAATAATTTTCCAATTCCAAATACTCATAAAAAAAGAGAAGCCCACACGTTACGCGTTGATACCACTTTCCCCCTTATATTGGCAACCAGCTAACTGTGCAACTACCCCACTTAGTTCGGTTTTCTGTTCGATTTTACCAAATTGAACTGAATGTTAAAAGAGGTTTGTTTAATCATCCTATGAATCTTTAAATTATTCAGAAAATTTTAAATAGCTACATAAACTAAAAAATTGTAACCAAATTTTTAACCAGTATATTCGTTGGAATAAATGAACAATATGTATGGTTGTGAACTATTTAGTGTTATTATTTTAAAACTATTAATATTAAAACTATTTTAATTAAGAATTAAGATATTTAATATTAAATTATTAAGAATATATATTTGTTGGAATAAATGAACAATATTGAACTCTAAATAGTTTTTATTAGTGGTTTAATTATTTTAATTCTTAATTCAATTTTAGTTAATTTAACTTATTCTTTTTAATTTAGTTGCCTTAGTTTTTAATTTAATATTTTAATTTAGTGGTTATAATTAAGTTGTTTTAACCTTGAATTTAATTATTTTAGTTAATCATAAAAAAACCTAAAAAAAATACATCTTCCTTTTTCATTTAAATTTGATAATACAAAAACATGTCATTTATTTAACTAATTATAAAAATTCAAAAATATCAAAAAGATATAAAAATTTTCATTTGTAAATAATTTCTAATATTGTACATAAATCAAACTTCTTTTTTAATCAAACTAATTAAATTTCTTTTTTCAAATAAAATAGATAGGTGAATGAACATCCATTATGTCCCTGAGTAATTGATTGGTTAGCGCACTCCGTATCGATGAGTTATTCAAATCCAAAACATCTAAAATTAACGCAACACATCAAATCTCTTTTGTGCCCTTGCACACTTATTTCAAACTTTTTCATAAAAGGATAGGCTAAGTAATATCGACGCGAAAATACTAACAAGTGTTTAAACCTCCATTGTGCGAGCATACAAGTCAATGTTTAAACGCAAGAATACGACTTAAACCCTATTTTATAAAACCAACCAACATACACTTATTTTTTATGAACTACAAAGTTATGATTTTCTCATTGTACCTGAGAATACGTAGGCATGTGATTTTCAAACCTTGACGAGCACACTAATAAGAAACTTTTTTTCTTTGCAAATAACTCCTTTTTTGTAAATATTTTAACAAGTAAAATAAATAAAACAATCACAATCATTTCTTAAACAAACCATCAACCTTAGAACTATAACAGGTTTCCGTTGAGTACAACAGATGTGAGGGATGCTAATACATTTCCCTCACATAACTGACTCCTGAACCCATATCTAGTAGCGATGACCATCTTATCATTTTCCATTAGCGTTTTATCGTTATTTCCCCTTTTTTTAGGAATAAATAAAATTTGATGGTGACACTGTTAGTCATTCACGAGCGTGCAATGCGCTCGCAAGGTCGTATTGTGTGTGTGTGTGTGTGTGTGTGTGTGTGTGAGAGAGAGAGAGAGAGAGTACACCAGGATATATAGTTCAGTGTTTTTCGTCGCTTTACTTAATCCACTCTTCAATAGTTTTCCATTGGAACATGCTTTGTTCCTTTTTATTCTTACAAATACCGCAAAAGTTCATACAACCACTAATCCATAATAATGTTCAGAAAAAAAATAAAATCTACTATCTGGATTTTGACTTGTATACAACATAATGCCAAATTATTCTGCGTAACCTTTACTCGATTCACACTTCTTGGATCTTCTAGCTTCACCAATCCGCTCACAGTCTTCTTGTGTGGTAATCACCCCTTAATCCTACTGATTTCTTGAGCGATGAACTGCCTGAAGATTTGACAAGAACTCCACCTTGTTCGTAGCCTTTTACACAGTCACTACCAAGATAATCTGGAGAGAAGAATCACCTTCTTTTCATTGGAATTCCTCAGTAACAATGACAATAACCTCAATCTTGCAAGCTACATGAAAATTTCAACCAAATCTTCAAGAATGATTAGTTTTAAGATAACATCTCCCTCAATCAATTACAAATCTCTCATGACCAAGATCTGAAATCAAACTTAAGGTTGAAGATGAAAGATTTTCGTTTGCAAGAGTTTTTTAACTTTCAAAAGAGAGAGGGTGTTGATTTCTCAAAAATCACAATGAAGATTATGAAATTTTCTAAAGTTGTTATTGGAAATAAGATTACAAAATGAATTTATATGTGCTTGAGATTAAGGACAAAAAATGGAATTAAAAAGCTTGTTAGATTTGAATCAAGAACATTCCATGATTTGAGTCAAATGAGCAAGTGAAGTAGAACGAGAAGACATAGAGATTTTGACCCATTTCTTGTCTGATTCAAATCAAGAACAAAGTTTGATTATAATCATAAAGCTCGTGATTAAAATCAGGTGTAAAGTCTGATTCAAATTAAATGAAGCAGAGGTGACCCAGACCAGTCTGATTCAAATCAAGTGTAACTTGTGATTCGAATCACTAGGCTTCCTGATTCAAATCAAGTTAAAAGTATGATTTGAGTCAGAGTGTTTGAAAAACTTTTGATTTTCCTCTGTTCAATTTGGTTCGAGTCAAGGGATGTACATGATTCGAATCAAGTACACAAAATCTCAATATTTCATATTTTTAAAAAGACTTGGAGATTTTTCTTTCCACGTAACTTGAATCAATTACACACATGGTTCTTATTACACTACCTCATGCAATTACTAAAATCATCATGATCAAGCTCAAATATAACCATTGATTTATGTATGCCAAAAATGAAGCATTTTAAAAACTTGATTCAGAGATGTGATATTATGAAGGAGACTCAATAAACAAAAGTAAATAACAACAAAAGCGATAAGACAAGCAAAAAAAATGTATTAGGGTTCTTTCCCTAAATGTATCAGGGACACACAAATTCAGTCTCTCTCTAGGGATATGCAACTTCAGTCTCCCCCTGTTTGATGCTTGACAAGCTTTCACTTGGAATTGAGTTGACTTTGAGCCAAGAGAAAAGATGTTTGTGCTCTTGTGCCCCCCCCCCCCCAGTAAGTGGTCAAAATTGTCATATAAAGGAAGTTTAAATAATGCATGAACAAGTATACTAAAGCTCGAATGCACATAATTAACAAAATACATTAAAAAAGAATTAAATGCAATTAAGAAAAATGAAAAGTGTATGCTAGAGATGATTGAGTAAAGAAGATAATAAGAAAACTAATGAACAACTCTAAAACAAACACACACAATTATATAAAACCGAATACAAGAGTTATAGAGACATGCCAATGTAGTCGACAAAACTATAATTTTCTACAAAATAGTGTTAGTGAAAACAAAATATACATAGCAAATGAAACTAAACAAAATTCTCATTCTATTTAAAGCACGAGGAATCCAAGATTCCTAAATCCCTACAAGTCTTATGAAAATGTTTAGATGACAATAGTTTTGTAAAAATGTCAGCAAGCTGACTTTTAGTGTCAATGTATTAAAAAGCAACATCCACTTTTTCAACATGACCTCTAAGAAAATGGTGTTGTATCTCAATGTGTTTGGTTCGTGAGTGAAGTATTGGATTCTTAGTGAGGCTTATTGCACTAGTACTATCGCAGTAAATCAGAATTCAGTCAAGTTTAAATCATAATTTAGCAGTTATTGCTTTAGCCATAAGATTTGTGCTTAACAACTACCACCGGCTATGTATTAAGCCTCAGCAGTATAAAGAACAACATTATGTTGCTTCTTACTGTGCTAAGAAACTAAAAAACTTCCAAATAAGTGACATGTACCACTAGTTCTTTTATTATCTGACTTGAACCTCGTGAAATCGGAATAAAAAAACTCCTAAGCTATAAGCACTAGCTTTAGGATAACAAAGACTGTGTTTAGAGGTTCTGTTAAGATACCTCAAAATACATTTTATGATATTAAAATGAGATTCCTTAGGTGATGCTTGATATCTATAACACATGCACACACTAAACATGATATATGGCCTAATTGCAGTTAAATAGAGTAAGGATCTGATTATACTTTTATACCAGGTAATTTCGAAATCCACTCCTTTCTCGTCTTTGTCAATTAGCACATTTGAAGTCATGGATGCTGAGATACTCTTTGAATATTTCATATTGAACTTCTTGAGAAGCTTTAAGTAGTATTTAGTTTGATTTGTGAAAGTTTCTTCTTCGACTTGCTTGATTTTCAATCCTAAGAAATATGTCAGCTCTCCCATAAGAGACATCTCAAATTCTCCCCGCATTATAATTTCAAACTATCAACAAAGATATTCATTAGTAGAATAAAAAATAATATCATCGACATATATTTGAACTAGAAGAATATGCTTTGCTTTGTGTCTTATAAACAAAGTGGTGTCCACTTTACCACAATTGAATCCTTGTTTAATTAAAAATACAATCAATCGCTCATACCAAGTTCTTGGATCTTTTTTGAGACCATATATGGCTCCTTTAAATTTAAAAGCATAGTTAGGATTATCGTGATCCTCAAAACCCGGGGGTTGTGAGACATACACCTCTTCATTTATATGCACGTTATGAAAAGCATATTTAACATCCATTTGGTAAAGCTCAAAATATATATAGCAAGCAAATGCCATAAGGAGTCTAATAGCTTCTAGACAAGCTAAAAGAGCACAAGTCTTCTCATAGTCAATTCCTTTATCTTGATTTTATTTTTTTACACTAATCTTGATTTATTTCTAGTAATTACGCCATTTTCATCCATCTTATTCTTAAATACTCATCTAGTGCCAATGACGGTTTTATCAACTGGACGTGGAACAAGGTCCCAAACGTCAATATTTTAAATTAGATAAGTTCTTCTTGCATAGCAAGTAACTATCCCCCCTTCAATTAAAGAATCGGATATCGGTTTAGGTTCAATATCATAAATGAAAGCAGGGTACTTACATAAATTATTGACTTGTGATCTAGTACTTACACTTCTTTTGATGTTAACCAAATTATGGTCTAACAGGTGATCTTTTGTGATTGTCCAATATTGAGATAATTGGTTTGAGGTCTCTTGTTTGTCATCCTCGTGTGATATTTCCTCTTTATCTCCCTTAACGTCCTCGTCTTTTGTTGAAGGAGGATGATCCTCTTTAAAACTTTCCTCATTGATCAACTTCTCCGTTATCACACCGAAAACATCATAACAAATACCCTTCCCCATTTTTTGGGGTGAAGCCTCATCAAACGCAACATGAATAGATTCTTCTAATGTAAAAATTTAAATGTGAAAAATGTTTATTACAAGGTAAATTTAATGAAAAAGATTTTAATGCAACTAAAACATTTCTTTGATGTAGATGAAAAGTAGTTTTGATGCAAATGAGAAATAATTTGGATGCATATGAAAAATTGTTTAATGATCATGATGTAATAAAAACAATTAAAATAAAATAAGATAAATAAAGTTCAACTACATGAAGATAAAGGAGAATGAGACTGTCATACCAATTACGATGATATAGGACCAAACATTTTGCACAAGTAACGTTAGCAAATAATAACACTAATACATCAAAAATAATATAACAAGATAAAAAATATAATTGGATACATCTTCCTTCACTTGTCTTGAGAATCCATAAGGATTCCTAGACACTCTTACATAAAACATAAATATATAAAACTAGGTTCCCAATTTAAGTTGGGTCCTTTGGTGTTGGTTGAGGTACACTTAGTAATCCATGACATTTCTCCATTTGGAACTTGAACGTTCTTAATATGACAGAGAGGCTTAATGTGACCCTTATCACCATAATAATGACAAATAGCATTAGTTGAAATTCTTTTCCTATTTCTCATAGTGACATGAGGGTTTTTCTTGAATATCGTCCCTCTATCACTTGAAGAGCTAGAAAAAGTATAAGATAGTGAAGTAGCACGAGTTATTTTTCCTTTGAGAGTTTCAATTTCAAGTTTTAAAGACTAGAAAGTAAAACACTCTACTTTAGCTACCTTCTCAACTAAAATCTCTGAAACATTATAATGCTCATCAACTAGAGATGTATGCGCTTCCTTAAGGGAATCCAAAGTGTGAATAAGATTATTTATCTTCGTTTCAAGTTTTAAAATCATTACTTTTTGGAGAAAAAATTTCTTAAAATCATTTATAGGATCCGCATACATATCATTAAACGCTTTCGACAATTCACTACATGAATATTCATCATCGAAATCAAAAGTATATACCTTTGAAGTTTCCCCTTTATTATGTGCCATCAAACATAAGTTGAAACACTTATCATCTGAATTTGAGCAAGAATCAGAGGATGAGATCTCATTCTCTTCTTCTCATGCAATATAGGCTTTACGACCTTTGGAGCTTTTTCCTCATGTTTTGTAGAATTCCTTATCTTTCTTTTATGATATTTGGTGAGACTTGGACAAGTGGTTCTAAAATGTCCCGATTTTCCACACTCGTAACATGTAATGTCATCATCCTTTTTCTTGTGTTATTTCTTAGGTGGGTGAGTATTTATGAAATTTACCAATCCTTTGTCGGTATGCTTGAGCTTGTTTCTCTTCAAGTATCTCTTGTAGCGTCTGACAAATAAATCCATCTCCTCTTATTTATAAGCTTCTTCATCAGAGTTATCACTTTGTTTCTTTGACTTATTCACTTTTGATGACAAAGCTTTCAAAGAAATATCCCATTTCTCTTCTTTCCCTTTCTCTTTCTTTTTCGAATTTACTTTTTCTATCGTAATGTTGTTTCAGTTCATTTTCATGCTCGGCTAACTTGCCAAACAACTTTGTAATATCCAAAGTATTAAGTATGTTAGATTCTTTTATAGCGATAATCTTTGGTTTTCACTCCCTGCACATAGATCTTAATATTTTGTTGGTATAGTCTCTGTTAGAAAAGGGTTTACCTAAATTTCTTAGTTTGTTGATTAAGGTGTGTCATACCCCAAATTTGTCCTACCTGTTTATATACTCGCCTATTATCCACCATATGTTGTTTCTATCATAAGGTTGAAATGAATCGAGTCAAGTTTCATGTTGAGTTTTATCAGGGAGGTCATAAGTGCAAATGTTTCATGGTTGAAGATTATTCGGGGCCAGATCATTCCTATTTTAGGGATTTTGTGCAGTAAAGTTCTTGTTTTATGTTTCCCTGGTTAAAACATATGCAAGTAAAGCTTAAAAAGAACTCCTGGCATAATTCAAGAGGTGATTAGTTTGTTTGTAAGACCATGGTTTTCGGACGTGCTTCCGAGAGCAGTTTTACCAATGAGGGTGTTTATATCTTAAAATGAATTGATGAGCTCACATGGAAGTTCTGGCTGATAATAGATGATTCCCGAGAGACCATTAATTTGTGTTCAAACAAGGGGGTTCAAATTGAATTGAAAGATAAACAAACTCAAATCTTGCCTCAAAATATCTAATTATAATTGGAGCCTTTGCCAAGATTAGGATATGATTATCTTTAAGACATACTTAAGGGTGGTTTTAAAGATTAAGATATGTCTGAAAGATACAGTCACATTTTTTTTCTTCTTTGTATTGATTCAAAAGATTTTAGTCTAGGATGATGTCATAACACCGCACTGAAGCGTGACCAGGCCTTGGTTTCAAAAGATTTTAGTCCAAGCTCTATTATGAACCTTTGTTGAGAAGTTACGGTATATTATAGTAAGTCATTGATTTTAATAAATAAGCAATATTGAGGTTTAAAATATACAAATTTGAGATTACAAAAGGGAACAGTACATTCGAATTCAACACTTGAAAGTGGTATCATAAGTTATGGTAAAAGATCAAGAGTTTAAGCTTTGACGCCGCTGCTTGTTATCACGAAGTCCTCGAGTGTTGAGTGGTACAGAAGGGTTGTCGTTGTCACCACCGGTGCCTACAGTAAAAAGCCTATACAAGCCAACGGTAGAGCATGCGTCCCAAGCCGCTTCCAAAGTTGTGCCGAAGGTTGCGTATAATTCCAGATTTTCCTGCCTAATACTTCATTTTCACAACAGAACCTCTCACAAAATTCTTCATGGTTCTCAGTAACCATACATTCACACCTGCAACAAAAAAATTCAACTGGAAGTTCAATAAAGGCAACAGCAGTACGAAACGCAGTGGTTACGCAATAATAAATTCACAGCCATGTATCGTGTGTGTACGACCAGCGCATACTCCGCACAACCAGACACAAAAACCTGTTGGTACTCACTCACAGCTGGTATGACCGTGATTTGCGACATCAAGTCGTTGCGCATACAGCAGCCTGCACCAGTTGGTTCACAGCTTGAATTACAGTAAGCTTCACACATTTTCCTGCATAACCGCGCCCAATGCGCACTGTGTAATACCGGAATATCATGCCTTCATCATCAGTCCAGGAAAATGCACGTTCTTGCGCACGAACTTGCGATGTTTCAGCCTTCTTGTAGTTAACGTATGCACATCGGTTTTCCTTCCATACTGTGCTCATAATCAAAGCCTGAAAATAGTGAAACAGTGGTGATGCTAACAAAATTGGTCCATATCCCCAAAGTGATGAACTTGCACAATAATGTTCAACTATAAACCTGCTAAAGTGGCAGCTTTCATGAGTGGAAAAACGGTTTTCGCAGGATGAGATTTGCACTTCAATGGACCATGCACCAAAAATGCCGTATACACAACACAACGCACTAAAAGTGCATCAGATAATGGTCACGCGACTGTGGTTTGCATCCAGACCGTATCATCCGTTAACTCGCAAGACCTACAGCAGCAGAAAAACATCAACCCTACTCACGGCTGGAAATGGTCTTTACAAATCCTTGTTTGCAATTTAGAACTGAAACAAATAAATAGAAAATAACAGTAGCACTCACTATGATTTGTATCAGCTCCAGGCAATGGATCCAGAGCCGCTGTTGGTGAAGATTTGGTTACCATGACTAATTGTCGCCTTCAAGCTAGAAACCTCATCACTAAAAATGGTGCGGATGGAATCAGGAAGATGAAACGCTCCGCAAATGCTACACTCTTGAATGTTGCATCATCTGCTGGTAGTGTGAATGATAGTTTCAAGCAGTTATCTGTTATGGAGGTTTCTGATTTAGAGTCAACTGCAACATCCAATATCAAGAAGCCGAAGATTGAGATTCTCTGGACTCAACAACACAGACTTGGCAACCAAGTGGGGCTGAATGGCAAGAAGAGTTATATCAAAAGATCCAAGTCATGAAAGAGGGCTGCTTGCCAGAGCTAACTAAGGTGTATCAGAAAATCGCAATGAAACTTCAACAGCATGAATCTCTTCCCCAACAACCAAAGTCAGATCAACTTGAAAGGCTTAAGGTATTTAAAGTGATGTTGGAGCGTCTTATGACATTCCTCCAAATTTCCAAGAACAACGCCAACAGCCAGAACCAAAACCAACGCAACACCAATGTCACGATGTGTCCTGCACAAGTGAAATGGTGTCATGATGCATAACCGCAACACAGAACTTGTTGCTATCCGCCTCCCTGCACAAGAAAAGCCAAAGAAAACATGACTCACATAAAAGAAACAAACTCCATAACCTGCAGCACATCAAACGCAGCGGCGCACTAATCCAGACCTTGCAAAATGTATCAGTTATATGTGGTTCGCACCAACCGACCAACTCAACTTACAGTGTTCGGGCATCCACATCCTACAGCATGAACCATGGATGATACACCTTCAATCACAATGCCGCATACAATTTGTACCCGCCCATAATATCACATCCTGCAACTGATGCACCCATGCCATGATTCACCCAGTTTTGGAAATCATAACCTGCACAATAATATCGAATTGCTAAAATATTATCACAAACCATTTTTGAAGGTTGAGGTATCACTACAGAAAAAGACAATAAAAAAGAATCAATTTACTAGCAGTAAAATCAGGGATGATATGGTGTTGTGGTAAAAAGTCTTTACCTCGCTACAGACAAAAGTGGAGATTGAGTGAAAATCATTTTTGAGGTTCTTTCTTTCCACACGGCCCCACCACGTTTTGAGGATGCCCTGCCACAAAAAGACAACAATAACAGTTAGCAATAAAAATTTGCAAGAAACGGTACTACAAGGGCAAAACCTCACCTCAATCCTCCCTATACTCTCTCCATATAAAACCATGTGAGAGGCTACAATAAGAAAACCCTAGCCGCAGCCCCTTCTTCCCAGCTTCATCTTCTTCATACAAATTTCAAACAACCACCAACTTCACAATTTCCGTATCTTCATCTTAGCTTCAACATCATCAAACTCTAACAAATCACCAGCTTTCAAAACCGAGAAAACAACACATTCCAACATCGAGAAAACTCACCAACAGAAAACCAATTCATCCCATTCTCGAAACTTCAACATACAACTTCCAAAGTCACAAATATCCAAATCAAAACCCCGGCTCTGAACCCACTCACGAACCGCACTCATCTTCCTCACATTTCTTCGTAACTGAAAGAGGCGATGAAGTCAAAAACCCATATCAACACAGTAATCACCTCTCAACCAAAATCCGAAATAACCTTCGACATTCATCATCAACAATAGCCAAACATGTAAACTCCAAGCATCCAACCATAACCTCTCGTCCTCCCTTCAAACCACCGAACAAAACCAAAGGCAAATCCATCTTCCACCTCTGTTTCTCGAAACCGCTTAAACTCGAAACAAATCAAACACATCTCGAAATCATTCATCAAACCACACGTAAACCCTCTTTCACCAACAAATCGAACCCCAATCATCCAAAACGGAAACAAATAGAGCAAATCCAAAGTGAAATCGAAAACTGTGAGAGAATGGAGATGAATAGAAGAGATGAAGAAATCGAGAGATGAGGTTTGGTAAGGAGGGAGGATCGACGAAATAATCTGAGAACAGAGATAGCAGGAAGAGATCGAGCTGAAGCGAAGCCTTGTGTATTTATCTTTGTTTTCCCTTATTTTCTGGTTTTGATTTTGGTCTTAAGATGTTAGTTTTTCTAGGGTGTGGTATTGCGTTTTGAAATATTGATCAGTCTCTGTTCATAGCTTGTTTTTTTTCAAACGTGGACTAAGGTTTTTTACTTTTTTTCAAAGACAAACCGTGTTGCTGATGAGCATGCCATACTTGTTTTGGGCTTATCGGCCCATTTTTGTTCTTACCACGTTTTTCTTGATGCACCATACATACCTCATGTGGATGAATGGGCTTATGGGCCCATAATGATTCCATTTGTTCTAAATCACATGCACCCAGATCTTGTTCTGCCCCCCTCTCTCAATGTGTTATTTTATAACTAATTTTGCTAGTTTTTAAATTTTTTTTTTTAATTAATGGAATTAACCCCCTATTCCCTTTTGATTTTTGTTGTAAATATTTTAGCCAATTTTTTATCAAGTTTCTTTTATTATATCTAATATCGTGATATTTTCATTTGAGACTTCTTTTTGTAAATAATGTTGGATAAACTTTCGGTTACTCTTTTGTTTTCAATTTTATTTTTTTTGGTCGATGACGATACCCCATAGTTGTTTTTCTGTCAAATTATTGATGAAAAATAACAAACCCAAGACCAACTTTTCATTTTTCGATTTTTATCAATTTTTATTCATTTTTATGCACTTTTGTCACCTTTTGGTCCATGACGAATTTCAATAAATATTATCGGTCAAATTATTGATAGATGATATTTTATTCGAGACTATTTCATTTTCTATTTCATTTTCCTTTTCATTTCCATTTTTATTCACTTTTTCGGATCGATGATGTCTTTAGATTCGTAAGCGTCGCGTATCGAAGTTGATAACCTTCTCGATTTCAAATCTATGGTGAATAACCATTGGGGTCATTTTCGTACTTTGGGATCGTGATAGGCTACCTTCGATTAATCGGCATTATGTTTGCGATTAAGATAAGATCTTATTCTTTCGTGTCCCGATTCAATTCACTAAACTAACCATTGCTTTATATTTTCGCTAAATATTATTGTGGATATTATTATTATATTATCTTGTTATATTCATAATTGTCATATCTCATTATTCATATTCATTCACCCATATTCGAAAATACCTAATAAATTATCGAAACTCCTAAAAGCCAAATTGGTGGACTGTTGGATCTTTGGTCATTTGCAGGTATCCTAACTTTGAGTCATGCCCGACTTTGCTCAAGGCGTAGTTTAGGACACAAATGCACACACACGGCTTTCTCTTGGGCTACCTGACAATGAGACCCCTTTATTTCGTGCAATCCCGTGTAACTTACATGTATCCCTTCCCTATTCCGATGTATGTTTCACATTTCTTTGATTATTAGTTTATCTCCTAGGAGCACCCATAGGGACTAGAGCGGATCAAACTATTTTCAAACTAATTCTCGATTCATCGTCGAGCCATTTTCAAACCCTTGTAAGTCGAGTGCTCATACGCATTCGCCATCAACCTATTACAACTCGACCCTTGATGCGTAAGTCAAGTCGGACTCTTTTTTTCAAACCATTTCATTTCCAACACGCTTTGCACGCGATAATAAGTCAAACCCTTGATCCAACGTCAAGTGGATTTTCGTAATAAACTATCAATCAATTAACAATTATTCAATTCTTTTCAAGGTGTAAAGAGTAGGTTCAAGTCTTTGATCTTGCTTTTCGTTGTTTATATGCGAGTTATCTTATTCGTGTGTGAGCAATTGACGCCTTTAAATAATATTAACAAACTCGATAATACTCAACCATCTCCAATTACTCATCCTTTCACTCACCTTTCAAACAACTTCTTTTACGATGAAAAAGAGAGTGTCCCAAGTCTTTGGTTCGCTCTCCCGACTACTTGGATCCGAGAAGCCTTTCTCAAGCTTCAAGTAGTCGTCATCCGACCAATCTCATCCTTTTATACACTATTTCAAATTCAAACAACCTTCTTTTACAATGAAAAAGAAAGTGTTCCAAGTCTTTGGTTCGCTTTCCCGGTTACTTGGGGTCTGTGAAGTCTTTCTTAGGCTTCAAGTGATCGTCATTATTTCAACCTTATCCTTTCAAACACATCATTCCTTCATGATGAAAAAGAGAGTGTTCCAATTCTTTGGTTCGCTCTCCCGATTACTTGGGTCCGAGAAGTCTTTCTTAAACTTCGAGTAATCGTCATCCGTACCCACATCAAATCCAATTCAAACCCGTTTCTTTCGTGGTCGTTACCATGAACTACGAACGCTCTGATTCTTCATTCACTCCTAAATGTAAGATACGTAGGCACAAGATTGCGATGATCTTGGCGAGCACAATCCCCTCCATCTTCCATTTCCCCTATCCTTTCCCGTAGTCGAACTACGACGCTCTGATTTCTCATTCTCGTCCGAATGAGCATACGTAGGCACAAGGGCCCCAATCCTTGGCGAGCACCATATCCTCTAACCATCCCCTTTTCCCTAGCGTCTTTAGCCTTTATAGTATCTTTATAGTATTTAGTAGTGAGAAGAGAAGAAATAAGTTTAGCTAACATCCATCACAACTCGAATTAAGAGGTTCCCGTTGAGTATAACGGACGTGAGGGGTGCTAATACCTTCCCCTCGCGTAACCGACTCCCGAACCCAGGAATATGGTTGCGATGGATGTGTTCCTTTCGCGTTTATGAGGTTTTCTCAATATTTTCCTCTCCCGTTCATTCGGGAAAAATAAAGTTCGGTGGCGACTCTGTCGAACCGCATTTCCGCGCCTTTCGCACGAGGGTCGTATGTTCGAAATGAATTTTTGAGGTGCGACAGGTGGCGATTTGATTGGTGTACAAGATATGACAAGGATAATGACACCAATGTTGATGATTAGAAATCATCTGGGCTAACGGTCCATTCGTCTCACATTATCATGACACTCTCAATAAATGACACTTTTTCAAAACTTGCATTGAACTTTGCATTAATATCACCATTTGTGAATGTACAACTTTAACTGCAAATCAGTGCTTGATATTTAAAGACATTTCAACAAGGGAAAATTCAAAGAAGGGCTTGACTTTCAGTGGCGTACACGAGGCAAGACTACCACAAAACCCACAGGCTGGGGCAAATCGTTTCAATGGCTCGAGCAGGGGCAAGTCATCAGAGTTCAGCTTCGACTTCAGAACTGGTTAATCTAGGGCATACCATTAACGAGTTCAGGCTGGGGCAAGACCAGATGATCCAGACCATCAAGCAGAGTTGCAACCTTCTCTAAAGCAAATTCACAGCAAACACCAAGTACTCAGACTTGGGGCATCCAGAGTGTCTTCTTTTGCTTCAATCACGGCGTCTTCAGCAAACTGCGTGTCGAGGCAGTCAAACCCTCCCACCACCCGAAGTCCAATCCGCATTGGCAACTACAAAAAGTCCACCACGTTGGAGTCTCCGCCTGCGTTTCCAATTACCTGTCTGCAATCATATGCATCATATGCATCACATTTGACCTCATAAGCATCTTGCATCATATGCATACTCCAATCATGTCATACTTCCCCAGCTCTTGCATCTCCGCGCGACAGCATTTGCATCTGCGTTTCCATTCGTTATGGAACTTCATTAGCCATCCAGCATTCACATATGCAAGTCAAGGTCCAGGATCAATCTCTAAGATTTCCAAGATCATCATCAGCCTAGTCAGGGGCATTCTTGCTAGATCGTGGGTTCCTCCCACGAATTTCAAAGAGCTTCAAAGCAATCGTCAGCCCAGTCAGAGGGATTTTTGCAAGACCGTGGGTTCTTCCCACGAAATTCAAGGATCACCAAAGCAAGATTCAGCCCAGTCAGGGGAATCTTTTTCAAGACCATGGGTGTCTCCCATGATGTGTTTCAACCTCGTGGTTGATCAGATCTTCAAATCAACATATAGCCCAGTCAGGGGCACATCATTCAAGACCGTGGGTTTTCCTCACGAACCTGTTCAACCTTTTGTTGGGCAGACCTAAGAGTTTCAGTGCAAGATTCAGCCTGAGCAGCGGCATCTTCAGCAAAACCATGAGTGTTCCTCATGAAGTTGTTCAGCCTTTTTGTTGAGCAAGACAAGACATCAAGACAAACTCAGCCCAGTCAGGGGCATCCTCTTCAGAGTTCATGGGCGTAACCATGAAATCATTTCAACAAAATTATGATCTCCAAGCAAGACGGTGGATGTACCCTATTGATTCATTTCAATCCAATCTTCCTCTTGGGTGTTCCCTAATGAGTTGTATTCAGCAATCGTGATTGTTGTCAATTGCCTCACTATTATCCTTTTGGGTGGTGGTGGTCTGTGTGTGAGTTTCACCCTGTCATCCTTTTGGTGGGGGGTCTATCATAGTCATTAATGATAGATTGTGCAATTGTTTGTTTGTATTTCGCTCCGTCATCCCTTTGGTGAGGGGTCTATCATAGTCATTAATGATAGATTGTGCGATAGTTTGTTTTTGTTTCGCTCCGTCATCCTTTTGGTGGGGGGTCTATCATAGTCATTAATGATAGATTGTGCGATAGTTTGTTTGTGTTTCGTTCCGTCATCCTTTTGGTGGGGGGTTTATCATAGTCATTAATGATAGATTGTGCGATAGTTTGTTTGTGTTTCGCTCCGTCATCCTTTTGGTGAGGGGTCTATCATAGTCATTAATGATAGATTGTGCGATAGTTTGTTTGTGTTTCGCTCTGTCATCCTTTTGGTGGGGGGTCTATCATAGTCATTAATGATAGATTGTGCAATAGTTTGTTTGTGTTTCGCTCTGTCATCCTTTTGGTGGGGGGTCTATCATAGTCATTAATGATAGATTGTGCGATAGTTTGTTTGTGTTTCGCTCTGTCATCCTTTTGGTGGGGGGTCTATCATAGTCATTAATGATAGATTGTGCGATAGTTTGTTTGTGTTTCGCTCCGTCATCCTTTTGGTGGGGGTCTATCATAGTCATTAATGATAGATTGTGCGATAGTTTGTTTGTATTTCGCTCCGTCATCCTTTTGGTGAGGGGTCTATCATAGTCATTAATGATAGATTGTGCGATAGTTTGTTTGTGTTTCGCTCCGTCATCCTTTTGGTGGGGGGTCTATCATAGTCATTAATGATAGATTATGCGATAGTTTGTTTGTGTTTCGCTCTGTCATCCTTTTGGTGAGGGGTCTATCATAGTCATTAATGATAGATTGTGAGATAGTTTGTTTGTGTTTTGCTCCGTCATCCTTTTGGTGGGGGGTCTATCATAGTCATTAATGATAGATTGTGCGATAGTTTGTTTGTGTTTCGCTCCGTCATCCTTTTGGTGGGGGGTCTATCATAGTCATTAATGATAGATTGTGCGATTTAGTTTGTGTTTGTTTCGCTTCGTCATCCTTTTGGTGGGGGGTCTGTCACTTGGATTGGTGTCAGATTGTGCGATTTTGTTTTTTGTTTCGCTCCGTCATCCTTTTGGTGGGGGGTCTGTCACTTGGATTGGTGTCAGATTGTGCGATTTTGTTTGTGTGTGTCTGCTCTATCATCCTTTTGGTGGTAGTAGCCTCGTGTGTTTCGTCTCATCATCCTTTTGGTGATAGTGACATTTTGCCAATTATTTACAGTTTACTCAGAGGTACACTTAATCCAGCATTTCCAATTCCCAAACTTTCCTTTTCTTTTCGGACAAATTCAGGGTCTTCTTTATATCTAATTATCTTCTACCTTGAAAGAGTGAGCGCCATAGTCGTTCATCTTACTCGGTCTAAGCCAATTAGATAGGGGCATCTGTCATACCCCAAATTTGTCCTACCTGTTTATATACTCGCCTATTATCCACCATATGTTGTTTCTATCATAAGGTTGAAATGAATCGAGTCAAGTTTCATGTTGAGTTTTATCAGGGAGGTCATAAGTGCAAATGTTTCATGGTTGAAGATTATTCGGGGCCAGATCATTCCTATTTTAGGGATTTTGTGCAGTAAAGTTCTTGTTTTATGTTTCCCTGGTTAAAACATATGCAAGTAAAGCTTAAAAAGAACTCCTGGCATAATTCAAGAGGTGATTAGTTTGTTTGTAAGACCATGGTTTTCGGACGTGCTTCCGAGAGCAGTTTTACCAATGAGGGTGTTTATATCTTAAAATGAATTGATGAGCTCACATGGAAGTTCTGGCTGATAATAGATGATTCCCGAGAGACCATTAATTTGTGTTCAAACAAGTGGGTTCAAATTGAATTGAAAGATAAACAAACTCAAATCTTGCCTCAAAATATCTAATTATAATTGGAGCCTTTGCCAAGATTAGGATATGATTATCTTTAAGACATACTTAAGGGTGGTTTTAAAGATTAAGATATGTCTGAAAGATACAGTCACGTTTTTTTTCTTCTTTGTATTGATTCAAAAGATTTTAGTCCAGGATGATGTCATAACACCACACTGAAGCATGACCAGGCCTTGGTTTCAAAAGATTTTAGTCCAAGCTCTATTATGAACCTTTGTTGAGCAGTTACAGTATATTATAGTAAGTCATTGGTTTCAATAAATAAGCAATATTGAGGTTTAAAATATACAAATTTGAGATTACAAAAGGGAACAGTACATTCGAATTCAACACTTGAAAGTGGTATCATAAGTTATGGCAAAAGATCAAGAGTTTAAGCTTTGACGTTGCTGCTTGTTATCACGAAGTCCTCGAGTGTTGAGTGGTACAGAAGGGTTGTCGTTGTCACCACCGATGCCTGCAGTAAAAAGCCTATACAAGCCAATGGTAGAGCATGCATCCCAAGCCGCTTCCAAAGTTGTGCCGAAGGTTGCGTATAATTCCAGATTTTCCTGCCTAATACTTCATTTTCACAACAGAACCTCTCACAAAATTCTTCATGATTCTCAGTAACCATACATTCACACCTGCAACAAAAAAATTCAACTGGAAGTTCAATAAAGGCAACAGCAGTACGAAACGCAGTGGTTACGCAATAATAAATTCACAGCCATGTATCGTGTGTGTACGACCAGCGCATACTCCGCACAACCAGACACAAAAACCTGTTGGTACTCACTCACAGCTGGTATGACCGTGATTTGCGACATCAAGTCGTTGCGCATACAGCAGCCTGCACCAGTTGGTTCACATCTTGAATTACAGTAAGCTTCACACATTTTCCTGCATAACCGCGCCCAATGCGCACTATGTAATACCGGAATATCATGCCTTCATAATCAGTCCAGGAAAATGCACGTTCTTGTGCACGAACTTGTGATGTTTCAGCCTTCTTGTAGTTAACGTATGCACATCGGTTTTCCTTCCATACTGTGCTCATAATCAAAGCCTGAAAATAGTGAAACAGTGGTGATGCTAACAAAATTGGTCCATATCCCCAAAGTGATGAACTTGCACAATAATGTTCAACTATAAACCTGCTAAAGTGGCAGCTTTCATGAGTGGAAAAACGGTTTTCGCAGGATGAGATTTGCACTTCAATGGACCATGCACCAAGAATGCCGTATACACAACACAACACACTAAAAGTGCATCAGATAATGGTCACGCGACTGTGGTTTGCATCCAGACCGTATCATCCATTAACTCGCAAGACCTACAGCAGCAGAAAAACATCAACCCCACTCACGGCTGGAAATGGTCTTTGCAAATCCTTGTTTGCAATTCAGAACTGAAACAAATAAATAGAAAATAACAGTAGCACTCACTATGATTTGTATCAGCTCCAAGCAATGGATCCAGAGCCGCTGTTGGTGAAGATTTGGTTACCATGACTAATTGTCGCCTTCAAGCAAGAAACCTCATCACTAAAGATGGTGCGGATGGAATCAGGAAGATGAAACGCTCCGCAAATGCTACACTCTTGAATGTTGCATCATCTGCTGGTAGTGTGAATGATAGTTTCAAGCAGTTATCTGTTATGGAGGTTTCTGATTTAGAGTCAACTGCAACATCCAATATCAAGAAGCCAAAGATTGAGATTCTCTGGACTCAACAACACAGACTGGGCAACCAAGTGGGGCTGAATGGCAAGAAGAGTTATATCAAAAGATCCAAGTCATGAAAGAGGGCTGCTTGCCAGAGCTAACTAAGGTGTATCAGAAAATCGCAACGAAACTTCAACAACATGAATCTCTTCCCCAACAACCAAAGTCAGATCAGCTTGAAAGGCTTAAGGTATTTAAAGTGATGTTGGAGCGTCTTATGACATTCCTCCAAATTTCCAAGAACAACGCCAACAGCCAGAACCAAAACCAACGCAACACCAATGTCACGACGTGTCCTACGCAAGTGAAACGGTGTCATGATGCATAACCGCAACACAGAAACTGTTGCTATCCGCCTCCCTGCACAAGAAAAGCCCAAGAAAATATAACTCACATAAAAGAAACAAACTCCATAACCTGCAGCACATCAAATGCAGCGACGCACTAATCCAGACCTTGCAAAATGTATCAGTTCTATGTGGTTCGCACCAACCGACCAACTCAACTTACAGTGTTCGGGCATCCACATCCTACTGCATGAACCATGGATGATACACCTTCAATCACAATGCCGCATACAATTTGTACCCGCCCATAATATCACATCCTGCAACTGATGCACCCATGCCATGATTCACCCAGTTTTGGAAATCATAACCTGCACAATAATATTGAATTGCCAAAATATTATCACAAACCACTTTTGAAGGTTGAGGTATCACTACAGAAAAAGACAGTAAAAAAAATCAATTTACTAGCAGTAAAATCAGGGATGATATGGTGTTGTGGTAAAAAGTCTTTACCTCGCTACAGACAAAAGTGGAGATTGAGTGAAAATCATTTTTGAGGTTCTTTCTTTCCACACGGCCCCACCACGTTTTGAGGATGCCCTGCCACAAAAAGACAACAATAACAGTTAGCAATAAAAATCTGCAAGAAACGGTACTACAAGGGCAAAACCTCACCTCAATCCTCCCTATACTCTCTCCATATAAAACCATGTGAGAGGCTACAATAAGAAAACCCTAGTCGCAGCCCCTTCTTCCCAGCTTCATCTTATTCATACAAATTTCAAACAACCACCAACTTCACAATTTCCGTATCTTCATCTTAGCTTCAACATCATCAAACTCTAACAAATCACCAGCTTTCAAAACCGAGAAAACAACACATTCCAACATCAAGAAAACTCACCAACAGAAAACCAATTCATCCCATTCTCGAAACTTCAACATCCAACTTCCAAAGTCACAAATATCCAAATCAAAACCCCGGCTCTGAACCCACTCACGAACCGCACTCATCTTCCTCACATTTCTTCGTAACTGAAAGAGGCGATGAACTCAAAAACCCATATCAGCACAGTAATCACCTCTCAACCAAAATCTGAAATAACCTCCGACATTCATCATCAACAATAGCCAAACATGTAAACTCCAAGCATCCAACCATAACCTCTCGTCCTCCCTTCAAACCACTGAACAAAACCAAAGGCAAATCCATCTTCCACCTCTGTTTCTTGAAACCGCTTAAACTCGAAACAAATCAAACACATCTCGAAATCATTCATCAAACCACATGTAAACCCTCTTTCACCAACAAATCGAACCCCAATCATCCAAAACGGAAACAAATAGAGCAAATCCAAAGTGAAATCGAAAACTGTGAGAGAATGGAGATGAACAGAAGAGATGAAGAAATTGAGAGATGAGGTTTGGTAAGGAGGGAGGATCGACGAAATAATCTGAGAACAGAGATAGCAGGAAGAGATTGAGCTGAAGCGAAGCCTTGTGTATTTCTCTTTGTTTTCCCTTGTTTTCTGGTTTTGATTTTGGTCTTAAGATGTTAGTTTTTCTAGGGTGTGGTATTGCGTTTTGAAATATTGACCAGTCTCTGTTCATAGCTTGTTTTTTTTCAAACATGGACTAAGGTTTTTTACTTTTTTTCAAAGACAAACTGTGTTGCTGATGAGCGTGCCATGCTTGTTTTGGGCTTATCGGCCCATTTTTGTTCTTACCACGTTTTTCTTGATGCACCATACATACCTCATGTGGATGAATAGGCTTATGGGCCCATAATGATTCCATGTGTTCTAAATCACATGCACCCAGATCTTGTTCTGCCCCCCTCTCTCAATGTGTTATTTTATAACTAATTTTGCTAGTTTTTAATTTTTTTTTAATTAATGGGATTAACCCCCTATTCCCTTTTGATTTTTGTTGTAAATATTTTAGCCAATTTTTTATCAAGTTTCTTTTATTATATCTAATATCGTGATATTTTCATTTGAGACTTCTTTTTGTAAATAATGTTGGATAAACTTTCGGTTACTCTTTTGTTTTCAATTTTATTTTTTTTGGTCGATGACGATACCCCATAGTTGTTTTTCTGTCAAATTATTGATGAAAAATAACAAACCCGAGACCAACTTTTAATTTTTTAATTTTTATCGATTTTTATTCATTTTTATGCACTTTTGTCACCTTTTGGTCCATGACGAATTTCAATAAATATTATCGGTCAAATTATTGATAGATGATATTTTATTCGAGATTATTTTATTTTCTATTTCATTTTCCTTTTCATTTCCATTTTTATTCACTTTTTCGGATCGATGATGTCTTTAGATTCGTAAGCGTCGCGTATCAAAGTTGATAACCTTCTCGATTTCAAATCTATGGTGAATAACCATTGGGGTCATTTTCTGTACTTTGGGATCGTGATAGGCTACCTTCGATTAATCGGCATTATGTTTGCGATTAAGATGAGATCTTATTCTTTCGTGTCCCGATTCAATTCACTAAACTAACCATTGCTTTATATTTTCGCTAAATATTATTGTGGATATTATTATTATATTATCTTGTTATATTCATAATTGTCATATCTCATTATTCATATTCATTCACCCATATTCGAAAATACCTAATAAATTATCGAAACTCCTAAAAGCCAAATTGGTGGACTGTTGGATCCTTGGTCATTTACAGGTATCCTAACTTTGAGTCGTGCCCGACTTTGCTCAAGGCGTATTTTAGGACACAAATGCACACACACGGCTTTCTCTTGGGCTACCTGACAATGAGACCCCTTTATTTCGTGCAATCCCGTGTAACTTACATGTATCCCTTCCCCATTCCGATGTATGTTTTGCATTTCTTTGATTATTAGTTTATCTCCTAGGAGCACCCATAGGGACTAGAGCGGATCAAACTATTTTCAAACTAATTCTCGATTCATCGTCGAGCCATTTTCAAACCCTTGTAAGTCGAGTGCTCATACGCATTCGCCATCAACCTATTACAACTCGACCCTTGATGCGTAAGTCAAGTCGGTCTCTTTTTTTCAAACCATTTCATTTCCAACACGCTTTGCACGCGATAATAAGTCAAACCCTTGATCCAACGTCAAGTGGATTTTCGTAATAAACTATCAATCAATTAACAATTATTCAATTCTTTTCAAGGTGTAAAGAGTAGGTTCAAGTCTTTGATCTTGCTTTTCGTTGTTTATATGCGAGTTATCTTATTCGTGTGTGAGCAATTGACGCCTTTAAATAATATTAACAAACTCGATAATACTCAACCATCTCCAATTACTCATCCTTTCACTCACCTTTCAAACAACTTCTTTTACGATGAAAAAGAGAGTGTCCCAAGTCTTTGGTTCGCTCTCCCGACTACTTGGATCCGAGAAGCGTTTCTCAAGCTTCAAGTAGTCGTCATCCGACCAATCTCATCCTTTTATACACCATTTCAAATTCAAACAACCTTCTTTTACGATGAAAAAGAAAGTGTTCCAAGTCTTTGGTTCGCTTTCCCGATTACTTGGGGTCTGTGAAGTCTTTCTTAGGCTTCAAGTGATCGTCATTATTTCAACCTTATCCTTTCAAACACATCATTCCTTCGTGATGAAAAAGAGAGTGTTCCAAGTCTTTGGTTCGCTCTCCCGATTACTTGGGTCCGAGAAGTCTTTCTTAAACTTCGAGTAATCGTCATCCGTACCCACATCAAATCCAATTCAAACCCGTTTCTTTTGTGGTCGTTACCACGAACTACGAACGCTCTGATTCTTCATTCACTCTTGAATGTAAGATACGTAGGCACAAGATTGCGATGATCTTGGCGAGCACAATCCCCTCCATCTTCCATTTCCCCTATCCTTTCCCGTAGTCGAACTACGACGCTCTGATTTCTCATTCTCGTCCGAATGAGCATACGTAGGCACAAGGGCCCCAATCCTTGGCGAGCACCCTATCCTCTAACCATCCCTTTTCCCCTAGCGTCTTTAGCCTTTATAGTATCTTTATAGTATTTAGTAGTGAGAAGAGAAGAAATAAGTTTAGCTAACATCCATCACAACTCGAATTAAGAGGTTCCCGTTGAGTACAACGGACGTGAGGGGTGCTAATACCTTCCCCTCGCGTAACAGACTCCCGAACCCAGGAATATGGTTGCGACGGCCGTGTTCCTTTCGCATTTATGAGGTTTTCTCGATATTTTCCTCTCCCGTTCATTCGGGAAAAATAAAGTTCGGTGGCGACTCTGTCGAACCGCATTTCCGCGCCTTTCGCGCGAGGGTTGTATGTTCGAAATGAATTTTCGAGGTGCGACAAGGTGAGGAATCTAGATTGCATGGAATTCATGGATTCTCTGGGTTCCATAGGAAATATTTCGAACTCCTCTATAAACATGTTGATCTTAGAATCCTTGAAGTCATCCATTCCCTCGTAGAGAGTTTGTATAGTGTCCTGCATAACTTTAGCACTTGTATGTTGTGAAATTGAGTAGAATACTTTCACTCTTAAATTGGAGATAAGTATGTTCCTTAATTTCAAATCATATGAAGCATTTTTGATTTCATCATCTATGCAATCCTTTAGATGTTTAACAACGTCATCAACACCTTTAGGGATATATGGTCCCTCGGTGATAACACACCACCGATTTTTGTCAAATGATAGTAAGTGTATGTACATGTTCGCTTTCCAATAAGTATAATTTTCACCTTTAAAAATAGGTGCTCTATTATAGGCTCTCTCTAGATCACCTTCATCCCCCATATTCTCAATTTTTTGAGTTAATAAACGTAATCAAAAGACCAGATATTGATTCCAATTATTGGGTGAGAATATAGAGTAGAAAAATAGTCTAGAAGGGGGGGTTAATAGACCCTTAAAAAAACTTCGACTGGTTATCCAGAAATAGGCTATCAGAGGTTTTTACAAATTGCGCACGGAAGGTTTAAAGCAAAAAATTGAAAATTATACTTTTATTGAAACTTGATCACGTTAACACTTAGTCAATTCACAAATACCAAATATGGTTTTATGATGATATACACAAGGTAATCAATTGATTCGGTTGTATATTTCTCGAGGCGTATTTTATATAACGATTCAATGTTAATGAATTCTAACCTCAAGATTTTCTTAGAATTTAATCACTACTAAAGCTCGATTAGGCGCTAATTCTAACAAAAACTAACCTTACGTAATAAATCGCTACAAATTGAATAAACAATAAACTAAGCTAAGAATTAAAAAACTTAAGCATGCAATGTCCTACAAAAATTAAATGCAAAAGTAAGTGTGTGTGTGTGTGTGTGTGTGTGTGTGTGTGTGTGTGTGTGTGTGTGTGTGTGTGTGTGTGTGTGTGTGTGTGTGTGTGTGTGTGTGTGTGTGTGTGAGAGAGAGAGAGAGAGAGAGAGAGAGAGAGAGAGAGAGATTATAGTAGGATATATAGTGGTTCGACATTTGTCCTCGCTTTTCCTACTCCACTCTTCAATTGTTTACCATTTGAACCTGCTTTGTTCCTTTTTATTTTGAGAAATATTGTAAGAGTTATTACAATCATTATTCCACAATAATGCTGAGAAAAATAAAATCCCATTTTTGAATCTTGACTTGTATACACCATATTGCCAAACTCTTCTATATAATCTTTACTCGATTCATGCTTCTTAAATCTTCTAGCTTCACCAATCTACTCACAGTCTTTATGTATGGAAATCACCCCTTGATTCCACAAATTTCTTAAGCGATAAACTGTCTGAAGATTTGAGAAGAACTCCACTTTGTCTGTAGCCTTGCACATACTCACTACCAAGATAATCTGGAGAGAAGAACCTCATTTTTTTCTGGAATTTCACAGCACCAATGACAACTACTCAATCTTGCAAGCTACCTAAAAATCTCAACAAAATCTTCAAGAATGATTAGTTTCAAGACAATGTCTCCTTGAATCAATTACAAATCTTTCAAGAGTTTTTAAACTTTCAAAAGAGATAAGGTATTGATTTCTCAAAAGTCACAATGATGATTATGAAATTTTGCTAAAGTTGTTATTGGAAATGAGATGAAAAAATGAATTTATTTATGCTTGATTTTAATCACAAAAAATAGATGGAAAAAGTTAGTTAGATTAAAATAAAAAACATTTCATGATTTGAGTCAATTGAGCAAGTGAAGTGGAACAAGAAGACCTAGGGATTTTGACCCATTTCTCGTCTAGTTCGAATCAAGAATAAAGTTTGATTCATATCAGAAATCCTGTGATTTGAGTCAAGTGTAGAGACTAACTTAATCAATTTAAACAGAGCCAAAAGAGAAATGTAGAAAAAAAACTGTTTGATTCAAATCAGGTGTAAATTTTGATCAGAATCAAATGAAATAGATTTGACCCGGATAAATCTTATTTGAATCAAGTGCAACAAATTTTTGGTGAAAATATGGAAACAACAATGTCTAGAGGGGTTGGGGGGTTGAATAGAACTAAAATCCTTTTAGACAATTTAAAAACTTTTTGGTCCAATAAAACGAAATCGGAGATTTTAGAAAGCAAGGAAGCAAAACAAGCAGACACGAATTTGGAAGTATCTCGATGAATCAAGTTGCATAAAATGATACATAAGAGAGCTTATATAAAGAATCATTTATAGCACAAGTCATTTACATGACATAAAAGTCCACTTACAAATTAAATTATTTAAAAACACATTACTTAGACGATCTTAACAATGCATAATTAACTTCGTGATGATTCCTTAGAATTGATGTACAACAGACCTAAGCTTATACATTGAAACACTATAAGTAAGATCAAGTCTATATGGTATACAATCTATGCAGATGCAAACATGAAATATAAAAATGAGATGAATGAATGCTTGAAAAGGAAAAGGATAGAGAAAGATAAAGATACACAGAGTTATACAGTGCTCCAACATTAGTTCTCGCTTTCCATACATGCACTCTTCAATGGATGATTCCATCGTAACATAATCATGATCTTCCTCTATGATGAAAATATGATTACCACATTTTGATTACAAGGAACTATCACATAATAATTCCATCTGATGAAACAGACACTAAACTGCTAACACAATACAAGATCCCACAAGATCATGATCCAACAACCTCGCTATCCATAATAACCTGCTCTATGTATTCGTATGTGGTAATACACATGATCCCACCCATTTCTTATTTGAGTGATAACCCTCAACTGAGTGTATATTGGAAAACTCCCAACATTGTCTGCTAGCAATCTTTCTCCAACACCACCAAAGAATGACAACTTCCGACTCCGTCTTACAGACCGTTGATACTTGGTTCTGCCAAAGTCTTCCTTGGAGTGTAGCAGAAACTCTTATCATGTTAGATAACTTTTCAATCCCAAACTGCACTCTAAAAACGATACATGCACTTGTTACAAAAAAACCAGCTACACACACACATACACACACACCCATTTTGATACCCTAATGTACCACAAGTCTCCATTTCACTCAATCTTTAGAGAAAGGTCCTTAAATAAGGAAAGAGACTAAGCATGAAGATGGTTAACAGTGCTAAATAACCTCAGCAACAACTGACATTACAAGTGATTAGTCAAGTAAATCAATTTTGATTAAAGATGAACACACACACACACACACACAAGGTTCAAACAAGTTTCTAGATGAATGAGTCTTGGTTTTTGAAGGTTATCAAGAGCTTGATCAAATCCTCAACAAGATCTGAAAAAATCATTCTAAAAAACACACAAAGCAACAACCCAAATTGCATAATAAAGATGCAACAAAAAGATAAATAATTGAAATGGGTTCAATATCAAATATTAATGTTTGGGGAAGAGAGAAAAAAGATGTAAAGATGAACACACTAAGATTAGAGGACAAAAATCAATATGTTTGTCTTTACGAAAAATCATATATTTCCCACACTTGTTACTGTAATCAAAATAAGCAAGCATTTAAATGAGTGATGGAAAATTGGGTTTTTATGGTTTGATTTGAATTTGGAAGGAAATTTTGATTTGAATCAATCTGGGCAGACCCGAAAGGAGTTTCTTTTTCAAGCACGTGATTCAAATCATTGTTTGTACTTGATTCAAATCAAATGGTATTCTGATTCGAATCATGTTCAAGATTTGATCTGAATCAAATGATCCAAAATGTAATCCTAATTTTCAAAAGGTGAATGATTCAAATCAGATATTACACATGATCTAAATCAATTACCAAAAGCATCAAAATTTAAATGTCACTACAACAAATAACGCTTTTCATGACGAAGTTTTCACCTCGAACAATAGAAAATGGAGGTATAAATCCAAGACACGCTATTTTTTATTATTAAAAAAACATAAAATCCCTCAGTTTTTCATAAAACCGAGGTGAAAAAACAACTCATTACAAGCTTCGATTCCAAGCTATTGCAATTTATGATTTTATTTGTTTATAATTATAAACAAAATGTTCTAACCCTTCAGTTTTCTTTTTAACTGAGGCATAAAATAATAATATTTCACTATAAAAGCACTCGTTACACATATTTTACCCTAATCCTTACTAATATAAAGTTGCCCCAAACATCATTCTTTGGGATGGATTGCAAGACAGGAAAAATCTTCAATGTTTTTCTATTTTGAAAAAAACATTACTCATGCCCTTATAATTTATCTCACATAATGGTGTTGATGTTGTTGTTGTATTTATATAATAACATTTCTATGTTGTCAGTCAAAGAAAATATTGAGAAAGCTATTTCTTTCCTCGATTGACAACATTGGAAAATATATTACTAAACACATGTATCCATTTCTCTTTTAGGTTTTTTTCATGTGAAAGCATTTGCCACGAAAATATTTGCTCAATATAATTTGGGATTGATTGCAAGTACATAAAAAAATTTCTCTTGGTCGAAACATGTAACTTCTCATAAATATGAAAATATAAGAAAATTACCCTTTTTTGGAACATATAACTCCTCTAGGTTGTTCTCCAAGAATCCATTGTCAAACTCTTGATTTACTTAAGTAATTTATTTTAATATTCTTTATAAACAATGTAAACAAATCTTCATTGTCCATTTAAAGACTATCAATGCTCAAGACACTGTCATTAGTGATCCTCGTAAAACATAAATTCCTCATTATAAAAGCATTATGAATATTTAAAATAGATAGTAGTGAATCCACAAGAAACGTTATTGTGAAACTCTATGTTTAGTTAGAGCGTTATGAGATTATACAAAGTAAAAGTATCATTGTGATAGATTGCAAGAGCATACAAAATTTAGGTTTATTTAAGATGTGGCTGGTGAGAGTGTATTTACTTAGCCAAAGATTTATGTGATGGATTGCAAGTGAAAAAAATTATCATGAGTTCAAGGTTTGTGTTCTTAAATAATCATATAACTGAATATTTATTTTATTTAGCTAACCTTTTGTTTTGTTTTATATCAGAAACAAATGAATGCAAGTCATAGAGAATATATTACATTTGATCTGTAAAACGAGGATCCCTAAATTTGATCTTTTCCAAAATATTCAGTATATGTTCTTCACTGACAGTGATGACGATGAACAATAACATTTTTACTTTAATATTATGTGTAAATAATATAATATTCCGTGTAAACAATGTAGTTTGTAAACAAATTAATTTATTAATATTTTGTGTAAACAATGTAATGAGTTTTATTTTTAAAAACTATCTAACCACTCGGTTTTTAAATAAATCGAGTGGTATGAGGCCCTATTTGTGTAAATAATAAAAATGAAGATGTTGGGGTTCGATTCCATGATCATATAATTTTACTCCTCGATTTTTCATTAACAGAGGTGTTAAGTGTCAACTTTTCATGTCACCCTTCGTTACGTCGGCTTGGTAGCCGAGGTTACATCTCTTTTATGTGCGACATTATAAGCATTATTTGTAGTAGTGTGTTCTAACTTGTGATTTAAACTACTCATGTGAAAAAGACAAAGTAGTAAGTTTTATAGGCTCAAAAAGGAAATAGCTAAGAAGGATTAACTGATACAATATGGGATGCAAAGGGTTCTTAGTGAGACAATTACATAACCAAACGATTGCAACAATTAGAAATAAACATCACAATCACACAAATGAATTGAAATAGAATACAAATTACATAATGAAACAATAATCGAATTGTAAAACATCAAAACTCAATAGATACTTAAAATATGTAAATGATACCAAATAATACTATGTGCTTTTAGCCTCCCCTTTTTTATTTTTGGCAAAATTGTGATATTATTGTTGATGAATTAATCCAGTGCGAAATTTAGCATTTGATGAAACATTTATCATATTGATGACTTTCATATAGTATTTTCTTTAAGTCATAAAAGATGTAATGCTCCCCATGCATTAAACACTTAATGCACGTAAATATCGACAATATCTCAGCTGCCTCTCCCCCTTTGTCAAATATCAAAAAGGATAAAACCATACAAAAATAAAGAAAAACACACAAAGAATCCTAGCTAACATAAATGTCAAAATTGAATTCCACACTTAGTGAATCATAAACGCAACCATACATATCGCATACAAGAGATACTCACAAATACGCAACACGAAAGAGATAACAAGATAAAATATAAATAGAGAAAATAACAGAGATACCAAAAACAAAGTGAATTTAAATTATATGATTCACATGGTACGCAAAAATTACTAATATAATATTCCCATCGGTGGATCTACAACCGAGGGGGAAAATGAAATTTTTTCATGACATTGTTCGTTACCTCGCATGTGAAACCGAGATAAACTCCATTTTTCAACTGAGATAAAAGAGGTTTTTTGTAGTAATGCTCATTTTTCTATGTTATATGCTTGGGTTTTATTTTGGTACACAATTTATGTTATGTTCAATTTTTTGCATAAATTAAAACTTATGAGATAATATTTTTATAACAATATCATTTTTTTGTTTTGTGCAAATATTTTAATTTTAATTGCACCTAAGGCACATTGCATGAAAATTTCATGTTACTCATCCATTTTGATCTATGTCATGAAGTATATTGATCTGGTGGTCGTCGGGGTTCCCTCGCGTTATACGTCATTGATGACAATTGTAGTGGTCTCATTATTAATGTACAAGATAGACTAGATTGTAAAGTTAAAATCTAGAGATGAATAGAATTCGGATGCACGCCTAAAAGACTTTGATATAATTATTAAGATATATCGCTTAAGTAGAAGATTGTTGGAATATTTTACACTTAAATACAACAATTATTACGTGGCATAAATATATATATATATATATATATATATATATATATATATATATATATATATATATATATATATATATATATATATATATATATATATATATATATATATATATATATATATATATATATATATATATATATATATATATATATATATATATATATATATATATATATATATATATATATATATATATATATATATATATATATATATATATATATATATATATATATATATATATATATATATATATATATATATATATATATATATATATATATATATATATATATATATATATATATATATATATATATATATATATATATATATATATATATATATATATATATATATATATATATATATATATATATATATATATATATATATATATATATATATATATATATATATATATATATATATATATATATATAAGTTATTTTATCCAATTAAGTATCTTAAACAATTAAGTGATCAAATACACTTAAAAAGTTAGTTAAATTTCATTTTAAAATAAAATAATTAGTTTATTGTATATGTGCTCAAATACGAGGGGGGATGTCAGGATGACATATTTTAGAATAATGAGAATTTTAATTGATCATCATTCTATATATAGATTATGGTTCTCAATATAATGTACATCAGCCGTTTATCTTTTCTCCCCATCTGAAAATTTTCAAGGCATTAGAAGTACCGATTGAGGAAGAACCACATAAGCTATCTATTGAGATTGTAATTACTTGTGTCAAAGCAAGTGTAGCTCAACAGAAACAAGGATGTGTCAAAATTAGCCTTGTGTATGTGTATCGAGTTTGTTAGATGTGGAAGTGTCGAAGCAGGTTACTTGACACAGGATTTCGACTTAGACCAAAATAGAAATTTTAGACTTTTGTAATTTTGGGTTTTACCTTAGGGAGAAAGGTAGCTCAATTATAAATAGAGGGAATACCCCTTATTTTGAGTAAGAAGAATAAATAATAATATTGTAACACACAACAGAAAGTGGAGCTGCAAAGTTGAATAATATTTTCTCAGTTTTAGAGCAGACAATTACTTTGTAAAAATGATTCTCCTCTTCCCTTATTTTGTTAAAACCTAATCTTCTTTTTTATTCAATCTTCTTTCTTTCTTATTCCATTAACAATTGTTACGCATAATCATTCTTGCAATCAAGGTGTGACTGTTTCACTTGAGTAAAGAGTGAAGAATAAGAGATTTCGATTGGTTGATTGAATCTTATTCATTAAGATTGATTCATAATTTCTCAAAGTTTTTGGGTTAATTCCAACATCTGGTATCTAGAGCACTGGCTGAGCGATTCGGGGGAAGAAAATCATGATGGCGATGAGTCATCCGTATAGGCATTTTCCGGCGAGTCTCCCAATTCTGAAGGGTCGGAATTATGAGAATTGGTGCAAGCAGGTGAAGTGGTTTTATGTTATCAAGATCTTTGGGATATTGTGAAGGAAGGAGTAACACCGCTTGCAGAAAACGTGTCAGATCAAGAAATGGCTACATACAAATAATTGAAGAAGAAATATTATAAAGCTCTCTTTATAATTCATCAATATGTTGATCCAGAAAATTTTGACAAGGTTAGTAATGTAGAATCAGCGAAAGAAGCATGGGAAATATTTGATAAATCATTTGGAGGAACGGAAAAGGTAAAAGAAGTGAGGTTACAAACTCAAAAAAGGACGTATGAAATGCTCCAGATGGAAAACAGTGAAAGCATAACAGATTTATTCACTAGCATTACTAAATTGGTGAATCAAATAAGGTATATGGAGAAGTGTTGACATCAAGATCAGTTGTTGCAAAGATCTTGAGGTCATTGGCTCCAAAATTCGACCACGTGGTAGTAGTCATAGAAGAGTAGAAATATTTGTCAACATTGACAAAGGAAGAGCTTCAAGGGACGCTTGAATCTCATGAACAATGAATGACTGAAAGAGCTGGAAGCAAGTCAAAGAGTGATATGGATTTGTAGGCACAATCATTAGAAGAAAAGAAAGGCAAAAGAAGTTGGAATGACAACAAATGCAGAGGAGACTACAACAATTTGACTGGTTAAAATCAATAAGAAGAAAACTGGTCGAATTAGAGAAAACTCTAGAACCAAGGCAACCAAAGAGGTGGTGCTACAGGTAGAGGAAGAGGTGATGGTCGAAAACTTGACAAAAGTCACGTTCAGTGTTACAATTGTCAGAAGTATGATAATTATTTTAGTGATTGTCTTAAAAAGCAGAAGAATCAAGAAACCGATGCAAAGTTGGCGAAACATGAAGAAGAAGAGATGTTGCAGATGGTTACAACAAAAGATGAAGAAATATTCCAGAACCAATGGTACTTGGACTCACACTACGCCAAAATTGATATTTTGTATCGCCTAATTTAATAGCGCTTTTGAAAAAAGTGTTATTAAAAAGGAAACAAACACATCTATAATAGCACTTTATAGTCGGGGGCTATTATAAAGTACAGAGAATGTGATTTTGATAGCACTTTGTAAAAAAACACTATTAATATTCTTCACTAAGATAGCGCTTTTAAAAAAAGTGCTATTAAAAAGGAAACAAAATGTGATTTTGATAGCGCTTTTATTAAAACGCTATTAATATTCTTTACTAAGATAGCGCTTTTTTAAAAATTTTATTAATATTCTTCACTAAGATAGTGCTTTTTTTAAAACGCTATTAATATTCTTCACTAAGATAGCGCTTTTCAAAAAAACGCTACTAAAAATTTTCACTAAAATAGCACTTTTCAAAAAAACGCTATTATTAAACTATATTATAAAATATATAATAAATAATAAAATTAATTTAAAAAACAAAGAAAGAACACGGGAAATAAATAACGAAGAAAATCCTCCTCTTCCTCTAATTTACTCACGCCATCCATCGACCTAGCCTTCATTCATCGATTCACTACTGGAAAGGGGAAACACGGTTGATTCAGATTCACCTCCGGTTGACCACTCGAATAGAAAAAAGAAACACAGGAAAGAAAGAACGAAGAAAACCCATTCTCCATCGAACTCAAACCTTCGTCATCTCACCGCCGTCGTCGATGATGATTCGCGACATTGGAGGCGGGAAGGGGAAATTTAGGGATTTCATATCCTCAGAAAACCTCTAGTGATTCTCGAGGTGGATCATCCAAAACGACGCCGTTTTTGAGTTTTGCTGTTGTTGAGGTTGAATTAGGGTTTAACATCGGGAATGTAAATCCTTCTATATAAGGTACTCTTACGGTTGTTACCGTTGGTTGGAATCTTTGAGATTTAGTTACAAGAGTCGGTGTTTGATCCATGTTGTTGTTAATCCAGTTGTTCATCGATGGTGGTGGTGGTGACGGGGAAACCGGTGAAGGGATTTTGATACTATTTTTGGGTAATTATGTTGACTTTTTTTCTTTGACTTGAACTGATTTTTTACCTATGCAAGGAAATTTTCTCCTTAAAAGCCAAATGGGTTTGGAAAGTGATGTTCTAACGTGTTGTTGTTGTTGTTAGGGTTGGGATTCTAAGGGTTTTTTATGTTAACTGAGATAGCACCTGCTGGGTGAGGTAACAAACCTTGTTGACTATTCCAACTAGCTTCTGATGAAGCTGTAGGTGTTGCAGTATGGAAGGACCGAGGTCTATAGTTTCTGATGTTTGAATAACTATCTACCGTGGAAGAAGCAGAGGAGTATCTTGTGTTATCTGGTATAACAATGTTCTCTGTTAATGTTTCCTTGTTTACTTTTGGGGGTTGAGATATGATGAGAAAGATGCATCTTTATCTTTTAAGATTGGTGATTTTGGAGGCAGGTTGCATTCAAAGGTTTTCATTGCTATTGTTGTTCTTTCTATATTTGTTTTCATGCACTCTTTTTTCTGCTCCTGCTACTGATGTTATATTAGTTTAATATAGGTAATAACTAGAAAAGACGAGTGAAGGTGAAGATGAAGTTGAAATGAATCTGAGAAAACTACTAGGTTATGATGTTGGTTGCCTATGATATTCCTTTTGTTATCATATATATGTGTTTCAGGTCTGTTGCAAACATTTCAACTATGTCATCAAAGATTGTATATCCTGATACTTCAAAGATGTTGGCATATGATCCAAAGCAGAATTCGGGTACAGCTGCTGACTCAACTGCATTTGATGAAATTCTTAAAGCTACACCGCCTGCTTTGGTTGCATTTGTAGAAAACCTACCCACAGTTTACGGTAATTTTCAATATTTATGTTAACTACAATTTCACATCGATCACACAACATATCTTCTATTTTTGACGTATATCTAAACACTGTCGATAACTGTGTTTTGAAATATGCAGGTCCAACTCCAAATGTGGATATCGTGCTATCGATTTATTTGCAGAACGACCTTCCAATGGGACAAAGTGGTAAAAATGGGACAAGTGAACTTTTTGGTAGCAAGCAATTAGACAATATGGGCATAATCCATTTCTATAAGCTCTCTAGAGTAGACAGAATCACACAATTCATCAAATTTACAAGAATGTGCTTTTAGCTTTTCTTATTCTAGTGTTTTGACATCAAACTCGAATTTTAACATGATTGATATTTGTTATTATAATGTTTAGGAGAAGAAGGTGATGATACTAGTTTCCTTTTGGATATGTTGTTTGAAAGGTTTTGATTATATGTGAGAATTCAGTGTTGTTTATCCTTGTTTATAGGCGGTGTTAAATTCGTTTCATTAGAAAGGTCAATGACAAGAAGGGCATAGAGGGTCAAGAAGAGACCATAAAAGCCTTTGAGTTTAAGAAAATTCTAATTCAAAAGGCATACGTTCTGATGGTAAGGCATTTTGCAGGCTAAAGGACTGATATACGAATATCAACCAAAATATTATAGCGCGAGGGCAGTTTATAGGGAACGGAAAAAGTATTTTGACGAAATTGATTGGAATATGCTTGCTATACCGCCCACCGGATCCAACAAGGCAAATTTATTTTCTTTCCCAAATATT
The DNA here is from genome assembly GCA_963859935.3 of Lathyrus sativus. Classification (NCBI taxonomy): domain Eukaryota; kingdom Viridiplantae; phylum Streptophyta; class Magnoliopsida; order Fabales; family Fabaceae; genus Lathyrus; species Lathyrus sativus. The sequence continues at coordinate 272,387,550 of OZ012735.1, forward strand.
GTTTACCATTGCTAGTAATTTACGATAGTGAAATATATCTAACATACTCAATCTTTTGACAGGAACAAATGCATTGGATAGCATGGAAAAGACTTCTATCTTTTGAAAAGTAAGAAGCATGCATTCTTTTTTTCTTAGATACTGTTTATGTTCTATCAATGAAAGCTATCGGAAACAGATAAAAGAAAACGGAGATAAAAAATGAATGAATATAAATGTTCTAGTTCTGCACTATGATTTTTCTGACGGTATTTAGTTAACATTTTGTATTCAACCATTATTTGCTTAAGAGCAGGTACTATGAAATATTTACTTATGAGCAGGTACTAGGAAATAAAATTACTCGTAAAGAAGTAGGATTACGAGTATCATCATCTGCGTATTTTACTTCGGTGATATTTATTTATTATATCATTTATGGAATTTCTCACTGCATTTTATTGGTATTCAGTGTCTCATGTATATGTACCATTATCCTGATGTATGGTATGACTATGCTACATGGCACGCTAAAGGTGGTTTGATAGATGCTGCAGTTAAAGTATTTCAAAGGTCTCTGAAAGCTCTTCCTGCTTAGTCTGTAGCCCTGGTGTTGGAAAGTCTTCTTTCCTGAAGATTGAACAATAATGCAGAACCGATAGTTTTCAACATTCAGATAGTGCAACATAAGAGGATGCCTGTGAGCAATTGGGAGTTCAAAGGGATGATATTACATTAGTTCTTGGTCTTGCTGAAACTTTGGCCCTCATGGTATGCTAATGAATCTTACCGGGGGAGGATGCTGAAGAGAGGCTTGTTGACTGTGTCATCAGCACTACTGATAATGGCAGCGGAGTAGATTTTGATTTGGATATATTGGTTACTTTGGTCTGTGAGGAACAGGAGTATATTTAGCCTCTTTTGAGTATGATGTGAGGAGTTGCCGATGTTTGATGGTGTGTTAGCGGACTTTCCATTTTAAACTGAATATGCCTAAAGGTGTTTTTGGAACGAATTTGATCCTATCTTGAGATTTTAATGAAATTTATTATTTGATTTCTGTTTTGACAAGTTTCCAAGAGCTTTTGGCATACATCATTTTGCCAAAGGTGCCATAATTTGTATTTGATAGACTGGTTGGTGAATCATTCGTGTTAAGCAACTTAGGAGTATTTTATGAAATGAGTACGATAAACTCGAGATGTGCATTCTTGCAACAAGTGATTTTGGTGAATTGATAATGGTAATAATTGAAACATATCCCTCTCGTTTTGAAATCAGGTTGGTTGATGATTCTACATTCATATGCCTAAGTCACGATATCACTAGTTCATCCCTTTTGTTATCAATTTTGATCCCGACAATAGTGTATCTTTGATCGCAGGTGTATGCAGGTGAAAAGGATTGTTGTTCGTCTCAATTCCTGCATTGGTTCCAATCATATTGATTATCAGATACTATTATTTTTTAATTTTGCAGTGGATGGCCGAGTCCTCTCAGGTATGGAGTTTGCTTTGAAAATTATTTTCGACTCTTACTACCATTACCGCTGACCATGTAGTTGTTTAACTATTATCTTCAGAAATTATCCAGAAGTAGCATGTGACTACCGCTACTGTCACGACAAGGACCGTGAGGACGGCAACAGAGAAATTAGAGAGCTTTCCTGACATATTGTAGCCACGTGGTGTTATGTTCTGGGAGTTAGGAGCAATAGAAAGGGGCTTGGCAGATTAGTTGCGAAAGGCTCGGTAGTAGGGCAAGAGATCGAGCATGCAGTTGGTGTTGTCTCGAAAGGTTGAAACAGTTGATGTGGGATTGAAGCATTCTTGATGTACCAACTTTAAGATCCAAGCGTTTACACCAACTGTCTTAAGATTTGTTTCCCGAGTTTCTTTGTTTGCTGCAATTCAAGTTCAACTTCCTTACTTAAAATCTTGTCCTGTCTTCGTGCTTGTTTTTCTTCTTAATAAAAGACTTACATTCTTGGTACTTGATATGTCTTTGAGTTTCTTTGTTAATGATCGCCTTGTAATTCAAAACTCAAGAATGGTTTGAAACTAAGTTGAATATGGCTTTAAAATCAACTAGAAACCAATTGATCATGCAAATATTTTATGAATTC